>CM062293.1:277035362-277461069 GCA_031216915.1 Pictodentalium vernedei
AGATTAGAGAATGGAAGGACTCTTCTCACCATGAATAGTAGATATCATACTACTTATTGGCATAAGGCCATTTCCCAATGCAACCGCCTTCTTCCACAGACCCTCATTATATGTAATTATGAATTTCAGTCATGTATGTGTTCCTTCAAACCAATTCCCTTCAATTTGTGATATACTGCCAGTAAAGGCTGAACCATCGAATAGTCAGGACATTATATCTTATTGATAGAGGGTTTATTGACAGCGGAAACTCTCTATCTTATTGATAGAGAGTTTATCAACAGGGAAACACAATAGTATAAACAGTCTGTTAATAGAGAATCAGTTTAGTTAATATTAATTTCAGCCATGTACTCCTGGACCAAAGGGTATAGCATATGTTGAGGAAGGTACTGGATGTCTGGCGAGAAACATGTCATATGAGATCTGAAAACTTTGCAAACACATATAAGACACATATAAGACACCTGGTTGGGTTATCTTATAATAGAAATAAAATTAACTTCTTTTAAAATAAACTACAGAAATCTGCTGTAACGAAGAATAAAATTAAATCTTATAATAGAAATAAAATTAACTTCTTTTAAAATAAACTACAGAAATCTGCTGTAACGAAGAATAAAATTAAATCTTATAATAGAAATAAAATTAACTTCTTTTAAAATAAACTACAGAAATCTGCTGTAACGAAGAATAAAATTAAATCATAGAATAAAGTGTGTCAGAAAGGATGCGCATATGTATTACATTTCAGTAAGATCAAGCTTAATGTTACAAAAACCTACTTGGAAAGTGATTGTCCTGTCACTGGTCCTGTAACAGATTTTTAGCAAATAGGTTTCAAGCCTCTGAGTTGAATGGACAGATTCCAATATATTGTAAGATAACACTGACATTCACTGCGTAAAACGTTATATTATATAAGTCACAGGGGCGTCACTCGTCACATCAGAGTCCCAATATTTCCAAAATGCATCTTGACCAGATTTAGAGAGATATGGTAGACCTTTTCAACTCACAGGATCACCATTTATTTCTCACTTTCTCAGCTGATTTGCTAAGATGAAACAACTTTGAGGAATTATTGACAGGAAACACGTTCTTAAACTGAGAAGCCAGAATGACTATACGTTTGAGACTCGGAGCGATTTATTGGCAACGCGTGTGACACAAAACACTTAAAACAGACAAATTAGAACCCCCCCCCCCCCCCATAAACTCTGTTTTACCCTGGCCGATGTGAGTAGTGCTTCATTTGACTTTGGACATACAGGAGGAGAGAATCCCAACCATGTGGCTCATTTACTACCAAAGGGAAAAAAACACCGGTAACAAAGGCGTCTTTAAATATCATTTTATGTCACACACATTACCTGTGGTTTTTCCCCTTGGTAGTAGTAAATGGGCCACATGGCTGGAATTCTCTATTACTGTCTGACCAAAGCTTACTAATCGCTTCATCAAATGAAGCACTACTCACAAAGGCCAAGGTGCAACAGTGCAGAGTTTATGAGGGATAGATTTTCACCCCTCATCACATTGTCTATTGACAGGTTCAGTACAACAATGAGCTAACTGCCTCTACAATTTCTGCACTTGGTGATGCTTAATAAATTCAGATTAGACTGATGAAACTAAAATCGACTGTAGAATTGGGTAGAAACAGAAAGAAATCATTAGAAATAGCAGCAAATACAATGGTCAAATCAGGTAAAACATCAGAAGTTTCAAAATATTTCACACCTGTTCCTGCTACACTTGTCTTAATATTGTTCAAGTAGAATGCCAGTGTATACTCTCCTGATTACCCATGTATACACTGACTGCCAATGTCTGTGAGAAGGTCTGAATAAATTCATAAACCTGCCAAGAAATGGGAACAAATTCCAGTTGCAAACTCTGGAATATTCTGTTTTATCTCCATTAGCTGGTTGGGGGTAGATTAAATGATGGGAATGGTTACTGGAACAGTACAAACCATGTTCCTGCCAAAATACCTGTTGAAATTGTCGATCAAAGCAGGTCATGTGCGATTTACTCTAATAATTTTGGGGGGTGGGTACCAAATTTCAAAATGGAAATTTTTTTCCCTTCAAAAAAGGGGTGAGTGCGTGCCCAAGGGTCGGACTTGTTTTTTCCTGCCCCCCCCCCCCCCCCCCCCATACGTTCTGGAGTTAATTTTGTACATTTTTTCAAATTTCACTTTTATCTATGGTAACTAGTTATTTCAATTTCAATGTTTACCCAAACATATACCAAATCACTCTGTTTTAATTTTAGATACTCCCCAGAAATGGACAGTGAGAGGTAACAAAAAGGGGGTTTATATTTTTAGTTTCCTTGTCATAGGGGCATGTTGAAACACCACGTTCGAGTGTTCCAACATGCCCCAGAGAGGTTTTTCGTATATTTTGAATGGGGTTACATAGCGTTCTGCCTTCCAAATAACCTTTTTATTGCAGTTTGCCGCTGTGTAAGAGGACAACCACAAGATGGTATACACCGGCCGATATAATTCTTAGAGCGGCAAAGACTGTTGTTAATGGGATGCCATTAAGGAGATATGTTATCAAATTAAAAGATAATAACGGGAACGCGAAACCAGAAACATGTATAGCAAGTTATTAACAGCTTGGACCCTGGGTTCCAAATCTAAGGTTGGGGGGGGGGGGGGGGGAGCTAGGAACATTTTTTTTTTGGGGGGGGGGGGGGGGTCCAGACTATACAAATGGAAGAGGCTTTGATCAAGCTTTAGGGTTAGGGTGGGAGGTCTTTGTCGCGGAAGATTTAGAAAACAATGCGCAAATACTAACAACAGTTTATCTTTAAATAATATACAGCGTTACGAATATACTGGGACATACGGTGGTTTAACCTAAGTAAAAGTAACAGTTACCAAAATTCTTTTTCGCGTAACTACTTTTTATTTTTCGCTTCAAAAACATAGCTCGGGACATTTCGCGTAACTATACAACGTTTCATTTTTTACTTCAAAAATATAGCTTGTGACCCCTTATTGGAACGACCTCGATGAGCTCGTTCTAATGAGGGGTCTTAAGCTATATTTCTGAAGCAAAAATGAAAGTGAAACAAAATATGAATGGCAATTTTGTTTTATATATCCCTGGCCTTTTCACCTTTACGTTAGGTAAAGGGTTAACCGGTTAGTTTTAATTATTTGGAGGCCTGGGGGATCTCCCCAGGAAACGTTTGAAATACGCGATGAAAATGGTGCGGTTTAATGCCATTCGAGTGGTACCTTCAGTACGTTCAGTGGTAGCCACGGTCTGGATTGAGCTAATTTGGGACGGGGTGGGGGTGGGGGTGGGGGGCTGGATTGGTTTTGGAGCCCGTGCCCCCCCCCCCCGACCCCAAATGGCTCCGCCTCTAGTTATTAACTCCCTTCGCACTGAGGTCTTGTACATGTATATAACTTAATTTTGCATGATAAAAGCAGTGTTTGTCCATGTGTTTGGATATTTTTTGCATTTGTTCCAATGTACCCCGCATCGTGGTCCAACTTGTCCCGTGCACGGGGTAAGTTGGAACAGTTAATGAATTTACAATGCCGATGTGTTGCATAAAATACTTCAAACATTTAATTATTTTTAAATCTTTATTGCACGCTGCACACAACGTACTTTTTATTAAATACAACATTTAAAGTTTGGAACAAAGTATGCACACAACGTACTTTTTATTAAATAAAACATTTAAAGTTTGGAACGAAGTACCAGTCACTTGCGGTGAAAATATGTCAAACTGTTCCAATGTTCCCCAGTCTCTCGGGAACTGGACATTTCGATATCGGGACATCGGCCTCGGATCAACTCGGCCCTGGACAAGTCGGCACCCTTACAAATTTATATGGAAGGTTGATTATAAAAATTGAGAGATGTTAGTTATTTACGAGAAACGAACAATGAAAGTATTTAAGCATAATTTTATTAACGTCTAAACCATGTTTTTGTTATATTGTTGTCCCGAGGCCGAGTTGTCACGGAACCGTCTCCCCTATGGATATGTAAAACTAACTTTTCTGCCTAATTAGGTTCAGCCGGGAATCATTCAAAACTTGAGCATGAATAATTCCCGTTACCGGTTCACACCACGAGGAGGTAGACCTACTAAAAAAACTGGTCGATAGTTCACTCTCTGAAGCGGTCTCAATTCTGTCTCTCTCGGAGGGACTCGATCAGTGGAAAATACTGAACAGAAGGAGGCTGTCGGTATGCTGGAGACGATGATGTATAACAAGGTTGATGGAGCGTCTGACATACTTCGACGAGACACTTGAGAAAACAGACAGAAAATTACACGTTTTGACATTTTGTGTCGCTACGTGTAATTTCGCATCGGAGAGATCTAGGCGAAATTTTTGAAACCGAGCAAGAAAACACTTAAAAAGTCGAGTAAAAAAATACATGTTTGGCTCTATCCTCAACTTCATTTAGTATTTCCGGTATCTTCGTCGTCACTGTCATCTCGGGTTAAAAATGCAGTGATTTCTCGGACTGGGTCAGAACTGGGGGATTTCGAAATGTTCTAAGATTTTTATTTTTGCTCGATCTCCGAGATAAGACTGATAAAAGACGGAACAAATCCTCTTAGTATCTCTATCAGCGATTCGATTTCCCATCCAATTTCCGATTCGAAAAAGCCGCGCGTCGTCTCACAGGGATCAGGGACTACCCGTCCCAGAGACAACCCGTCCCATTTTTGAGGCCGAGTTGTCCCGAATTTTTTTTCTTCTGATTATTTAAGAAAAATAAAACTACAATTTTAGGGGACAGTATTATATAAAAAAAAAACGTTCACTCACATTTTTATCGAAAATTATCCACAATCCACATTGATCCTATTAACACATCCCGGAATGACTGAATTAAACTACTAATATGAATGACTGGCTATAGGGTAGTGGGTTGAGATCCCCTTGATGACTGACGAATGAATGAAAAGTTTCAGCGCGTCGAAGGCGCACAGGAATGATGTGGGATTTAAATCTCTTGCGACCCGAATAACTTTTTTGCTTTATAACTTTATTTGCATACGAATTCACGAGAGTTGGAAGCGAGAACCAATAATCTTATTTGGTTTGAGTGTGCGCACTGGCAGTAGGGTAGTGGGTGCAGATCTCCGAGAACCTCGAACTTGAAGATGACTAGGAATTGTGCATAACTACAAGAATTCTGCTCTGTGTTTGCTGAGAGAAGTGGGCATATACTGAAACCGCAGTTTGTTGCTTGTTTAAGAAAAGAAAAAGAAACCCAAACTGTCGATGGTTTGGGAGCAGCCCAGCATGTTATCCATAACGGTTACAAAAAGGAAAAAATCCACCAATATGTGTTTTTGAAGCTGGGAGTCATCCACCAGCCTATAAGGGAGAATGGATGCTGAGCCTTGGCCATCTGGTCTGCCTTCGGGGAGAACAGATGACGGGGTGATTGGAAGGAAAATACCCCCACCCCCACCCGCACACCCCTCCACACACACACACACACACACACACACACACACACACACACACACACACACACACACACACACACACACACACACACACACACGCGAAAGCTCTTAGAGGGCTGTTAAATCTTTATTCAAAGGTTTATTTATTTAAAATGTACACTCGTCCCAGCCAGGCAAGCTTGCTTCAACCCTTGCCTGGTGTTTGATGCTTTCCTGTGTATGTTAACAGAAAGGTGGGTTGTAGCAATTCCTACTACTATTTCCATAAGAACGTTGCAAGAAAATTTGAGAATGTTCAATTAGAAAAGTTATAGGTAGAGAGAAAGATAGGTATCCACTATTGTATATTGTGACTGTTGTGTGAATGTTGTTATGGATGGGGTGAGGAGTGGGTTTCTTCGGAGCCCACTCCCCACACGCAGAGTTGCGAGGCAATCCTCACAGAATCAGTCCTAAAGTTCTCAGTGAGTAGAGAGGCAATCCTCACTGACTCCACACGGTTGAATTATATTGAGTGATTTTAATTTGTTTTTCTGTTAAGGGTTCGGTGTTCGTTCAGCTCTACCATTGATTCACTATCCTGGAGTATGTGGGGGGTTTTGTTATATAGGTCTTATTAAACGTGTTTCAGTCGCACTCCAGCAGAGTTGCGAGGCAGTCCTCACAGACTCAATCCTAAAGTTCTCAATGAGTGGCGAGACAATCCTCACTAACTCCACGCAATTTAATTATATTGTATAATTTTTATTTTCTGAAAGCTTTTTTTGTTTTTTCTGTTAAGTGGATCGGTGTTCGTTCAGCTCAACCATTAATTCACTATCTTGGAGTCTGTTGAGGGTTTTGTGTTGTAGGTCTTTTAATCGCGTAACAATAGTTTCTATTTCTGCCTGCTCGTGAAGCTCCTTCATCGGTGTCCATTTCGGTTTGCATAGTGCCACACGCAGGGCATTATTCTGAACCATCTGTAGCTTCTGAATGTTGGTTTTGCTCAGGTCACTTGTTATTATGACACCATATTCTAGTACCGGGCGTATAAATGATTTGTAAACCTTGAGAAGTATATCTTTGTTTGCTCCCAATTTTTACCTCTGATCATCTTCAATAAATTGATACGTTTAGTAGCTCTAACCGTAATGGAGTTTACGTGACTGTTTAGACTGAGGTTGCTATCTAGAATGAATCCCAAAAATTTGGCCTCTTTGCTTGCTTCTAATTTGTGATCGTATAACTGTAGATCGATACTGAGGACTGTTTTTTTCTTTGCGTCTTGAAGAACGTACCTTTTTGATTTTGGGCGGCAGTGAGTTTGATACGCCATAGGACGCACCAGCTCTCAAGATCGCGAATGGTATCCTGTAGACAATTTTTAATTATGTTTCGGCACCTGCTGGCCGCCCACACGCGTTTATCGTATGAGAACTGCGATAGTTCAGCACAGTTTTCTCTACTTTTTCTGTCATTCACATATATTATGAAAAGAAGCGGCCTTAGAACCGACCCTTGTGGTGTTCCCGCTTCGAGTATAACTTCCACAGTGACACCTCGCTGTTAACCCTCACCTTGATTTTTCGGTCAGTTATAAATGATGATATGATCCTCAGAATTTTAGTGGGTAATTCCATTTTAGCTAGTTTATATCTCATTCCATTGTGCCATACCGAGTCGAACGCATTTTCAACATCCAGGAAAAGCCCTGTTCCTGTTTCGTTTTGACTAAATGCTGTTTTCATATAATCGACTAGTCTCTTCCCTCTTTCTGACTCCTATACGCGCTTTGCCATTTGTTGAAAAAGTTGATTGATTCGAGAGAGCTGAGAAGTCTCATAGTGAGAATCCGTTCAAATATTTTTCGAACGCAGCCGGTCGGTAGTTAGAAGGGTTGGTAAGGTCTTTGTCGGGTTTAGGTATCATGACTCCTGTGGCCACTTTCCAGCATTTTGGGAAGTACCCACAGGAGAGACAGCAGTTTAGGAGTTGGGTAAGTCTACACTAGAAAATGTTGGTGCACTGTTTCATTATTTTGTGAGAGACTTCGTCTTCTCCTGGGGACGAAGATGACTTGCATTTTCTGATTATACCCATGATCTCTTCTACGCTTATTGGTTCGGTTAATTCATGGCCGTCCTCGCCTTCATGCCATTGGTCGAAGTTCGGTTCATTAAAAATTGAGTTATCTTGGACAAATTTATTTACTTTACCTTAAAATCGTTGTCATATGTGTTCCCTTCTTGGGGACGCTGCGCTTTCTTTAGAAGTTCGGCAAAAGCCCTGGCTTTTGCCTTGTCGTCCATGGCCATAGTTCCGTCGATAGTCTTCACCGCATTATTACTGGCACCTTTGCTTTTTTAGCCAATAAGAGTTTTAAATGTATCTTTGGTTCCCTCAGCCCATTTAGATTGTCTGTTGCTTTTTCCCATCTCACGAGATTGTCGTTAGCTATGGCCCTTTTCACTTCTTCGTGTAGGCGATTATACGCGGTCCACAGTTCTGCTTTTTTGAATTGATCTCAACCCCCTACCCTACTGCCAGTGCGCACACTTAAACTAAATAAAATTATTGGCTCTCGCTTCCGACTCTCGTGGATTTACAAGCACTTAAAGCTATAAAGCAAATAAAATTCGGGTCGCAAGGGATTTCAATCCCACATCGTCCTTGTGCGCCTTTATTTCTTTATTTATTTAGTTATTTATTTATTTATTTATTTATTTATTTATTTATTTATCTGAATTGAAGAACGAATAGAAATTCGTATATAAAGCAGTATAAAAGCCACATTTGATAAATTTCTCGTTGCAATATAATCATTATTGTTTGTTAACCGTTTTGTGCTTTACAAATATCAAACGTGACATTTCTTAGCCCATCATTTGCTAGTTATGGTCAACTAGGTTCTTGACCATTTCGGATCCACTATGGATAAAATAGAAATTGTTTTGCATGTTTTTTTTATTGAGAATGGGCGTATAAACCGACACCTTTGTTTGTTTTCAGCTTGACTTGGAATTTATTGAAGAGGATGCTCCAAATTTCCTCCGCAAGGACACCACAGTCGACGACAAACGGCACCTAATTTTCTATACAGACAGACAACTAGAATTGCTCGCAGCGGCAAAGACCTGGTACATGGATCGGACGTTTCGCGTAGCCAATAAACCCTGGGTCCAGCTTTTCTCCATTCATGCTTTTGTGAAATCATCTGGAAATATAAAACAGCTCCCACTCGTCTTTTGCATCATGTCTGATAAACGAACTGAGGACTACTACATAATAATATGAATATGAGCGATTATAAAATTAACGATACACGATTTACTCCAATGAGCTACTGGTTATTAACTGGTTGTAAAATTTCTCTTTTGGCTGAGTTTAACCAGAAAGACACCCTATACAAATACATTCGGAAAATCATGGCCCTACCATTTCTTCCTCCGGAACACACCACCCCAGCATTCGACAAACTGACAGTTCAGGCAGGAACACCAACACTAACAGGGCTGATTGAGTATGTAAGAAACACGTGGATCGATAACAGTATTTTTAAATTCGAGAGCTGGAGCGTCTTCATGTTGAGTGCCAGACGAATAATGACGTAGAGGGTTGGCGCAACAAAATAAACAGCAGGATGAACAGCAGAGGACGAGTACAATTTTATCTACTGATTTTAGAGTTGAACGGATAGGCCACATCCATTCCAGTAACACTCAAGATGGTATCCGAAGGAAAAATCCAAAGTCGTCAGAGAAAGACAGCCGAAAAGGTCCAGAGAAAATTTTTCAAATTGTGGGAGATACGGCGATGGAGAGTTGACGTCGAGTCAGTTGTTGAGAAAGTGTGCTGGTCTATTGACTGATTGACTAATATTTTCTTTTCTTTTCAGATGAACAGAAGCTAAGAGAATTTTTCAGTTTCTTTATTTTAGGTGAACAGAAGATAATGAAAATTGTTCTAACCTAAGTGCCGAATCGTCCAAAGTCAAGTGCTGAATCGTCCAACGCAGGTGCCGAATCGTCCAACCCAGGTGCCCCCGAATCGTCCAAGTGCCGAAACGTCCAGAAACGTCTGCATCCCGGGATACCGAAGGATACCTAGGTGAAGGAAATAGGGGTGGGAATGGGGTTGAAAACTCTGAAAAGGGTGGGGGTTGTGTATTTTGAGTATATAAATAGATTTAAGCAGTATGTGCATGGGTTTAATGCCATATTTGATAAATATGGACGCTAAAATAATAGCGTTCACTGAAAAATTGTCCCCCTCGGTATTTAGTAGGTGGCTTGGTAATTAGAATTTACAGCGGCTGCATCTCGGTAAGCGACAGAGTGAATTGTTAATCACACTGTGACTTGTTAATTAGTTCTCTTGTGGCTGTCGGCAATTGCAATCAAAGCCTGCTTCCCAAACTCAACACACATATTATGTACCAGGCATTTGAAGGAGAATGAGCTCCACAATCTTCATGAGATACATAACAAAGAAATCGCAAATAACATGATCAGCATTATCTTCAATTCAGGTACATGGCTTCTCACGACTGAGGACACTGTTGTATACGAGGAAATTTCAACTGACCTATCGACGCTTTACAGAGCAAATATTTGGCATTGACATTTTTATCTGAACTAAAATCCAAAGTATTCGAACCAAGACAGACACATACTGACATCCCAAAATTATGGACAAATAACAACTGCGAGAGTGAGAATAATATCAAGAAAATTGGAAAATGAATGGAGAATTTTGAAATTGCCAGAGTTGACTTGAAGACATTGTTATGGACCAATATCGTTACATAAGGAAATAATATTTTCTGAAGTTATTTTTCATTCGCCAACGATGCAAAAGAAAACTTGCCGTTAGACGAGACGTGGTCAGCACTAACGGCTGACCAACGGGATCGACGAATTAATAAAAAGTATTTTTAAGGTAATTGACTTACATTTCCGACAATTCTAAAAAACAAACTTTGACTGACGGACGTTTGACCATACCTAAAACGGCGGCAATCGCCAAAAAACCCCAAAAACTGGTCAGGTAAAGAGGGTGAATACCCTGAAAACAAAAAGTGTCAACAAAAAACCAAGGTCAAATTAAAGCTGTTGACACTGAGCCGAGATGGCTAAAAAATAGACTGTATATACACACATATACTAAATACAAGTTGCAGCTTAGGGTGCATTGGGGACTGCAGATCGATACTTAGCACAGTATACCACAAAACCCTAACAACGGCATAAAGCCAATAATGGCAATTGACAAAGGTTCTGGGTGCGTCGATTTACCACATAGAACTACATAGAAGCACAAAGAAGCACATAGAAGCACAAAGAAGCACATAGAAGCACAAAGAAGCACATAGAACTATATAGATAAGATTTGGAGACAAATTACTAAAGACTGCTGCAAAAGAACAGAGAGAAGTAGGTTTTTTGTCCGATCCAGTGGTGGATTAATCGAAAAATTGGACTCGGAGAAACTTCGGATCGACGGACCAACTTTAAAGCTCATTTTCGGCTATCGACCGGTGCATTAGTTTTTATGATTCATACAGACAATCGAATCCTCCCCCCCCCCCAAAAAAAAAAATTAACCTTTTACCCAAAGTCGATAGAAGACGACACTTGAAAGATAAATTCTAAAATAGTTTATTTGTTGAAGTCGCCCTTTTAAATATAGCTTATGACCTCTCAACGAGAGGTCATAAGCTATGTTTTTAAGACAAACAGTTAAATCAGATTCAAGGTCTGGTGTTCTCTATGGGGGATGTGGCCGTACTAGCACGGAGCAGTCTGATCTAACGCTGGGTTGGGTGGGGGGGGGGGGGGGCTTATCAGGTAAAAGGGCGACAGGAGACAGCATACATGTATTGGGTAAAGGATTAACTTTGGTGGTGGTGAAGGGCAGGGGGGGGGGGGGGGTGGGAGGGATTCAATTGTCTGTATGAATCATAAAAACTAAAAATCAGAAAAAATGAGCTTTAAAGTTGGTCCGTGGATCCGACGTTTCTCCGAGTCAACTTTTTCGATTAATCAACCACTGGATCGGACCAAATAACCCGTCATTTTGGAGCATTCTTTAGTAATTTGTCTTCAAATCTTATCTATATTGTCCTATGCGATTCTATGTACTTCTATGTGCTTCTATGTGCTTCTTTGTGCTTCTTTGTGCTTCTATGTGCTTCTTTGTGCTTCTATGTGCTTCTATGTGCTTCTATGTAGTTCTATGTGGTAAATCGACGCACCGAAGGTTTTTCTGCCTGTCCAAAGCCGAAATAAAAGTTGATGGGAGTTTTATTTTTATCAAATATTACAGTGATCTGTCTTGTGATACCCAATTAGCACTTAAGCACTTCATTCAGACATGGTGACACCGAGGTGGCCTATTAATTACAAAGCTACCTACTAAATACCGAGGGGCTGTTTTCGGCGACAACTCGGTCTACATATCTTGTATTTACTCGAAAAAATCAACGGTTATATCACATATATTGCATCAAAGGATTAAATTGTATGTCGGCACATATATTTAAACCTTTTAAACAACTCTTACTTATTTATTTCCCTTCACCTCGGTATGATATCCCTCGGTATTTAGTAGGACCCGTAAAATGCGAGAACTTATAGTGAGCCAGAAATGAAATTCTGCTGACCCAGAATTGTCCTTTTACCAAAACTAACATTCAAAACAATGTGTCCAGTCACTTCGGCCCCAAGTCATTTCGGCCTCTGGTCACTTCAGTCTCAGAGTCATTTCGGCCCCAGTCATCTCGACCCCAGTCACTTAAGCCTCTTGGTCATTTCGGCCCCATTTCGAGGGTATAGATCTATAAAGGACAACGCATAGTTTATGTTTAGAAATAATGGGTAATTACCTTTATTAATTAATGTTCAGTCATTTATATTTACACAGTTTACAGAAAAGTTTTACATGCCATTTAAAATTATCCATGGGTTTAATTTTACAAACATTTAAGGTGATATATCAATAACAGAAATTTGTTTACTTTGAAATTTCCACATAGATTCAAATTAAATATACACTAATAATACATCAAAATGAAGGTTGTGAGGTTTAGAACACACAAAATATATGCAGTCAACTCATTCATTCATGTTGTTATGCACAGTTCCTAGTTACCTCCCAGTTCGAGGTTCACGGGGGCTCTGACCCCGTACCATACTGCCACTGCGCACATTCAAACCAAATAAGATTATTGGTCTTCGGTTCC
This sequence comes from Pictodentalium vernedei, assembly GCA_031216915.1. Taxonomy (NCBI): domain Eukaryota; kingdom Metazoa; phylum Mollusca; class Scaphopoda; order Dentaliida; family Dentaliidae; genus Pictodentalium; species Pictodentalium vernedei. The sequence goes on from CM062293.1 coordinate 277,048,057, forward strand.
GACTCTGGTGGATTTATAAGCAAATAAAGTTATTCTGGTCGAAAGGGATTTCAGATCCCACATCGTCCCCGTGCTTCTTCGGTGCACTGAAACTTTTCATTCATTCGTCACAAAATGCTGAAACTTTTCATTCATCATCATGAATAACAAAAGGGATGCTTGAACAGCAAAATCACGCCGTCAAAGTAATTACGAAACTAGATGTCTCCCAGCTTTCACAAACACATATTGGTGGTGGTGGATTTTTTCCTTTTTTTATAACCGTTATGGTTAATATGCTGGGGCTGCTACCACACCTGCGACTGTTTGAGGTTTTTTTTTACTTAAGGGGTCGTCCAACCTAACTTTGGTCAGTTTTTTGACATTTTTCCCAATGCCTCAGAAACAGATAAGAGAAGTAAGGAAAGGCAAATTATATATCAAAATAATGAGTAAAGTGCATAGAAAAGGTACATATAATTTTTTTCCGGAAAAAAAGTGAATTTTATGATTTTGAAGAAGATTAATTTGCAAATGGCATAAGTAACGAACCGGTAAAACCACAAAATAATCGGTAATTCGAAAGCCTTGTCCTCAATATAATGATAACATACTACAGACTCGGAGAAAGCATTTTTTTGACACACACTCTGGTGGGTTTTGACGTTTGAATGTAATAACATCAACACAAATTTTTGATGTTCCGGATGTGGCCATGCTTCAACGATGTTTTTCCGGTCATGTGATTACGATGTGGTTCTTGCAGAAATACTCAATTTGGGCAATCGTAAGAATGCAAAGACGTGATCACGCCCTTTATTTGTTCGAGACAATGTATGAGCGGATTTGCAAACAGGTGACAGCAAGTACTTGAGCTGTTAATGTCATAACTGCAAAATATGGTTCGAAATTCCCTCTCGCGTTTACAGGCCGTCTGAACTTTTTTGTTGACAAAAAATCTGAATTATTGTGCACTAGAAAGACAACATGAACCACTTGTAAACAAAATAACCGAGTGTATAAAATCGGGACGATACACACAAAATAAGGCAATATTCATAACAAAGTAAGCAGAATGCTTCAGAAATCACTTTTTCACGAAGTATATTCCAAGTGACCTGGAACTATATTGAGCGTGTTAATTTCCCCCTGTCGCTGCGAAGTTATTTACTTCCTAGTAACCATGGAATTTGAAGGCGGGTATGTTTGATGTCTGCAAAGGACCGATTGAAGATGGGTTGAAAATGATGCATTCGTGCTTTTAAATAAGGTGCGCTTGGACGATGCTGAGAATTTAGTTTTTTCTTGCAATCAACCATAGTAATACAAGCGTCGATCAGTGTCTTTTATGATCGTTTTACACTGACAAATGTGACAAATCTCCTTCACCGGAAACCATCCCCCAATTTGCATATCACAATAAACATAACCGCTGTCACGGAGTGTCAGCGTGGCCGTGTGGTCAAAACCGAAACGAATTATCGAATGCACGGTCAATATTAGCTGCAATTGGCTTTTAAATAAATGAAATATTAGCAATTTCTTCATTATTCATGCCGAGTTACTTTTTAACCAAACCACATGCGTTCAGTTTCGTTTGTCGGCATCAAACTGATATTGTTTGTGGTAATTAAATAGTACGAGAAGGCGCAGGAAGCCAAATATTTTCCATCATCTATTATTTAATTCAAATTGATAATTTCTTTTATTTTACTGAAATTATGAACTGATAAGGTGGGTGTGTTGCGATTATTATGCCCCAGACCTGGAAGTTGGAAAATCAAAGGTGCATCTAGGGCCGTGCAGTGGTGACCCCTGTCCTCTTAATCTTAGTCTTACCCATTCATCATTACATGTACGAACATTCCCCCTTGTATCTCAACCATTGCTACTCCAATTTGAAGGATATTTGGTTTTGTGATCAAGCATCATGGGGAAACAATGCCTGTGTAGCTGCTGTAGCATGTGTTTCTTCCCACATTTTTTCAGAGTTGTGGTACTTTTTCACTCTTTTGAGTTAGAAAATTTTGTTTATAACTAGTTGATTTGTTACAATTTGTTGCAAAGTGCCTGCTAATACCCTCAATTGTATTGCTACAGAATTTTCTTGTGAAGATTTTGTTCCTATTACTTATCAAGCAACAACCTAATGAATATTCTGTATAAAGCCACCAATCTGATGTTTGACACTTTTATCGGAGCTGTTTTGAAGGCTTATGGAACTCGAAATGTTGATTATGGCAGGACTTTTCTATTCACCCATTAATTGATAAAGTAAGTGTTATAGTTGGAAGTAAGAAGCATGAAAGTTCCAGAACTAAAACTCTAAAAAGAATGTTTTTCAATGTAACATGATTTTTGCAGATACACTTATTTGGAGGTTTACCTGTCTGATAGTGTTTGGAACATGTGTGGCCAGGATCTTCAAAAAGAAAAAAGAGTTAAACTTTGAGAAAAAAGGCATATGCCTTGAGTGCCGGAGGTAGAGTCATATAAGGAAGAGAGCCCCCCCCCCCCCCCCCCGAAATTTTTTGTGTCAAATGGAGCTCACTTGTCATCTTTTTGGGATTGCTTTGTGTACTGCGTTCTTGAAAAAAATATGTGAGACCCTCTGGATGTGCCCTTCTGATCTCAATATGTCAATAAGCCTCCTTGGGGAAAGTACATGCAATAATGGTTATGTAAGGTTGATTTGATGTGTTTTGAATAACAATGCACTTTTAAGTACATTAGATGGTTTATTGCAGTGACAGGTTACAGTTACCCCTATTTCTTCTCCAACAGATATCATGAGTGTATTGGTGTTCAAGAGTTAAACAAAGCTAATATACTTATTGATAAACCAGACAAATTTAACAATTTAATCACTATCAAATTGATGCATGGGATAAAAGGGGTTACAGTGCAAGGGGTTTGTATATATATTTATTCAACTACAATGTATGACTTCGCAGTGCATTCTACATAGGAGAATATCATATTTTCTTTCCAAACCATTACAGTAACACATAATCTTGATATTGGGAGACACTCTTTTGTCCTTCCATACTTCTTCTGCTGGACTCCTTCAAGTTGACCTTTGTTGAACTCCCCAAATCAAAACATAAACAAAAGAAAATGTCTGCCTTCAATCAGTGAGCACTCCACTTATAAAATTTGGTCTCAAATTACTTTCATGAATTAGGAAAAGATTTCTTCGATTATGTACTTAAATGTTTATAGAATACAGCTGTTATTTTATTTTGAGGTATTTTATTGTAAAAATTTTGTTCTCTTACTTATGCCATAGCAGACTTTCAGGTGGTGCTATTTACACATGGCAGCAGTTCCATGGCAGTTTCCACATGTTCTATGTTTCATTCCAAGCATTTTGGTATATAATTTATTGGGGTTATTCATTTTGGGTCTTTTTTAGACTTGAAAGAAAATTACATGAAATTTGACCAAAGTTAGGTTGGACGTCCCCTTAAAACAACCACCAAACTGCGATTTCGATACTACCACAAATATGCCCACGTTTCTAAGTAAAACACAGAGCAGAAGTTTTGTAGTTTAAGTTATGCGCAATTCCTAGTCACCTTCCAGCTCTAGGTCCTCGGGGGTCTGACCCCAATACCCTACTGCCAATGAGCACACTCAAACCAAATAACATTACTGACCATCACTTCCGACTCTCGGGGATTCATAAGCAAATAAAATTATTCGAGTCGCAAGGGATTTCAATAACCACATCGTCCTTGTGCGCCTTTGGCGCGCCGAATTTTTTCAATTAAATAAAAAAAAATGTTAAAATTAAAACTATATTTAAAAATATTTATTGGGGCCGAAATGACTTGGTATATTGGAGGCCGAATTGACTTGAAGCCGAAATGACTGAGGCCGGAATGACTTGGGGTCGAAGTGACTGGAATTCGAAACAACATGGCAAACTATAATTGAATAAAAACAACATGGCAAACTTTAACTGAATAAAAACATGGCAAACTCTAATTGAATAAATAGTAAATAATCATAATAAAATTGGGATTAAAACAACGCCGACACAAGTAGTTATCAAATTCCTGTAATAACATACAAAAACAACAATTATAAAAAATTATAATGCGGTGCCCTAATACATCAGAGTGCCGAATCGTCCAAAATACAGGTGCCGAATCGTCCAACCCTCAAGGGGTCCGGATCTTTTCGGCCTCGGGAACAGTCGGCCACAGATATTTTTCCGGGAACATTCGGCCTCAGTAGAGGCCGAATGTTCCCACTTTTGAGGCCGAATGTTCCCACTTTTGGTAAAAATGTTCGGAGTCTGGGAGTTGAAAAATAACTTTAAAAAATAATTTTTTAGTTCATTTTGTTAGTTTTTTTATATTAGGAGGTTTTCTAGAAGATTTTTTAAAGAATAATATATACGGCGTACCTACCTTTATTTCTAAAGTCGAAATATATTAAGCACAAGACAAATCCATAATGAAATATAAAATCCATTGTATAAAATCCACTGAATTGAATAACAGAATGACAATATATATGTTTCAATGCCGACATGCAAACCCGAAATGATATACTTCTTCTTGGATGTTGTTTGGCACAACTCAACTTAAAAAAATTGTTTTCATAAGTTCTTCTGAAGTAGTGATCAAAGTTCTGACCTCTCACGGATGAGATACTCTTACAGAGTTTTTACAGGGTGGCTGAATCTTCATTGATTTATTAGCACTTGATTGGGAGATCATATACTGTTAAGGGTCTCATGAAAAGAGTACAACGTCAGAGCTTCAAGCCCAGAAGCGGCAGGCGGATAAAGAAAAGGCTGAATTGAGAAGGGAATTGGAAAAGGCAATTCTGAGAGCCAAACCAGGTAAGGAGGACCATGCTCCTCCAGTTCCTGATTTACCATGTATTGACGCCGCTACAGAAATGAGAAGACCTGTGTCCACCGGCTCACTGGCCGGATATCTGAAATAGATTCAGATCTAATTACCCCCAGCCAGGATAACTGGCTGCGTTTCAGAGTAGAAGAAACTACCAACACGGCCACAGCTTCCCCGGCTGAGGCGGTTGAAATTCAATTGGATAAAAATTCAGCTAAAATCCCCAAATTACAGCGACAGAAAAAATCACCAAACCAAAATCGGTCGAAAAGGAAACTCTCCAATGAGTTCCGTGAAAATGAGGAAACAGTGGATGTCGAAGACGAAAATGGTTTCTGTATGACTATTGATCGGCATGTCAAGAAGACAAAAACTATTAAGCAAAATTCACTGAGCACCGCTACTGAAAAGGACTCGGCGGTCACATCAAGAAATGGGGGCTGTGTTAACACAAAAGAGGCTACATCACCAGAAATAGTGAATACGACTGCGACAGCTAGCCCAACCGATAGCGCGACGTACGCCGATAAAGTAAAAGCCAAAACGCCCCCTAAGGTGACCAATAAAACCAACAAGACACAGGGCCATCCGCAACCAAACCCCTGTGTCGTAATCACATGCATCCACTCCAAAATGGAAAAAACTTGATTGATAAAGCCCTTCCAGGATGCTCGTGGGAGAGACTAATCTCCAAAGCCATGGGCAACCATACTTGGAAAATAAAAGTAAAATGCCCTAATAGAGCAACGAAATTAAATCTGATAAGCAAAGGGGTAATTATTAACGGCAAAAAATACGAAACCGAGGAATGCCGTGTTCTTCCGCAACCCGTTCAGTGTCACAAGTGTCCGAGATTTGGGCACTTGTCACACAAATGCAACGGGAAGCAATGGTGTATGAAATGCTGTGACAAACAGATCGCGAAGGCATGTAGTGCTAAAACTCTGAAATGCCCCAATTGCGATGGGCAACACCCCAGCAACTACCGGGGGTGTAGCCACTTTAAAAAAGTTAAAACAAACATTAAAGCTCTAAATGTAAGTAATGTCGAGAACTCATCTTCCCCTTACTCCACATGTACTCTAATGGCTGGCTCTATTTTCAGCATAATGAAGAAACACTTGGACACCAGTCTTTCGGACGTTTGCAAAGAGATTAGTAAAACAGCCTCTAAGTTATATAAAACTCAAATATCTCACACGCTATTAGAAGCGGCCATCAACAGAATATAATTATGTAACAATATTACAAATAGTAATTAAACTTAAATAAACTTAGTACAGTACAGTTATTCCTAAACCATTCATGGATACACTAAAAATAGTCCAGTGGAACGCTCAAAGAGTTAATCAGAAAAATTTGCAAATGTCACATTATTTCAAAAATAAGGACGTAATTGGAATTAGTGAAACATGGCTTAAACCAAACAAAAATTTCTCGTTATGTGGTTTTGATATTATTAGAAGAGATCGCCCCACCCAAAAAGGGGGCAGTGTCGCTCTGCTAATAAGACAGGAGATTAAATACAAATCAATACCATGCGACCACCCCAATGCTGAAGTGATTGCAGCTGAAATTGAACTTGACCACAAACACGTGGCCATCACATCATATTATAACAAGCCGCAAGCAACAGTAGATAGTAAAGTATTTGAATTTTTTACCAAAAAGTACAAGCACTAGTAGTTAGGGGAGGCACTATAGACCAAAGCATTTTAACACTGAATTTCCCATAGGCTTCATAGGGTTAGTGTTAAATTGTGAAACTATACTGTACTCACTGAGGTTGGAAATAAATATTGTTTAAACTAAATTGTGAAACTTATAGGCCGAAACTTATAGACCAAACATGTATGCACTGGTGGCACAGTAAAAACCACCTCCGCATCATGCTTTATGACCAGATCCTATAGTACATTTCTGACTTATAAGTTTCCACTGTACATTAATTATTTTTTGTAGTTTGCAAATTAATTTTTTGTTTAGCTTAAATATTTTGTGGTTTGCAATATAATTTTTGTTTATCTTAAATGTTTTTGTGTTTCGCAAAATAGAAAAATAATTTGCAAACACAAAAAATATTTTCTAAGAAAATATATTTTGTGTTTGCAAATTATTTTTCTATTTTGCAAGTTTTTTTTATAAGGGAATATTTTATGTACCCCAGACCTGGATTTTTTTCTCTGGCAAACCAATGTCTTTGGGAATTTTTCACTGTTAAATCTGTGTTTGTCACCACTGTTTTTTCCCCATAGACGATCCTGGAGGGGTAATTGCAACATTTGTTTATTCCCAACTTCTTTTAGGATATCTCTCATTGATACAACTCTCATTATCAACAGTCACTCACAGAATGGGTAATGGAACTGCGTCTCTCTTTCTGAGACTTTTATTTGTTTAGAAAGAAAAATCTCTTTCCAATATTTTGTAGCCTTGAAAAAGGCTGTTCAATTCTGTATCAGGTAAGATGTAAAATTGTCATTTATCCCTTCCCGTCTTGTTAAATATCCAATCAAGTTACATTTGTTTGTCCCATGGGTATCGCTCCGATTTTAAAAAATGACACAATAGCGCCGGTAGTTTGAGTTTTTCTGAATGCTTATCAACTTACAATATCAAGTCGATAGTCCCTAGTCGTAAATTCATATTCACACAAATCATATTTCATATATTTGTACGAATACGAATTTGCAAATACAAGAACGCTATCTGTTATTTGAGTTGTAAAAAATTTACTGTCTATCCTATTACAAATGTACTGAAGAAAATACACCAATACCTTCAAAATGATTCAAGTAAAATATCCAATATAAGCGATGAATTAATTGTAATCTAAAAGTTATCCAAACAATTATACTACTCCAATGATAAACAAAATGCGTGTTGAATTGTAATGTTAGGTATTAGAGTCGATTTTCCTGGAAAATAAACGTCACAAAATGCAACGTCATTTTCTGGGAAGTGGTTTAAATATAGCGCGTCTTTGCTGAAAATAACCACTGCTTTGCAAATCAAAAAATCAATACTGACTTAACATTGAGTGTTATATCAACACCAGAATAACTCCTGAAATATTACTTTCCATCAATGAAATGTGACCGTCCAACTTTATTTTTTAAATAAATGTGTTTCCGACGACTTATTCCATGCATTTAACAAGCAGAACAATTTATTATTTTTTAGAACAACGGGTCAAGCACTCCCAACATATCCATACTTTTACCTATTTATTCGAATATCTTCGCTCATAATTATTCTATCTGGACATATTATATACCATCGTAAAGCTTGTCAACTGCAGTTTAAGATGATATCTTAAGTGATACAATCGGTTCGGAACTTAAAATGTTATGGACTGTTATCTGTTAAAAGAAACACAAATCCATATTCAACACAGGCACCCCATAAAATGCACTGACACACTATTTAAATTTAAATGTACATCCATTTGGTTACAAACAGTTTTGCTATCTTTTGCACTCAATAACCTATGGATACTATACACCAGTTGTTAAATGTGTTTAGTGTTAGAGTCGATTTCCTAGAAAATAAAATGTCACTTAACACAACATCATTTTCTGGGAAGTGGTTTACATATAGTGTGTCTTCGCTGAAAATAACCACTGCTTTTCAAATCACAAAATCAATACTGACTTAACATTGTGTGTTTTATCGACACAAGAATAACACCGGAAATATTATTTTCCATCAATGAAATGTGACCGATCAACTTTATTTTTTAAATAAATGTGTTTCCGATGACTTATACCATGCATTTAACAAGCAGAACAATTTATTATTTTTTAGAACAACGGGTCAAACACTCCCAACATATCTGTACTTTTACCTATTTATTCGAATATCTTCGCTCATAATTATTCTATCTGGACATATTATATACCATCGTAAAGCTTGTCAACTGCAGTTTATGATGATATCTTAAGCGATACAATCCGTTTTGTAATTAAAAAGTTATAGACTATTATCTGTCAAAACAAACACAAATCCACATTCAACACAGGCATTCCAACCATCGTCATTAAGCTTAAGTGACTTTTTCTGAGACATCCGTGTTGGATATTTATAATCTCAATATGGCGGGAAACAGTTCATTTGATAGTGAACCAGCGAGGAGAGAAGATCGTTCTTTGTACAGATGAAATGGATAAGAAGATCATGGCACAGTTGGAATTCAGATTCAATTCAAAGAGGTGTGAACCTCATAGTTTCCTTATGTTTGGGCAAAATAAAATACTTTGTGGTTACAAAAGTTAATTGTAGTTGGAGGGATTCAGCTACAACTTTGGTTTGGGGTTCCGAGCTGAGTTTTTTCATAGCGAAAAACACGGAAGAGAGAAAAACTTAGACGTATCCCCTGTAATCACAAAGTATGCAAATATTTCACACCAATGTGTTTTTTAAAACCACCAAGTAATACATTTCAAATGGTGTAATGCAATTAGCTTTTGTGTTGCACTTAAGTTTCCACTGAAAATCTATTTAATTTTTATGTTTGCAAAATATTTTTATAAAAAAAACTTTTGCAAACATAAAAAATATTTTTTGTTCTGAAATGTTTTTTTTGTTTTGCAAGTTTATTTTTTAAGAACATATTTTTTTGTGTTTGTAAATTATTTTTGTGACAAAAACTTTTTCATAAAAATAATTTACAAACACCAAAAAATATGTTCTTAAAAAATAAACTTGCAAAACAGAAAAAACATTTCAGAACATAAAAATATTTTTTGTTCTGAAATGTTTTTTCCATTTTGCAAGTTTATTTTTTAAGAACATATTTTTTTGTGTTTGTAAATTATTTTTATGAAAAAGTTTTTGTCATAAAAATAATTTACAAACACAAACTTGCAAAACAGAAAAAACATTTCAGAACAAAAAATATTTTTTATGTTTGCAAATGTTTTTTCTATTTTGCAAGTTTTTTTATTTTTATAAATAAAACTCCCCGAGTTGGAAAACATTCCTGTCTTTTACACCGAACGACCTCTGGATACTATACACCAGTTGTTAATGTTGATTGAAAGATACACTAACAAAAAAAGCTATAAAATATTTACCATAGGACGTTTTCCCATAGAGTTAATAGATTACATTTATGACTTTTAAAATGTGTATAAAAACACTTATTAATGGTGCAAATCAGCAGTGGTGATGGTATAAAAGGTGGGGGAATTTTAGGCTGATTCACACTTGGTTTTTTGACTTCAAGAAGACAAGACATATTTTCACAGCTTTCCAGTTGAAAGAGATGATAGAAGAAAAAGATGAAGAGAGCCATTGAAGAATATAGTGAGACAGAGAGTGAAGTAGATAACAAGAAACAGAGAGTGGAATCAGCTAAAGATATATACACCATCCACCCACTCCTGCAAAGAACATCAAGAAAATTCCTTTCCAAATCCCATGTACATGTATGCAGAATAACATTCAAACAATTTAATCAGAAGAATCCATTTGACATCCTTGGAAAAATATTTGACAGTATGGTGGAAGATATTAAAGAAGAATGTGGTGTAGAAGACAATGATCCGATGAGAATATCAGTTAACCACCCAGGATTAGAAATAGGTATATTTATCCCATTTACTAAGGCTTCGGATATCACAGGTAACACCATATTAGATGAAATAGAAAAAGTTGTACAATCAAATGATAACTTTACTATCCATGATGGGCAATTATCTTTAGAAATAACACACACATCTCTACCACAAGGGTCTGGGCGATACGCACCAATTTCATTTTCATCTGTTGATAAAATGGTTGGAAACAAGAGAAGTATTATTGAAATTAAAAATGTTAATGATTCAATGTGTCTCGCACGGGCCATTGTAGTGGGAGAGTGTCATGTTGATAGAGATAATTCTGAACTTTGGCAAAAGAAATGGAAAAGTATTAGATATTCTGATAGACCGGCACAGGAGCGGGAAGCTAAGGCATTGATGGACAAAGCAGGTCTTGATTATAATATTCCTTGTGGATATGAAGAATATTATAAAATACAAGACCTGCTTTACCCAGAGTATGTCATCAAAATTCATCCACAGTATGCAAAAAGTGATTTTTTATTCAAACCTCCAACTACAACCACTGATAGTAAAGTTATTCATATTTACCACCATGACCAGCATTTTGATACTATCACTACATTTACAGGGTTTTTTTAGGATGCTCCTACTATTGTGAACTTTGCAGTAAAGGGGTCCAACAGAGAGAACGTCACATGTGCCCTTTTGGTTGTGTTTGCTATGCTCCAACAAAATGTATTCCTGAACATCCCATCACCTGTTACACTTGCAATAGACAATTTAGAAGTCCAGCATGCTATAATAACCATATCACTACAAAGGGGAAAGAAGAAAAGATAATTTGTCAATTAGTTCAAAAATGTAAAACGTGCAATTCATTAATATATCCAACAAAAGGAAAACACATCTGTGAAGGATTCAAAAAATGTATATATTGTCAACAAGTAGTTAATTCTGATCACCAATGTTTCATTCCAAAATACACTTCACCCGAGGATGAAAAATTACCAAACATTCCATTTGTATTTTTTGATTTTGAAACCACACAAGACTCAGGAGTTCATATCCCAAATTTCTGTGTTGCTCATCGTGCATGTGGGGAATGTATTTGCAAATCTATAGATCAAGAATGTATTTCCTGTGACAAATGTGGATATAGGCAATCAATATTTAAAGGGGAATCTACTTTATCAGATTTTTGTGATTGGCTTTTCAGTAAGGAACATAAAGGGACAACAACTATTGCTCACAATTTAGGAGGTTTTGATGACAGTTTATTTTAAAGCACCTCATTGAAACTGGAACAACAACTCCTGATGTAATTATGAATGGGAACAAAATTATTTCACTTAAAGCTTGTGATATTAGACTTATAGATTCTTTAGATTTTCTTTCAATGAGATTGGCACAATTTCCTAAAACATTTGGCTTGACAGAATTAGCAAAAGGTTATTTCCCCCATTTGGCAAACACACAAGCTTATCAAAATTATGTTGGCCCTTATTTAGATTCAACATTGTATATGCCAGATTCAATGTCTCCATCAGATAGGGAAGATTTTATCAAGTGGTACAACAAAAAAATTACTAGTAATGCCAGATTTGATTTTCAAATAGAAATGGAACTTTACTGCAAATCAGATGTAGATATCTTGCATAGGGGGTGTGGGGAATTCAGACAAAAATTTATAGATAGTGATGGCATAGACCCCTTGAGAGAAGCATTTACATTTGCCGATGCATGTACAAAAGCTTGGAGAAAAAATTCACTTCCAGAAAACAAGATGGCAATCATTTCAGACATAGGTTACCCTGCTAAAGTCAAATACTCCATTAAAGCCATTAGATTTTTACAGACACTTGCACAGGAAGAAAACATACATATTCAACATGCACTCAATGGTGGTGAAGTTAAAATAGGGGGATATTATGTTGATGGGTTCCACAAAGACACAAATACAATCTTTGAATTTTATGGATGTATGTGGCATGGGTGCATGACATGTTACAAAGACAATACACATGAGAAAAATCCAATCAATTTGCTAAGTTACCAAACTCTAGACAACAATACACAGGAACGCATACACCATTTAGAATCATTAGGGTATAACATGAGAATAACATGGGAACATGAACTTGATCATTTTTGCAAATCAAATCTTGAAGTAAAATCAACATTAAATTCATTTTTTCCAAACATGGAACCTATTAAACCACGTGAAGCATTATTTGGGGGGGGGAGAACAAATGCCATTAAATTACATCATAAAACAGACCAAAACACAGACAATGAAATAAAATACATAGACATCTGTTCACTGTATCCTTATGTCAATAAACACAGAGAATATCCAGTAGGTCATCCAAATATACTCACAAAAGAAAACATAGACATGAATAATAGAAGACAGTACAGGGGACTTATCAAATGTAAAGTTTTACGACCACAATCTCTACACATGCCAGTATTACCAATTCATTGCAACAAGAAAATGTTTTTTACACTTTGCAATACATGTGCAGAACAAGAATTAGACAGATGTGAACACACACCAGATCAACGCAGTATTACAGGTACATGGACATCTGTTGAACTTTTTAAAGCATTGGGGATGGGATACACATTACTTGGCACTTATCAGATTTGGCATTGGGAAGAATGGTCTTCAGAAATTTACAAACATTATGTGAACAAATATTTAAAAATGAAACAAGAAGCCAGTGGATATCCAGATTGGATGAAAACAGAAACAGACAAAGACACATTTAAGAAAGACTATGCACAAATTGAAAACATACATTTGGAAAATATTGAAAAAAATCCAGGACAAAGATCATTTGCTAAAACCATGTTAAACTGTTTATGGGGGAAAAGTGCACAAAGCAATGTAAAAACAAAAACAGAATACATACAAGACCCATTAAAATATTTTGACTTGATACAAGATAAAGACATCATTATTAAAAATGTTGAATTGTTTGATCATGATAAATGTATTTTAGGCAATTACACAAAATCTACAGATGTTTATGAACCTCACAAATCAGCAAATGTTGCAGTTGAATCTTTCGTCACAGCTTATGCACGAATGGAATTATATAAAGTAATAGGACGTTTGGGTAGACAAGTATTATATTTTGACACAGACAGTTGTATTTACATCCATAACCCCTCACTTTGGAATCCACAAATTGTAAACAGTAGGTTAGGTCAATGGACAGATGAACATCCAGATGCAAAAATTATTGAATATGTAGGATTCGGTCCAAAAAATTATGGTTACAAATACATTAAAGATGGTCAAATACACACTTCATGTAAAGTTAAAGGAATCACATTAGATTACAATACATCATAGAAAGTCAATTTTGAATCCATGGTGGAATGTGCACAAGACAGACATAATTACAAAATGAACATTGAATACACACATAGAATTAAACGCAACAAGAACAGACAAGTCACAAGTGAAAAACATACCAAAACATTCAGATCTGTGTACACAAAACGTTTTGTAGTGGATAAATATGACACAAGACCTTATGGGTTTAAGTATAAGAATACCCTTCAGATTCCTCATTTCAACTTTGAACAAGAACAGACATGTCACAAGTGAAAGGCAAACCAAAACATTCAGATCTGAGTACACAAAATGTTTTGTAGTGGATAAATATGACACAAGACCTTATGGCTTTAAGGTATAAAAATACCCTTCAGATTCCTCATTTCAACTTTGAACAAGAACAGACATGTCACAAGTGAAAGACAAACCAAAACATTCAGATCTGTGTACACAAAACGTTTTGTAGTCGATAAATATGATACAAGACCTTATGGGTTTAAGGTGTAAAAATACCCTTCATATTTCTCATTTCAACTTTGAACACAGAACAGGCAAGATGTCTCTACCACTTAATCCTACTTATCCTATTTACTTGTCAGAGTTAAGAAGACTTTCGAGTTTTAGTATGACTACAAATCCTATTTTAAAATCCAAGAAAGAAGAATTAGCTAAAGCCGGATTTTTCTATGTGGGAGATGGTAAAGTAAAATGCTTTGTTTGTGGACAAGGTTTAATGAATTGGGAAGAAAAAGATATTCCTTTGCAATAATATGTTAAGTGGTCACCAAATTGTTCTTATATTCAATTGATAAGAAATTGTCAATTATACAAACCACCAACATGTATGCAAACACCCCCAGATAAAATATTATCAGTGATGGATTATGGATTCACTTTAAATCAAATATTTTCAACAATGAAAAAATATGACAAGTGTCTAGATGATTTTCCAGATTCTAATTCTTTATTTGCACTCATGGTACTAAATGATGAAAGTACATCATTTAGTACCATAATTGCAAGACAAGCTGCAGGACAATTCAAAACTAAGTTAGACAAACTGTTTACAGATAATGTAGAAAATGATTTTCCTAACTGTCCTGATGTACATAGTGCATGGTGTAATGTGGTACCTGATGCACAAAATACATCAGAACAGACAAAAGAATCATCACTTTGATTTCAACCATGGAACCAGTAAGACGTATCTTAGACAACAAGATTACACGTAAGGCATTATTATATGCATTTCAATTGATCACTCCTGGTTATCGAACAATAACAAAAGAGTTTAGTCATAATCAATTGGAAAAAGAAGAAATGTATGGGGAATTTTGTAATGCATTACAAACCATGAATGCTTTTTACAAAGATAATGTAGAAAATACTTGGACAAAAGTTGTGTGGGGTAATATAATTTATGATAAAGAAATCATTAATTACTTGTATAGACAATGTGTACCACAAATAGATAGAAGAATAGATTCTTCAGAAACTTTATTTGAGTTAAAAGCACCCTTAAAACGAATACCTACTAAAAGACATGAGCAAGGTATGGAAACAGAAAGTATATAAGTGAGTGACAGAAAAAAACTTTTTCACAAAAACTGCAATTATGGCATCGAGTGAATGTTTATTGTTTCAACACCTTTGTAATATCTTTATTTCGGGACCTGGTGGTTCCGGAAAAACAGAATTTGTCAAAAAGCTTATTGATATGAAACAGGACTTATTTCAAATTCCCCACAAAAAATCATTTGGTGTTATAAAGAATGGCAAAATGCATATACTTTACTTAAAGAAAGTGAAGATATTAAATTCATAGAAGGTATCCCTGATGATGAATATGAAATTGTCAGTGATGTCACTATTCCCCATCTTGTAGTTTTTGATGATATGTTAGGAGATAAAGATGAAGAAAAAAATTAAATTATGGTTCACACGAAAAGGACATCATAGAAATGCAAGTGTCATTTACATTACACAAAATATGTTTCCACAATCCAAATCTAGTCGTACCATAAGTTTAAATGCACATTATATGATTTTATTTCAAAATACCAGAGATAAAGGACAAATTAAAGTATTGTCAAATCAAGTTCAATTACCACATTTAAATGCATGTTATCAAGATGCAACAAGTATTGATCATGGTTATTTATTAATTGATTTTCATCCTAGAACTCCTGAGTCTTTGAGATTAAGAACTGATATTTTTCATCCTTGGGTAACACAAAATGAACGTGGCCCTATCATTTATACAAAACTATAAATTCCCCATGTTCTAATGAGTTGATGTTAGTTAGTCAAAGTTTGTCAACGACTACTTATCATCATGGTATCGTTCATACAATCTTTGGAACAACTTGGTCAAGAAACAAGTCCATTTGCAAGACAAAAATTACTTCAGAAAGGTTTTAAGAAAATTTAAAAATGGTTTACATTAGCAAGTAGAATCATACTTAATAAGAAAATTAAATTGCCAAAACAAACTTTAACCTATATGGATAAACATAAACAAGATCTTGAACAACTTGCAAATCCCAGAGTTGATCTTGCAACAAAACGAAACATTATTTTAAAACCAGGAGGTGGTGGATTTTTTGGTGGTGTTATCATTCGTAATTTAATTCGATGGGATGGTCATAAGACAAGTAGATCATTCTATTCACCATTCAAAAAAACAAAGAGTAAGAAACAAAAGTCACCTAAAAGGAAATGAAAATCCCTTAAGAAAAGATCAAATAATTCATCAAGTTCTAGAGAGATAAAAAATCCACGAAAAATAGGACCTAAATATATGTACACAAATTTTGAAATTGCACCTCATATATCTCCGTCTACAAAAACAAAAGCATTACTTGTGAAAAAATTTCAAAAACAAAGAAAAGTATCACCACTTAAGTTAACACGTGTAGTGTCAATAACAAAAGATGGTGTCAAAAATCATGAACCAATGTATTCTGTAATAAAACCAAGTCAAAATGTACTTCATGACCCAATGGGTTCTAGACAAAATACACAACATGTACCATTAAAAGAAAAGATTCCCACAATGGCACGTTTTACAGCTTTAAATACACCTAAACCTGTTAAAGGGATAAGGTCTTACTTTAAATAATATAAAGTTTGCACATGTATATATAAATAGCATTACATTTTTATATTTGTTTCATTTATTCATTAGATTCTATAAGAGCAAGATCGTGAGACAAAATAAGAAACAAAAAATTCCTTTAGTTAAAAAATATGGTGGTATGTTAGTAGGTTTAAGTCAAATTCCTCCAGCATTTCAAAAACAAATTATGAAAAATGCACCTAAAGAATTAATTAATTGTGTGTCAGAATGCTGTCATAATCTTTTAAAAGGCAACATACATCTAACAAAAAGAGAGAAACAAAAATTACATCCAAAGCGTCAAATACTACAAGCACTGGCTAGTAAATCAATAACTCTTAAAAAGAAAAAACAAATTTTAAATCAAAAAGGTGGTTTTTACCATTACTTGGTTTACTTGGACCTGCTATAGGAGTTGCGACAAATCTTGCAAATAAATAAGTCAGTAAAATATGAAAAAGATGGCTATTGTACCTTATCAAATGTTAGAAGATATGCAACATTTTAGAAATGAAAAAGCTCAAAGACCAAGATTACCACCTAACCCACAAGTTACAAATACTGCACAACTTCAGAATAATTTATCATCTGTGTTAGGAAATTCAGAGTTGTCCGAAAGTGAGAAAGAACAAAAGTATGGGGAAACTTTACAAATATTTCAAATGTCACATAAGAAGGCATTACAACCAACATTGGTTCCATTGCCTGAGTCAGGAGAAAAATCATTATTATTACGAGATTGTATGATAGAAAGTGTCCCTGTTACAATGAGATGTAAAGCAACTTCATTATTATCTGCTTCATCATCTCATCCACACATGAGTTGGGATGATCAGGGTGTATTAAGTTACGATGGAGAAGTCATAAAAGGTTCAAATATCATAGATTTAGTCAATGATGTTCTTAGACACTGAAAAGGTTTTAAACTGAGTGGATGGGAAATGTTTAGTCATGAATTAAAAGATATAAATATCCCTCAAGATTTTGTTGGAAATTGTGAACATGGTTATGGATGAATAGACAACCTATACCCAAACCCAGTAAATATCAAAGTTCTCCAGAAGATAGTTGGTCTGAAACTCCTCAATCATCCCCTCCAAAATGTAAAGTTCTTCGAGGTCATAGAGTGCAGTGGAGTGAAGACACACCAAAGTCAGCACTAAAGCGTAAATTGACAAAATGTAGATTATCTGAAAAATGGGAGGCTTATTGAATGATTTATTAATTGAAATATATTACAGTACAAAACATCCTGCTGGTTATGGTGGTATACAAAAATTGTACAAAGCAGCTCATAGTAAAGATAACTCCATCACAGTTGATCAAGTGAAAAAATGGTTGAAAGGAGAAAGAACTTATACTTTACATAAACCCATTCGTAAAAAGTTTTCAAGATGTAAGACTATAGTGGGTGGTATTGATCATCAATGGCAGATTGATTTAGCAGACTTACAAAGTTTACAATCTTACAATGACCAATTTCGTTATTTAGTTTGTGTTATTGATGTATTTTCCAAATATGCATGGGCAATACCCATTCACAATAAATCAGGAGAGACATTAACAAAATCTTTTCAGAGTATTTTGAAAACTTCTGGACGTAAACCATTATCATTACAATCTGATAAAGGTTCTGAATTTAAAAATGAAGATCTACAAAAAATTTAAAGAAACAAAACATTCATTTCTTCACAACAGAAAATCCTGAAACCAAAGCTAGTATTGTTGAACGTTTTCAACGCACATTGAAAACACGAATGTGGAAATATTTTACACACAAACGTACTTTAAGATACATTGATGTGTTGGAAAATTTAGTTGATGGATATGATCATAGTTTTTATCGAAGTATTCAAAGAACTCCTGCTTCAGTATCATTAGAAAATGAAGTAGAAGTATCTCAACATTTGTATGGTAAAAAAAATCTAAAAAGAAAAAAAATACAATTTAAAGTTGGTGATATAGTATGTATTAATAAAACCAAACGTACATTTGAAAAAGGGTATTTACCAAATTGGACAAAAGAGTTATTTAAAATTACTCATGTAAAACATACAATACCACCCACTTATAAACTTGAAGATATGGGTGGTGAAAATATACAAGGGATATTTTATCCACAAGAAATTCAAAGTATAAAAGATGATAAAAAATATATAAATGAATCAATTCTTTATAGACAGTCAAGACGTGTGGGAAAGAAAATTATTAAAGAACTTAAAGTACATAGGGAAGGTTATCCAAAGAAATTTGATAGTTGGATAGCAGAATCAGATTTGATATAAAAAGAACATGTCATCAAATGAAACTTCATTACCTAATGAAACCACAAGTGTTGATGTACAAAGTCAACAAAGTCAACAATTTAAAATTTGTGGAAATCGTGATGCAAAAAATCAAGTCACTTATTTCACACAGATTATTATCATTTATGGTATTATAATTACTGCCATAGCACATTTGAGTTTACAAAGCCCTGATAAAGAATTGTGGTTAGTGTTATTAAGTAGTTCCTTAGGATATATTCTTCCAAGTCCAGGTTTAAAATATTTGAAACAACCACAAGATAAGAAAAATGAATTCATTTTACGTAACACTTCTGAGTGATAGTTCTATGGATATGTTTCCAAATAATAACCAATGTTGTTTTCAAACACAATTATCTAAACCCATTCATGTTGATAAAGAACATTGGGAAGTGGGATTAGTTGAAGTAATTTTACCTTCGGAAACAAAAAATATTACAGATGTAGAATCTGTTTTTAAAATCTCTGTGACAGAGAGCAACATATCAAATCGTATTAATAAAACGAAATTGAAACATACATTTCACAAAGGTGTTGCTGCTGTTGAATTAAATATTTTATCAGGTGCATATTCAAATGGCGCTCATGTCATAGATGCAATGCAAACAGAAATTCAAGAAAAACTTGGAGACATATTTAAATCATTTGATGTATCATTTCATGTTGGATTTCACGTCTCCAAGGGTGTGTAAAAAAAGTAGGAAATAGTATTGGGAAAGTGGGTATTAAAATGTCAGAAAGTTTATTACAAAAATTGGGATGTAAAGATATTTTTCCTGTCATTTTTCCTAACACATCAAAAGATGCATTTAAATATAATGTGGACTTAAATGTGGATTTCAATCAAATCTTTATTTATGCTGACATAGCAGATTATACATTTTTAGGTGATATTGAAGCACCTATTTTACGTGTGATTCCATTTGAATCACATAAAGAGGCTTTGCATACTCATATAGAATTTGATTATGTACATTACGTACCAGTATCAAAATCTTATTTTGATCAGATCACTATAAATATAAATGGGAACACTGGTAAACCCATTCAGTTTACCCCTCCAATCCAGCCAGCTACCACCCAATCAGCCTACTCAGCTGCATTGGTAAGACATTTGAATGAATCCTTACCAATCGGTTTAGGGAGCACCTTGAAGACAACAATTTTTTCAATAAGTGACAAAGAGCCTATAGAAACCGTAAAGAAGGCATCGAACATGTCTACCGACTAGTCACCCAAATGAAAACTGCGATTAACAATCAGCAAATAGGTGCAGCAGTCCTGTTAGACATCAAAAAAGCATTTGACTCTGTCTGGCACAATGGAATGCGCTACAAATTATCAAAAATGAAACTCCCCAAGAAATTGCTCAGGTTACTATCCTCTTTCTTAAATGATCGTGAAATTAAAGTCAGAGTGAACAATGAAATGTCTGACAGTGTCCCCTTGAAGCAGGTACCCCCAAGGATCCGTCCTAAGCCCCCCTCCTTTACATCTTCTATATAAACGACCTTAACTTCTCTGAAGATCGTGTTCAAGTCTCCCAATTCGTGGATAATAAGGGCCTCTGGGACTCTAATAATATGGCCAATCTGCTCCAAAAACCCCTGCAATGTGCTCTCGATGACCTAGAACAATGGTGTGCCAAATGGAGAATTAAGCTAAATGCCAATAAAACCCAACGAATCACTTTTACTCGCAAGATAAGTAAACGGGATTTTGGCCTAAAACTTATAGATAACACCCTCCCAGAATGCAAAGAAGCGAAATTCCTGGGCATCACCATTGATCAAAAACTGTCCTTCAACAAACATACCGATGACATGGTGAAAAAAGCCACCAAACGCATTAACTTACTGAAAATGCTTAAAGAAACTTCATGGGGAGCCAACCAGTCCATCCTACTCAAACTATACAAAGCCTTTGTGCACCCAGTACTCGAATACGGGGCAACCATACTAACTGACCTCAATCAAACTAATATGGGAAGACTCCAGAAGGTCCAAAATCACGTGCTTAGAGTGGCCCTCCATGCCCCATGGGACACACCCATCAAAACACTCCACAACAGGGCCGATATCCCAACCATTAAAGACCGCCTAGCCACCCTGGCCACAAAAAATCATGACCGGTTAGCCGACAGCAAACTAATCCCCGAACTTGGAGCCATTTGCGAAAGCCGACAAAAGCCCAAAAATTGCAACCAAAACTAAGACCGCTGAAAAAAAAACTAGGGAACGAGAAGGTGAACTAACAGGCAGAAAAACAGCTTAACTGTGGCCTTCTACCAGAAAGGGCTGCCTTCACCGACTCAAATATAATAACATCAGGATTAAATACTGTTAAGAAACTAAATAAATAGGAAATGAGAAGGTGAACAAACAGGCAGAAAAACAGCTTAACTGTGGCCTTCTACCAGAAAGGGCTGCCTTCACCGACTAAACTAAAATTAAATCACGATTGAATACGGCAGATCTCATTTCTGGCCGGGGGCCCTCAGGCCCACACAGGACGCTCGAGATACCAAGCGAGAGCGTTTTGTGTGGGCTGGGCCTCCCCAGCCGGGGGTGGGACTTGCAGTGTTTAATCGTGATCCTAAATAAACTCAAATAAATCTAAATATGGTAGAAACCAGCGAAGGGCATAACAGAAACACCCTCGGGTGTGGTTTAGTGTCTAAACCTGTTACCCTATCGCTACAAACTCACTATCACCCTATGAAGGTGATCTAACAGGCTGATCAGCAGCTTAACTGTGATCACAATTAAAACATAATGTGCTACTTTTATCTTTTACTCTAATGAAAACTAATTCTGCCTTCTTCTTTTAAGCAGGTACACAGAAGATGCTTTTTGACCAGCACCCCAATAACCGCTGTGTACAGCCCAACCATTACAGAAATGGTTACCCCAATGGTTCCTGTACATCCTCTGCTCCATCCCTTAAAGTGGTCGACCACTTTAGGAGAGGCGATCGTTGGTCCTGCATCCCGCCTCTGCCCCCTTTTTTGTAAGCGCATTGTGCATCTTTTTGTCCCAACCCAATAGGATTATAATGCAGGCCTGCCCCCAAACCAGGGAAGTTTGGGTCTTCTTCTTGGTGGTCCCCAAAAGGGGTCGTTGTTGTTTTCCTTCAAAGAGTCCAACCAAACAGAGACAGATTGAGGCAGATTATACTTGCCAGTGATGGCCATCACTCCAAATCATCCTCGAAGTGGCAGACTATACTTGCCCAAAAATCCAGATTGACTGCACCCTCAGGGAGAGGTAGTACCTTTGTGAGTGGACCCAACCTTTCACTCTGGTCCTCACCTGAGGGTTCAACCGACATCAGCCAAGAGACCATCACAACGCAACTGGTGACACCTGCCGAGTACCTGAAGCCGTTCCTCCTTCAACACGCCTAGACATGTGAGAACTAATCATCTACAGTCACTGAGGGTCGAAAGGGGTTGTCCCCCATACCGTCCCTTCGTGCCTTCGGCGCGCGAGAAACCATTCCTTTCACCATTCAGTTTGCAAGTGGCAAGACAGTTGTCAAGTTGCATTTTAGACAGAGACATAAATTAAATTTGTAAAAATGATGCCGGTGTATCAAGGTGTACCACAGCAATAAGAACAGCTGCACCATTTATAAAACCAATTGCAAAAAATGCATTTCAAACATTAAAGAGAGATGGATTAAGACATGGTTTAGAAATAGAAAATGAATTGATAAAAAAACGTAAAGCTCCTAAAGACATTTTATTAACTCATGGAAAAGATCTTTTGAAATCAATTGGTGAATCTGCTTTAGGTATAAAAAAACAAAAACAAGAACGAAAACGTCAGTGGTGTGGTTCGTTCTCGTAGAGGTAAGACACGTCAAAGACAAGCTTATTCAAAACGAAAATCAAGACCACTTGATATATTTGATTAAAAAATCATGATGTTACATGGATCTTGCGAACATTTTGGTAGTAGTTTTGATCCAGATAATGTATCACCAACATCAAGTGGTATAGAAAATATTGGTGAAATTGAACAATTTCCTATCGCATCTTTAAATAATTCTTCACCAATAGAATTTTTAATTCCAAGACAAACAACCAAGTGGTTAGATCTTGCAGCATCTACACTTGAAGTTCAATTGAAAATTACAAAACAAGATGGGAGTGTTTTGGCTGGAGATACACAGACTGCTCCTATCAATAATTTTTTTCACAGCATGTTCAGTAAAATTGATGTTACACTGAATGGCAATCTTATCACCACCAATACAGATCTTTATCCTTATAGAGCATTTTTGAGAATTTTCTTAGTTATTCAAGAGATGTGAAAAAAACACATCTAGCTGCTAGTGAGATGTGGTATACAGATACTCCTGGACACCACGCAGAACCAAGTAAAGCTTTGTCGAACAAAGGTTTGACTGAACGAGCTAAATTAATTGGTGGTAGCAAAAATGTACAACTAAGAGGAAAACTGCATTTAGATCTGTTTGTGCAAAATAAGTATTTACCAAATGGAGTTGAGATGAGAATTAAATTGCATCGTGCTCCAGCTAAATTTTGTTTGATTGGTAGTGAAAATGGAAAAATAGAAATTCAAAAAGCCATATTCAGAATACCGGCATTGGATTTATTTCCAAAATTTGCGAATGATCTTAATGCACAAATAGATCGAACAAATTATAAAATGCCCATAAGACGTAGTGAAATTAAAACTTTTACTATTGGAAGTGGTCTTCATTCAAAAATAGAAGACTATCTGTTTCATAAACAGATGCCAAAACGAATTATTCTTGGTTTAGTTAGTAATCGAGATATAAATGGAGATATTGGCACTTATCCATTTAATTTTCAACATTTCGATTTGAATAAGTTGGAAATCACAATAGATGGACATTCCATTAAAGCACGTCCCTTTGAACCGAATTTTGAAGGTGGACTTTATCTAAATTCATATTTATCATTGTATGAAGCTATGGGCTATTTTGAACAAAATCAATCATTTAATTTATCTTTGCAGGATTATGTGAAAGGGTATACCCTTTGGGGTATTGATTTGACACCTGATCAGAGTAGTAGTGGGCCATTGGCTCACCCAGTAAAGTCTGGCAATCTTAGGTTTGAACTTCAGTTTGCTCAAGCTCTTCCAGAGGTGATCAACGTTGTTGTCTATGCAGAATTTGATAGTGAGATAGAAATCAACAAATTCAGAGAAGTGATATTTGACTATTAAACAAGATGAGTCAATGTGAACATTGCAAGATGTGTAAAGAAACAAATACAAACATTATTTCAAGAATGTGTAGTGAAAGAATTGACAAAATCCATTCAGCAGAAAATGAAAAATATATGTGAAGAAAATCGAACCAACACAACAACATTAATAGACATGAACATTGCAGAGTGTTTACAGAAAGTGTGTCCAGTGACTATACTATATAATCTACACAAGAGAGCAAGAAAAATAAACTTATTAGAATATTGTGCTCATATGGACTTTGAAATAGACTGCCAAAAAGACATTCAAAAGTGGGCAGATTTAGTTAAAAGAGACTGGTCATATTATACGGCATATCTTGATTAACGGCTCCGTGCCAGCCTTTTTCAAGGCTAAGAAGATGGAAACCATACAATTACAAACTATACTTGACAGTTCTCAAAGGTTATCATCCTTAAATGGAAAAGTGTGTTCAAAAGACTTGTTATCAAAACTAAAACCTAAACACAGACAAGCATATATTGTGAACACAGATTCATCGTAAGAACCAGGAGAACATTGCATAGCAATATATTTTAAAGACAATCAGTCTGCTATCTACTTTGATTCATATGGTTTACCACCAACAGATAGAGACATATGCAATTTGATAGTGAAAAATACAGATTTCTGGACAATAAATACAATGAGACTACAAAGTGAATTTACTGTTGTGTGTGGAATGTACTGTATATTTGCTTTAGATCATCTTGCAAGAGGATATGATTTAGAGATAGTTCTTACTATCAAATTTGATCCAAGAAATTTTCAAGAGAATGATAGAGATGTTCGATGATGGTTTGAGCAAACTTATAGACATTATTTGAAATAACTGTAATAAATTTCAGGTGTCAAAACAATCCCACAGAAGTAATTTTTTACATTGATGACTTTTTTTAGTTTTTTAAGTTTTATTAAAGTCAATCATCTATTATATAATTTTTGCCAGACATTTGTGTAACAGAGAGATAGGGTTTTTTAGTTATTTTTTATATTTGTTTCAAAATCAGATCACTTGAGTGATATCCGTTTTTTTATCTGTCTCCCAAGATTTTTTTTTTCATCAAGTGGTACAGAAAATATTGGTGAAATTGAACAATTTCCTATTGCATCTTTAAATAATTCTTCACCAATAGAATTTTTAATTCCAAGACAAACAACCAAGTGGTTAGATCTTGCAGCATCTACACTTGAAGTTCAATTGAAAATTACAAAACAAGATGGGAGTGTTTTGGCTGGAGATACACAGATTGCTCCTATCAATAATTTTTTAATGTACAACTAAGAGGAAAACTGCATTTAGATCTTTTTGCGCAAGATAAGTATTTACCAAATGGAGTTGAGATGAGAATTAAATTGCATCGTGCTCCAACTAAATTTTGTTTGATTGGTAGTGAAAATGGAAAAATAGAAATTCAAAAAGCCATATTCAGAATACCGGCATTGGATTTATTTCCAAAATTTGCGAATGGTCTTAATGCACAAATAGATCAAACAAATTATAAAATGCCCATAAGACGTAGTGAAATTAAAACTTTTACTATTGGAAGTGGGCTTCGTTCAAAAATAGAAAACTATCTGTTTCATAAACAGATGCCAAAACAAATTATTCCTGGTTTAGTTAGTAATCGAGATATAAATGGAGATATTGGCACTAATCCATTTAATTTTCAACATTTCGATTTGAATAAGTTTGAAATCACATTAGATGGACATTCCATTAAAGCACGTCCCTTTGAACCGAATTTTGAAGGTGGACTTTATCTAAATTCATATTTATCATTGTATGAAGCTATGTGCTATTTTGAACAAAATCAATCATTTAATTTATCTTTGCAGGATTATGTGAAAGGGTATACCCTTTGGGGTATTGATTTGACACCTGATCAGAGTAGTAGTGGGCCATTGGCTCACCCAATAAAGTCTGGCAATCTTAGGTTTGAACTTCAGTTTGCTCAAGCTCTTCCAGAGGTGATCAATGTTGTTGTCTATGCAGAATTTGATAGTGAGATAGAAATCAACAAATTCAGAGAAGTGATATTTAACTATTAAACAAGATGAGTCAGTGTGAACATTGCAAGATGTGTAAAGAAAAAATACAAACATTATTTCAAGAATGTGTAGTGAAAGAACTGACAAAATCCATTCAGCAGAAAATGAAAAATATATGTGAAGAAAATCGAACCAACACAACAACATTAATAGACATGAACATTGCAGATTGTTTACAGAAAGTGTGTCCAGTGACTATACTATATAATCTACACAAGAGAGCAAGAAAAATAAACTTATTAGAATATTGTGCTCATATGGACTTTGAAATAGACTGCCAAAAAGACATTCAAAAGTGGGCAGATTTAGTTAAAAGAGACTGGTCATATTATACAGCATATCTTGATTAACGGCTCCGTGCCAGCCTTTTTCAAGGCTAAGAAGATGGAAACCATACAATTACAAACTATACTTGACAGTTCTCAAAGGTTATCATCCTTAAATGGAAAAGTGTGTTCAAAAGACTTGTTATCAAAACTAAAACCTAAACGCAGACAAGCATATATTGTGAACACAGATTCATCGAAAGAACCAGGAGAACATTGCATAGCAATATATTTTAAAGACAATCATTCTGCTATCTACTTTGATTCATATGGTTTACCACCAACAGATAGAGACATATGCAATTTCATAGTGAAAAATACAGATTTCTGGACAATAAATACAATGAGACTACAAAGTGAATTTACTGTTGTGTGTGGAATGTACTGTATATTTGCTTTAGATCATCTTGCAAGAGGATATGATTTAGAGATAGTTCTTACTATCAAATTTGATCCAAGAAATTTCCAAGAGAATGATAGAGATGTTTGACGATGGTTTGAGCAAACTTATAGACATTATTTGAAATAACTGTAATAAATTTCAGGTGTCAAAACAGTCCCACAGAGGTAATTTTTTACATTGATGACTTTTTTAGTTTTTTAAGTCTTATTATTAAAGTCAATCATCTATTATATAATTTTCGCCAGACATTTGTTTAACAGAGAGATAGGGTTTTTTAGTTATTTTTTATATTTGTTTCAAAATCAGATCACTTGAGTGATATCCATTTTTTTTATCTGTCTCCCAAGATTTTTTTTTCATCAAGTGGTATAGAAAATATTGGTGAATTTGAACAATTTCCTATTGCATCTTTAAATAATTCTTCACCAATAGAATTTTTAATTCCAAGACAAACAACCAAGTGGTTACATCTTGCAGCATCCACACTTGAAGTTCAATTGGAAATTACAAAACAAGATGGGAGTGTTTTGGCTGGAGATACACAGATTGCTCCTATCAATAATTTTTTAATGTACAACTAAGAGGAAAACTGCATTTAGATCTGTTTGCGCAAGATAAGTATTTACCAAATGGAGTTGAGATGAGAATTAAATTGCATCATGCTCCAACTAAATTTTGTTTGATTGGTAGTGAAAATGGAAAAATAGAAATTCAAAAAGCCATATTCAGAATACCGGCATTGGATTTATTTCCAAAATTTGCGAATGGTCTTAATGCACAAATAGATCGAACAAATTATAAAATGCCCATAAGACGTAGTGAAATTAAAACTTTTACTATTGGAAGTGGTCTTCGTTCAAAAATAGAAGACTATCTGTTTCATAAACAGATGCCAAAACAAATTATTCCTGGTTTAGTTAGTAATCGAGATATAAATGGAGATATTGGCACTAATCCATTTAATTTTCAACATTTCGATTTGAATAAGTTTGAAATCACATTAGATGGACATTCCATTAAAGCACGTCCCTTTGAACCGAATTTTGAAGGTGGACTTTATCTAAATTCATATTTATCATTGTATGAAGCTATGTGCTATTTTGAACAAAATCAATCATTTAATTTATCTTTGCAGGATTATGTGAAAGGGTATACCCTTTGGGGTATTGATTTGACACCTGATCAGAGTAGTAGTGGGCCATTGGCTCACCCAATAAAGTCTGGCAATCTTAGGTTTGAACTTCAGTTTGCTCAAGCTCTTCCAGAGGTGATCAACGTTGTTGTCTATGCAGAATTTGATAGTGAGATAGAAATCAACAAATTCAGAGAAGTGATATTTAACTATTAAACAAGATGAGTCAGTGTGAACATTGCAAGATGTGTAGAGAAAAAATACAAACATTATTTCAAGAATGTGTAGTGAAAGAACTGACAAAATCCATTCAGCAGAAAATGAAAAATATATGCGAAGAAAATCGAACCAACACAACAACATTAATAGACATGAACATTGCAGAGTGTTTACAGAAAGTGTGTCCAGTGACTATACTATATAATCTACACAAGAGAGCAAGAAAAATAAACTTATTAGAATATTGTGCTCATATGGACTTTGAAATAGACTGCCAAAAAGACATTCAAAAGTGGGCAGATTTAGTTAAAAGAGACTGGTCATATTATACAGCATATCTTGATTAACGGCTCCGTGCCAGCCTTTTTCAAGGCTAAGAAGATGGAAACCATACAATTACAAACTATACTTGACAGTTCTCAAAGGTTATCATCCTTAAATGGAAAAGTGTTTTCAAAAGACTTGTTATCAAAACTAAAACCTAAACACAGACAAGCATATATTGTGAACACAGATTCATCGTAAGAACCAGGAGAACATTGCATAGCAATATATTTTAAAGACAATCAGTCTGCTATCTACTTTGATTCATATGGTTTACCACCAACAGATAGAGACATATGCAATTTCATAGTGAAAAATACAGATTTCTGGACGATAAATACAATGAGACTACAAAGTGAATTTACTGTTGTGTGTGGAATGTACTGTATATTTGCTTTAGATCATCTTGCAAGAGGATATGATTTAGAGATAGTTCTTACTATCAAATTTGATCCAAGAAATTTCCAAGAGAATGATAGAGATGTTCGACGATGGTTTGAGCAAACTTATAGACATTATTTGAAATAACTGTAATAAATTTCAGGTGTCAAAACAATCCCACAGAAGTAATTTTTTACATTGATGACTTTTTTAGTTTTTTAAGTTTTATTATTAAAGTCAATCATCTATTATATAATTTTCGCCAGACATTTGTGTAACAGAGAGATAGGGTTTTTTAGTTATTTTTTTATATTTGTTTCAAAATCACTTGAGTGATATCCGTTTTTTTTTTTATCTGTCTCCCAAGATTTTTTTTTTCAAAAAAAAAATCTTGGCTGTCAAATAAAAACTAGCATAAAAAAGAATCTTGATGTAAATAGGTTTTCTCATGGATAGGCAAACTCAGATCTTGGTGTATATATGTTCAGATTTCATTTCATTATAATGATTCAACTTTAAATACAGTTTTGTTTTTTGTTAAAACCTCTGTTATAGTTTAGTCGATTTTGTTAAGTTTGTCCTATAATCCCTTTTTTTTTATCACCGTGTCCCTTTTATCTCCCAATGGTAAAAGGAGTTAAGAGTCACTTCTCTTTTTCACTGTGAGTATTAGGTTTAATATTGTATGCATACTTATCAAAAACTCTTAAAGTGTAACCTGATATACAGTTTATACTGTAGAGAAAATTTTGATTGCTAAACATACAATGAATACTATTCTTACTATAGAAAAAAACAACTATCACAGAGAGTTCGACCACAACGCGAATCACCATGTTTTTTTTATTTTGTGTGTGTTCTTGTGTTTTCCTTATGTTCACAACAAAACACAAGAAGACACACAAAATGCCAGAGCCCCATTTATAGAAGTTGTATGCACAGAGTGGAGAGATGACAACCCAAAACCATACGGATAACCCCTAATATAAAATGATTTAAAATAATATAGACATCAGGTCACACTCTAGGGAGGGAACTGTCTTTTTGTCTTTTTTTATAACAAAGACTTGGTTGTGTACATGAGAAGATATCTCTTTCTAATAGTGTGGGTACCCCTTATAAGGGCCGTTTTTTAAAAACTTCAGTTCCGTAGAGAGGTATTTGGTAAAAACTCATCTCTGCTTCGGTGAAGAATTCACCTTCCCACACGTCTATGGTTGTTGGTAACATCTCGACATCTGTGAAACATTCTTGTTCCCATGGATAACTTTTCCTCACAAGAGCTTCCTCCTGCATATGTACGGGGAGATCAAACCAGTGTTTAGGTCGGTTCTTATACTGGATCTCCCTGAACGGACGTGTGGCGGTTTTGATGAAAGGGTGGTTTTCAATCTTCTTATGTTGTTCTTTCATGGAAAGTGTTGCTGACCACCACTTTCTCAAAGCCAAGGCGAATTCTTCATCAGCCCTCTGTTTCTTGGTTCTCTCATAACTCTCAACGGCTCTGTTATCAATCTTCATTGGTTGCATGTCTTTTTCCTCTCTGTCAAAGATGATTTTCTTTAGTCAGACGATGAAATGTATCCAAATCCTCAACTCACCTTTTTTTCTATAGACAATGCGAGGATCGAAAATGCACTGAAGAACTCTCATGCGACAATCGATCGAGTGCAGGAAAAAAATCAGGTGTGGGGTACATAAAATATTTCCTTATAAAATAAAAACTTGCAAAATAGAAAAATAATTTGCAAACACAAAAAATATTTTCTTAGAAAATATATTTTGTGTTTGCAAATTTATTTTCACAAAAAACTTTTTCATAAAAATTATGAAAAAGCTTTTTGTAAAAATAATTTGCAAACACAAAATATATTTTCTTAGAAAATATTTTTTGTGTTTGCAAATTATTTTTCTATTTTGCGAAACACAAAAAAACAAAAAACATTTAAGCTAAACAAAAATTATATTGCAAACCACAAAACATTTAAGCTAAACAAAAAATTAATTTGCAAACTACAAAAAATAATTAATGTACAGTGGAAACTTATAAGTCAGAAATGTACTATAGGATCTGGTCATAAAGCATGATACGGAAGCACTATAGACCAAAGCATTTTTAACACCAGTGCATACATGTTTGGTCTATAAGTTACAGACATTTTGGTCTATAAGTTTTGGCGCATAAGTTTCACAATTTAACACTAACCCTATGGAGCCTATGGGAAATTCAGTGTTAAAAATGCTTTGGTCTATAGTGCCTCCCCTAACTACTAGCACTGCATTTTCTTGGGTGATTTCAATTCCAAACACCAGGTATTCGGCTGTCATAAGACTGAGCCTAATGGTGACGCCCGTTTCCACATCATTGAAGAACTTGATCTATTCGTGGTAAATAACTATCAAGACATAACATACATAAGCAACAACCCACTCCATCAATCAGATGTCCTAGACTTGATTATCAGCAGCAAATCACTAACCAGCCAAATGCAAGACATATTTGTAGGGGATGATGAGCTAGGCAGTGATCACCTGCCGGTTCAAGCCACTTTGAAATGTAATACTGGTCCCGCAGGGTATCCTCCCGTGAATAGGAGGAACCTATCAAAAATTGACTGGAACCTCTTCAGAAACATTATCGAAGTAAAAATAAAGGCAAATTACCCCTTAAATGCTCATGAACTAGAAAAAGCCTGCACCCATCTTAACGAGGTTATCAACAGTACACTAGATGAAATTTGTCCCAAGCAAACAGTAAGGACGCGGATAAACAGAATAACCCAAAAAACTCTCCAAATAATCAAACGAAAAAGAAAAGCCTTCCGGGCTTACCAATCAGAGAATGATCAAATGAAAAGAGCAGAACTTAAAACCATGTATAATCGCCTACATGGAGAAGTAAAAAAGGCCATAGCTAACGACAATCGTGTGAGATGGGGAAAAGCAACAAAAAACCTAAATGGGCTGAGAGAACCTAAGACGTTCTGAGATACATTTAAAACTCTTACTGGCCAAAAGAGCAAAATTGCCAATAATAATGCGCTGAAGACTAGCGACGGAACTATGGCCATGGACGACAAGGTAAAGGCCAGCGCTTTTGCCAAACTTCTAAAGAAGGCGCATCGTCCACAAGAAGGGAACAGATATGACAACGATTTTAAGGTAAAAGTAAATAAATTTGTCCAAGATAACAGCTCAGTTTTCAATGAACCAAACTTTGACCAAAGGCATGAAGACGGGGACAATCATGAATTAACCGAACCAATAAGCGTAGAAGAGGTCATGGGTATAATCAGAAAATGCAAGTCATCTTCGTCCCCAGGAGAAGACGAAGTCTCTTACAAAATAATGAAACAGTGCCCCAACATCTACTGCAGACTTACCAAACTCCTAAACTGCTGTCTCTCCCGTGGGTACTTCCCAAAATGCTGGAAAGTGGCCACAGGAGTCATGATACCTAAACCCGACAAAGACCTTACCAACTCTTCTAACTACCGCCCAATCAGCTCGCTTAGCTTTGTTGGAAAAATATTTGAGCGGATTCTCACTACGAGACTTCGCAGCCATCTGGAATCAATCAACTTTTTGAATAAATGGCAAAGAGCATATAGGAGTCAGAAAGAGGGAATTGAACACGTACATAGACTGGTCGATTATATGAAAACAGCGTTTAGTCAAAACAAAATTTCTTGGATGTAGAAAAAGCGTTCGACTTGGTATGGCACAATTGCGTGAGATATAAACTAGCGAAAATGGGATTACCCACTAAAATTCTGAGGATCATATCATCATTTCTAACTGACCGAAAAATGAAGGTGAGGGTTAATCGCGAGGTGTCAGAGGAAGTAATACTCTAAGCGGGAACACCACAAGGGCCGGTTCTAAGTCCGCTTCTTTTCATAATATATGTGAATGATCAGGGCTCAAAATAAGCGGTGTCGCGTCGCTTTTTGATATGCAAAACTTGCAAAAAACTACACATTGTTCAATTATGTATAGCATTTTGCCTATTAGGCTGCTGTTGATTATCTTGTATCGCAAAATGTAAATAAAAATTTTCAAACAAATTTGAAAACTAGTTCACCGATGCTTTACTTCTGATTGTGGAACATTCCAGGCATAACTCAGATTAACTCTCCATCAAGCATCATTTGCGACTTCATATGTAAGATGAATTCTATTGGTTTAAATTCTTCTTGTTTTTACAACATTTTGCATAAAATGTCCATTAAAAATATCCATGTCCAGCTTTCTTTCTGGCAGGGGAGTTAACTCGAAATACTGGGGTGAACGAATGCATAAAACATAAACGAGCGAGAGAATTAACCGAATGGTTTGTGATTGCCGTAAAAACAATCAGATGTATCTTCATTATTACTTAGATCATATATGACTATATTAGTAACACCTTGCAAGGCACTTAACCCCGATTGCCTGTGTGGGGGCACGATGACGCTGTGTACTAAGGCGTACTGCACGTCGATGGTGCGCATGTCTTCAACTAATCTAACCCTGCCTTTGCCGCTGTGCAGAGTTCCGAGTTACGATGTTGGAGAGCTGACAGCTGCTCGTCGTTGCTCGGTGGTTCTCTCCGGGTACTCCAGCTTCCTCCACCCGTAAAACTGTCACTGACATGATATGACCCTGGCTGTTAATGTGTCGTTAAACCCTAATAAAATAAATAAATTAGTAACACCTTAGCCCGTCTCGAATCTGTGGTTGTTAACAGAAGATCTGGTTTATATATTTTATCCATTGTTCTTCGAGGCTTCATGTCTTAGGATTATAATTACTTGGATTAATCCATTGCAAGTGTAAAGAAAGATAGCATGAGAGAAATCCAGTGTAATTTTCTGAACTGTGATTGTATTCTTCATCACCACCTTAATAAAAATATACTCAACGGGAGATTTTTAACCTTTCTTTTTGACAATAAGGAGAAATTTCATTTTTTTAAAACTAATCCTAGCAGTAGTGTTCTTTGATAAGAGATTTCTTTCTTTCCTTTCATATTTATTTCAATTGTATTTCCAAAAAAAAAATCACCAATGCTCACGTGCCTTTAATTTCAGATTCATTATACATAAGAGAAGCAGAAATGACGAGTGAAAAAAAAAATTAAAAATTATGAAAATTATAATCACCTTAATGTAAAATTGTGAACAAAAATCACATAGCACATGAATATTTCACTTTATCCGAAGTAAAGAGAAATACTCTGCCTCTTAAAAGACGAGTCTCAGTTCACGCGTAATCTGACGCTCATTAGAAATATTCTGAAAAATGCTCTTTTTCAGCCAAAAAAAGGAAGCAAAAACAAAATATCGTATACTCATTATATTTATATTACTATTTTCTGCATTTATTGCAGATTACTAAAATAACGCGTAAAAATTTCACCTAACATATTCAAAGGTCAAAAAATTAATTTAAACACACTTGGGGGCGGCTTTTTTTCGTAAAACTTACTAAGGTTCTACACGATGTTCAGGACCAATTTTCAAATTAAAAAGGAAGCAAAAAATAATTGCGCTATAATCAACATAAACATATTACATTAAACTAGATTAATGGAACTAAATGGAAATAACGCGTAAAATATTGTCTTTCAACAGGTTATTTGTGTAATTAATGTTTAAAATATTTTGTCCATTGGCATCAGTGTTAAGATTTAGACCCACTTTTTCCTCGAAAGTGACGCATGCGCAGTAGAGAATACTGGACTTTTCGCCGGAAAGACAGTTTGCCGGAAAAGACATTTCGCCGGAACTTAAATTTTTAAAATTGGACAGTTCGCCGAAAAAATTTTAAAATTTTAAAAATGACTTACCCATTTTTTAAAATCCGTTTAACAGGTCAAAACCGGTCCATTGAGGATGAAATTCTAAATTGAAATGAACGTTTCACTGAACACAATGTTTTTTTTTCGTTTTTTCCGCCGACAAGCCAAAATGCCAATTAACACTGACGGAACATTCTTTTTTTCTACCGACATGGCATATGGCAGTGTTGTGAAATGCAACAAAAACAAATTTAACCGGCATGGCATATGTCAGTGTTGTTAAATGCAACAAAAACATTTTCTGTCGGTGGATAGCATTGATGATAGGAGATTACTGTTGTCATTGTTTTCTTAAGGTTCGGTGAAATATTATTTACACCCATCGTCTTATTTCATTTGCATACATCGTTCAATCATGGATACTTCTACTTCTATGGATACTTCTATTGAATTTTGCATCACTTGTGAGAAATTGGTCAAACCACGCAATAATGCCATAACTTGTGATAAATGTCAAAAATGGAACCATCTTCGATGTAACACGGGCATCACCTATTACATGTACAAAAAAGCATTAAAAGGTAAGCATTTTTACATTCATCCTAAAAAACAATCGCGCTGTGTGTGTGTGTGTGTGTGGGGCGGGGGGGGGGGGGGGGTACATGGAAAATGATGGGCTTCTCTTATGATACCCGTTCCTGAGGATGAACCGGCTGAGGAACCACAGTCAACAAATTATCGCATCGTAGCCGGAGCCTCGGGGATGGGGAAAGATTTATTAGTGGACAGTGTAGGCTTTACTTATACTATGGATTATGAGGGAAAACATTCTGTCAGGTGGCGGTGTTCTGTGCGTAGCAAAACAATTCAATGCTCAGCTGCGGTCAAATATAATAAAGATACTGCAACATATGTTCGAACTGAAAAAGTTCATTTATGCTCACCCAAAGTGACTGCTTTAGTTAATGCTGAAGTTCCAAACACAATAAGGTCGGAGTCTGAAGCTCGACCTTTTGCATCGGCATCAAATATTGTCAACTCAGCAATCAATGAACATCTACCAAGTACTGCTCCGGCAGCTACTCTCCCCAAACCTGATTCATATACAAGGATGGCTAATAGAAGACGACAAGGAAATAGGCCTACAAACCCCAAAGAGCTGGACTTCACAATTCAATCAGACCATATACCTGAAGGTTTTCTGCAGGGTGATGTGTATGCTGGGTTACGTAGACACCTTATTTTTTACACCTTATTCATGTGTACATTTTTATCAAATGCAAAAACATGGTATGTGGATGCTACATTTAAAGCCATCAGTCTCCCTTTCAAACAACTTTGGGTGATTCATGGGTTCTTGAAACAAGGTGCAACTATCAAGCAGGTACCACTTGCTTTTGTTTTCATGTCAGGGAAAAGGAAAGAGGATTATGTTAGTGTGCTAGAATACATTAATGGTCGTATTCCAAACCTAGCTCCTTCTAAAGTCGTCATGGATTTTGAAGCTGCCGAGTGGGAAGCTTTCAGAACTGTTTTTCCAAGCACAACTCTGCAAGGTTGTGTTTTTCACTGGACCCAAGCAGTGTGGAGAAAGGTACAACAGTGTGGTTTAAGTGAACTGTATAAAAAGAGAAGCAACACATATCATTTTATCAGACGTCTTATGTGTCTGCCGTTTTTGCCCTCCAACCACATAGAACGTACTTTCAATTCATTCAAAGCTGTTGCCAATGCAAACCCGGATGGTCCACTTAGGACTCTTTTAAATTATATTGAAGGTTTTTGGCTACATAGTTCCACTTTTCCTGTAGATACCTGGTCAGTGTTTGATCAACATATCAGAACTAATAATGACACTGAGGGTTGGAACCACAGATTAAATACTCAGATTAATCGCCCCTCTATGAACTTTTATCAACTTGTCAAATTACTTTGGGATGAAGCCGAACTTCTTCAACTCAAGCTCAATTAGTATCGGAAGAACTTTTGCAGAGACATCAGAGAACAAGTTCACTGAAAAGAGAAAATGGGATACAACTGTTATTTGAGAAACTTAAAAAGACTGAACTTTCACCGAATGTTTTTTTATCTGACATGTCCAAGATTCATGGACCTAGGGAGAGAAACTAAACATTTAGTTCACATGTCTTTAGTGTAAAAAAAAATAGTGTATATATTATAGCTCGCTGGTGCCCATTCTTCCGCCTCAAATGATAAAGTATTATATTTTCAGTTGTCTCAAAAACATGGCTAATGAACCCTCAATGGAACGAGCTCGTTGGGATCATTCCAGTGAGTGATCATAAGCTATGTTTTTAAAACAAATAAGCAAGGTGTTATAATTCTTTCTTTTTTTTTTTTGTTGCCTAATTATTACTTTACACCTTGGCTAAAAAATAGTGTGGATATTTTAGCTCGCTGGTGCCCATTCTACCGCCTCAAATGATAAAGTATTATATTTTCAGTTGTCTCAAAAACATAGCTAATGAACCCCCAACGGACCGAGCTCGTTGGGCTCATTCCAGTGAGTGATCATAAGCTATGTTTTTAAAACAAATAAGCAAGGTGTTATAATTCTTTCTTCTTTTTTTTGTTGTTGCCTAATTATTACTTTACACCTTGGCTAATTATTAACTGGTTTCCCTGATTGGAGATTATAATCTTTTTATTGTATACGTATCGTTGATGACTGTGTATCTTGTAACCTGTTGATCTATTGTGCTGTAATTAAATAATGAATGAACGCTTGATTTCTAATTTGGTAATACAATTTCTGAAACTCACCAATGTTATGTCATCTTCCTGTGTCTCTTTGATGAGATCCCCGTGCCCCACCCTTCTCAATATTCATGACCATCGCGTCCCCCACCTCCGTGTGAACACACGGGAACCTCGGAAAATCCCTTCAAATATCAGTCGTTACTCGGACCCTCCTGTCATTACCCCATCCTTCTGCTTCCCTTTCGCGATCACGATTGTGCACCAATAAATAAATAGCAGGGTCCTTTGAAGATTCCACGAACTGCTGGGGACACATTGGCGATTGTCTAGCAGGCTCCTTAGAAGATTCCACGAACTGCTTGTGAAACCTTGGCGATTGTCTGGCACATTTCGGCGAACTGTCTGGCACATTTCGGGGAATTGTCCAAACTTCCGGCGAACTGTCCAAACATCCTACGATCTGCCCAAACTTCGGCGAAATTTCCAATATTCCGGCGAAATGTCCAAAATCCCGGCGAATTGTCTTAAAAGTTCCGGCGAACTGTCCAAAGTTTCGGCGAATTGTCCAAACTTCCGGCGAAGTGTCCAAAGTTCCGGCGAATTGTCTCGAAAATTCTCGAAAATTCCGGCGAACTGTCCAAAGTTTCGGCGAACTGTCTTTTGGCGAACTGTCTTTCCGGCGAAAAGTCCAGTCCCCGCAGTAGACACTGGACCGAAAGCTGGGTATGTTCAAGCCCATCAAATTAAAAATCCCAACTTTCATTTTGAGAACTCTAATAAACAACCAAGACGCCATTTGAAAATATCCAAGTCCATGCAACCCTTAAAAGCAGTTCAGTTAAAAAAAACATAGTAAATGTTTCATGTGTTGTAGATCATTTGGAAATGCCCAGAATGGATGGAAACTATTCTATCTACTTAAAAGAATTCAATACAAAACAGCATAACATAACTCTGGTACACAAAAATAACTATGTAATTTTTACAAAATGCTATTCATTTATTGGAAATGTGTAGCATTTTGCTGCGCAAAGAAAAACAGTTATTTTGAGCACTGTGAATGATATAGAAACAGTGGGGAAAACTGTGTTGAACTATCGCAGTTCTCAGACGACAAAGGCATTTGGACGGCCAGCAAGTCCAGAAACATAATTAAAAATCGTCTACAGGATACCATTCGCGATCTTGAGAGCTGGTGCGCCCTGTAGCGCATCAAACTCACTGCCGCCAAAACTCAAAAAGTTACGTTCTTCAAAAAGCAAAGGAAAAAACCAGTCCCCAGTATCGATCTCCAGTTATACGATCACAAACTAGAAGCAAACAAAGAGACCAAATTTTTCTGATTTATCCTAGATAGCAATCTCAGTCTAAACAGTCACGTAAACTCCAATACGGTTAGAGCTACTAAACGTATCAATTTTCTGAAGATGATCAGAGGTAGAAATTGGGGAGCAAACAAAGATGTGCTTCTCAAGGGTTCCAGGTCAACTCGTCCTCTCTTCAAGATCGGGGGGGGGGGGGGGGGGCGAGTTGACCCGCATTTGAGGGGCGAGTTGACCCGGGAAGTTTTTTTTTTTGGGGGGGGGGGGTAATTTTTTTTAAAAAAATGGGGGAGGGGTAATTTTTTTTTTGTTAAATTGCCGAGAAAAACTGAAAACTGAAAAATAACTGAAGTACTTACCTTCAAAATTTTTAATCATCCTTTTAGAAAATCCAAGAATCAAAACGTAAATCCTTTCATAGAAAACCTATGGAATAACAGGGAGCACATAAACACAACATACTAACATCTTGAAGGCAGACGATACAATGACTGAATAAAAAACAAATCTACAGGGACCGAGTTGACACGAATTACTCAAACTGAATAGCAGTTCTTCAAAAACATCTTTGATGAATTATTTTTTTGCTAACAGTCAAGATGTTTGTTTTTACAGTAATCACATACCAGTTGGTGTTTATTTGAGATTCATTGTGTGGCTGATTGCCTTTCATCATCACGTTTTCAAAAGTGTCGATTGGCATCACTTTTATCAGCCGCCTGCCAAGTATATAAAATGTGAAAAGTGCAACCTACGTTTCAACAGTACACTAGATGAAATCTGTCCCAAGCAAACAGTAAAGACGCGGATAAACAGAATAACCCAAAGAACTCTTCAAATAATCAAACAAAAAAGAAAAGCCTTCCGGGCTTACCAATCAGAGAATGATCAAATGAAAAGAGCAGAACTTAAAACCGCGTATAATCGCCTTCATGGGGAAGTAAAAAAGGCCATAGCTAACGACAATCGCGTGAGATGGGAAAAAGCAACCGAAAACCTAAATGGGCTGAGAGAACCTAAGAGGTTCTGGGATACATTTAAAACTCTTACTGGCCAAAAGAGCAAAATTGCCAATAATAATGCGCTAAAGACTAGCGACGGCTCTATGGCCATAGACGACAAGGCAAAGGCCAGTGCTTTTGCCGAACTTCTAAAGAAGGCACATCGTCCACAAGAAGGGAACAGATATGACAACGATTTTAAGGTACGAGTAAATAAATTTGTCCAAGATAACAACTCAATCTTCAATGAACCGAACTTCGACCAAAGGCATGAAGACGGGGATGACCATGAATTAACCGAACCAATAAGCGTAGAAGAGGTCATGGGTATAATCAGCAAATGAAAGTCATCTTCGTCCCCAGGAGAAGACGAAGTCTCTTACAAAATAATGAAACAGTGCCCCAACATTTTCTACTGCAGACTTACCAAACTCTTAAACTGCTGTCTCTCCTGTGGGTACTTCCCAAAATGCTGGAAAGTGGCCACGGGAGTCATGATACCTAAACCCGACAAAGACCTGACCAACCCTTCTAACTACCGCCCAATCAGCTTGCTTAGCTGTGTTGGGAAAATATTTGAGCGGATTCTCACTACGAGACTTCGCAGCTATCTCGAATCAATCAACTTTTTCAACAAATGGCAAAGAGCGTATAGGAGTCAGAAAGAGGGAATCGAACACGTATATAGACTGGTCGATTATATGGAAACAGCATTTAGTCAAAACGAAATCGGAACCGCGCTTTTCTTGGATGTAGAAAAAGCGTTCGACTCGGTATGGCACAATGGCGTGAGATATAAACTAGCGAAAATGGGATTACCCACTAAAATTCTAGGGATCATATCATCATTTCTAACTGACCGAAAAATCAAGGTGAGGGTTAATCGCGAGATGTCAGAGGAAGTAATACTCGAAGCGGGAACACCACAAGGGTCGGTTCTAAGTCCGCTTCTTTTCATAATATATGTGAATGATATAGAAAAAGTAGGGAAAAACTTTGTTGAACTATCGCAGTTCTCAGACGACAAAGGCATTTGGACTGCCAGCAAGTCCAGAAACATAATTAAAAATCGTCTACAGGATACCATTCGCGATCTTGAGAGCTGGTGTGCCCTGTGGCGCATCAAACTCAATGCCGCCAAAACTCAAAAAGTTACGTTCTTCAAAAAGCAAAGGAAAAAACCAGTCCCGAGTATCGATCTCCAGTTATACGATCACAAACTAGAAGCAAACAAAGAGGCCAAATTTTTGGGATTTATCCTAGATAGCAATCTTAGTCTAAACAGTCACGTAAACTCCATTACGGTTAGAGCTACTAAACGTATCAATTTTCTGAAGATGATCAGAGGTAGAAATTGGGGAGCAAACAAAGATGTGCTTCTCAAGCTCTACAAAACATTTATACGTCCGGTACTAGAATACGGTGCCATAATAACAAGCGACCTAAGCAAAACCAACATTCAGAAGCTACAGAGGGTTCAAAATTATGCCCTGCGAGTGGCACTATGCAAACCGAAATGGACACCGATAAAGGAACTTCACGAGCTAGCAAAAATAGAAACTATTGATACGCGATTAAAAGACCTACAGAACAAAACCCTCAACAGACTCCAAGATAGTGAATTAATGGTTGAGCTGAACGAACACCGATCCCTTAACAGAAAAACAAAATAAGTTTCCAGAAAATAAAAAAAAAAAAATAATAAAATAAAATAAAATAAAATAAAAATTATACAATATAACTAAATCGCGTGGAGTCAGTGAGGATTGCCTCGCTACTCATTGGGAACTTTTGGATAGAGTCTGTGAGGACTGCCTCGCAACTCTGCTGAAGCGCGATTGAAACGCGTTCAATAAGATCTATATAACAAAACCCTCCACATACTCTAGGATAGTGAATCAATGGTGAAGCTGAACGAACACCGAACCCTAAACAGAAAAACAAAATAATCCACAGTAAATTAAAATTACTCAATAGAATTAAACTGCGTGGAGTCAGTGAGGATTGCCTCGCTACTCATTGAGATCTTTAGGATTGAGTCTGTGAGGATTGCCTCGCAACTCTGCGTGTGGGGAGTGGGCTCCGAAGAAACACACCCCTTACCCCATCCATAGCAACAATCACACAGCAGGCACAATATACAATAGCGGATACCTATCTTTCTCTCTACCTATAACTTTTCTAACTGAACATTCTCAAATTTTCTTGCAACACTCTTATCAAGAAGACGCATGGAAATGGTAGACAAAGCGTAGGAGGAATTGGTGCAACCTACCTTTCTGCAACATATACAAGAAACCACCAAATGCTAGGCAAGGATTGAAACAAGCTTGTCTGGCTGGGAACGAGTGTACATTTGATATAAATAAACATTTGAATAAAGATTTAACAGCCCTTTTAAGGGCTTGAGGGTGTGTGTCAGTGAGAGTTGTTTTTTTGTTGTTGTTTTTTTGTTTTTTTGTTTTTTTTTTTGTGGGGGGGGGGGGGGTGGAGGAGGTCATTTGGAATTCCCGAAGGATAACCAGATACCTCAAAATCACATACGGCATCCTATCTCCCAGAAGGCTTGATGGATGACTCCCGGTTTTTTAAAACTAAACTGTTGGAGCTTTCTCCACTTCTTTTTTGTAACCGCTATGGTCATATACCGAGGCCGCTACCAAACCGGCGTTGCTGTTTGGCTTTCTTTTCTCTTCTTCCCTTAAACTTGCCATCGCACAACATTACATTCTGGCTCGCCACCATGGTGGGACTCAGACCTCTGCCATCGCCGAGCTGGAACCGAATAGAGCTCGCTCTCTAATAGTTTTAAAGGCGTTGAGGGATGAGTATTGACCATCTAACACTCCAACGTAAACTGCCGGGTATTCTAACCGCGTGCATAACCCCCTCAGACTCCATTTTGGGCAATAGGAAAGCTAGGCCTGTGTGATCCAAGGAAAAAAAATAAGGTTAACCGGGTCGCAAGGGATTTGTAAATCCCACATCGTCCTTGCGCGCCTTCGGCGCGCTAAAACCTTTCATTCATTCATCACACGTTTCTGCAACATACACAAATACACAAGAAACCACCAAACACTAGGCAAGGATTGAAACAAGCTTGTCTGGCTGGGGACGAGTGTACATTTTATATAAATAAACATTTGAATAAAGATTTAACAGCCCTTTTAAGGGCTTGAGGTTGTGTGTCTGTGAGAGGTTTTTTTTTTTTTTTTTTTTTTTTTTTTTTTTTTAGAAGGGGTGGGGGGGGGGGGGAGTGGAGGAGGTCATTTGGAATTCCCGAAGGATAAGCAGATACTTCATAATCACATACGGCATCCTATCTCCCAGAAGGCTTGATGGATGACTCCCGGTTTTTCAAAACTAAACTGTTGGAGCTTTCTCCACTCCTTTTTTGTAACCGCTATGGTCATATACCGGGGCCGCTACCAAACCGGCGTTGCTGTTTGGTTTTCTTTTCTCTTCTTCCCTTAAATTTGCCATCGCACAACATTACATTCTGGCTCGCCACCATGGTGGGACTCAAACCTCTACCATCGCCGAGCTGGAACCGAATAGAGCCCACTCTCTAATAGTTTTAATGGCGTTGAGGGATTGATTATTGACAATCTAACACGCCAACGTAAACTGCCGGGAATTCTAAC
The DNA here is from genome assembly GCA_031216915.1 of Pictodentalium vernedei. Taxonomy (NCBI): domain Eukaryota; kingdom Metazoa; phylum Mollusca; class Scaphopoda; order Dentaliida; family Dentaliidae; genus Pictodentalium; species Pictodentalium vernedei. Next base: position 277,091,773 of record CM062293.1, read on the forward strand.
CGCGTGCATACCCCCTCAGACCCCATTTGAGGCAATTGGAAAGCTGGGCCTGTGTGATCCAAGTGAAATAAAATAAGGTTAACCGGGTCGCAAGGGATTTGTAAATCCCACATCGTCCCTGCGCGCCTTCGGCGCGCTAAAACCCTTCATTCATTCATACAACATCAATCTTGCTTGCTTACTTACTTGCTGACACCTATCTTATTAGACGAGGCCGAAATTGCGAGGATGAATGTGGTTGGTGGTGATTTAGAAACCCGAGTTAGAACTGTCACAACAAAGATATCCAAGAAGTTAGAGGAAGCATGGGAGAAATATCAAGAGAATGATTACGTCTAGATTCTTGAGGTTGTGTGCCAGTATATATAAAGTGTAGTTGTATTTTTTATTTCTCAATTTTTCTGTCAATGTATTTTATGTTGTACATTACGCTGTATTTATTTTTGTTTTTGTTTTTAATAAAGGTGTTTAAACTTATCTTAACAAGTGTCTCACTTAGTCTCCCTAGTTTAAAACGGAGGCCGAATGTTCCCAGGCCGAATGTTCCCGGGGCCGAATGTTCCCGAGGCCGAATGTTCCTGAGGCCGAAAAGACCCGCTCCCCCCTCAAGAGCCGAATCATCCAATGCAAGTGCCGAATCGTCCAAAACTCTAGTGCTGAATCGTCCAGATCATAGAAATATCCGATTTCTATGGTCCAGATACTATATGGTATGGAGCCCGAGAGGTGACATGGTCATTTTTTTTAGAATCCGAGCGCACGGATTACTAATCCGTGCGAACGGATTACTAATCCGTGCGAACGGTTTAATAATCCGTGCAAACAAAATTAGTAATCCGTGCGAACGGATAATGAATCCGTGCGAACGGATTACTAATTCGTGCGAACGGATTAATATGCAATGATTTTTCACCCTTGGCACCTCACGGGCACCAGTCATTACGCGCTCGACAAGGGACATGTTCATTTTTTTTTATTGTTTCAACTCTAATAAAGGAGTATGACTGCAGAGGAATGGTTCAATATATTTATTTATTTATTTATTTATTTATTTATTTATTTATTTATTTATTGGAATTTAACGACACTTTCTACAGCCAGGGTCACCTCGTGTCGGACAGTTTTACGGGTGGACGAAGCCGGAGTACCAGGAGAGAGAACCACTGAGCAACGACGAGTAACTGCCAAACTCCCAACGTACTAACTCCACGCAAGCAGGATAAGCATCGGTTGAAGACAAGTGCACCATCGACGTGCAGTACGTCTTAGTACACAGCGCCACTGTGAGTAGTATGTCATGTTCCCCTACAGGTAAAGGTTGGGGGACCTCGGTGGGGACCTCGGAAGTAACGTCATGTCACGTGACCTAGTGGCGCCATGTTGTGTTGTCATGGTAACCCGCGTGAGTGGCCGTCTTGTGACGTCATCTCCATAGTGATACGTGGTGTGAGTGCGCATGCGCAGCTCGTGTTGTTAGGGTGATACGTGTTTCCGTCGTCCATTTTGTATACTGGAGGCCGCAATCTTGGTTTCTTTGGTAGCACGTGATTGCTGTGTTATCCAATTTTTCTGCAATAAGACGGGGTATGTTCGGAGGGTATGTTCGATTGTAGAAGAGTAAATCTAATTACCACAAACAACCCGACAATCCTTCTAAATCACCAAAATCCACCCAAAATCACCGAAATTGACTTTATTCGATACGGATTTCCCATTTTATCGCCTTAGCACGTAGTGCTATAGGACAAATTTGCCCAGAATCCTCTGCTTCTGCTTGGAACTATATTTTTATAAATTCCTACGCTCTATTTTTAGTAACATCCTTAACTGACCCCCCTAACTAATTGTTAGAGTCTATATTTAGCAATTTCCTTAAATGATCCCCCTAACTACATGATTTTAAATAATAAAATTAATGAGGATCAAGATGTTTTTACAATGACCAATCAGAGCGAAGTTAAACCACCAATCAGATTTCTGTATTCCCATTGTGTTTCTTTTCCATTACTTTCTATACTAATTTTCTAAATTTCCCAACTTTAACCTATAATCCTATAGGAAACAAACACAAACGCCCATCGAGAATGAAAATATCGATGAAAAAACGTTGTTACGTCGTGACGTTTTCAAACACGTCCGTCATGTAGCTATAAATTTCGGAGAAGAGTAACGTCACGTCATTCTGTTTCGATCCTTCGAACTGAACACATCACTAGAGAGTTGTCTATAGCAATTTAGCCTTCGCAAAACTTTTATGAAGATGGCGTCTGATGCTGCTACTGCCGTTACCCGAACTGATGTTTATGCCTGTGAAGAGTGTGGAAAGACCATTATGGACCGCTGCAACCGAAACCGCCATGTGCGTACCAAGCACACCGCCGAAGAGAAGAAGTCTTTCGACTGCACCAACTGTAACAAGACCTTTACCAGGAAAGAGAAGCTGGATCAACACCTGATGAAATGTTTGGAGACCTACACATGTATGGATTGCGGCCAGGAGTTTAACCAATTACTCCATTTTAAACGACACAAGAGCGTTGCCCACCGACCAGTTGCTGTATCATCCAAAAGGAAGACTGATGAACCGAAGAGAGGACCACCCAAACAACAACGGACCACAACAACCACCCATTATGATGTTGACCCAATTGAGTTTGAAAAGAATATGATGTCTGAAGAAGAGACCGATGAGATGTTGACCATGTACAAAGATAACTGGAGTTCTATTAGAACTCGCCACATGATGAACAGAAGAGTCCAGGACCAGTATAACTACCGGATCAACGATATGAACCTGAAAATGATGACTGATGAATTGATGACTACCATATTTCTGCCACAACAGCTAAGATTTAAAATTAATCTTAGTTTTGGTTTTATCCTGCGACACAATGAAACGAATGAACTGAAGTATTACCATCCATCACAAAACAATGCCCGGGTACTTGATGATCCACAACTAGTATGCTGCCAAGAAGACTTTGAAGAATTCCTTGATGATGTCATGGAAGAAGATATCCTGGAATGGGCCAAGTTAAAATGATCCAAAAGCTTCATGGTTTCGGCAACGATCGACTTGTCAGGATCAACATCTCCTTGTCTTCTTGCTTTAGATACTTCATCTCCAATTTTTTCAAAACATCTTCTTGGTTTATATTGGATAACTTGATAGACGTGATCATCTTCAATACCATGCTGGAGGTACCACAGCAGTAAAGGGGTTGCAAACAACATTTTTTTTTCTGCTCCATAGCTTCCGATCAAATTTCTACAGGGTTTCTTCATCATTCCATTCTTCTCGGCAAAGGACTTCATGTGTTCACCAATATCATCTATGGAAATATCTGTATTCTTGAAGATCGGTGTCATCTCTTCAAAGTACTCTTTCAAGTGATCTGGTACATGTATAACACATTCGACCAAACCAAACAGTTCACCGGACTTCACTTTGTTCAGTATTTCTTCATCTGTCATCGCACCATCTATTTTGTCTGAAAAGTTCTCTTTCAGGAAGGTTTTGAGTGTGGCATCGGTCTTCTTCATCTCTCTCCACTCACACTCCCAGATTTTAACAAGTTTATAGCCCAAATCGGTGATGTACTTTGCATTGGTACGGGCGTCTTGTAACAGTTCTTTCATGGGTTTATCTCTGACTTCATTATGGATGATAGGAAGGCCATTCGTATCTTTCATGCATGTATGTCCGTGCCAGAAGCAGCCATGGAATTAGTATACAGTCTGTGTCTCTTTGCACCAACCATCAACAGGCAACTGTCTTCGACTAATCATTTTTTCAGCTCCGTTAAACTGATGTCTGATGTGGATGTCATCTCTCATCGATAAAATCTCTAACCACTGTTCAGCCATTTTACCATACTTTATTGGATGTTCTGGTTTAAACTGGTTTTCTTCACGACGTCTAATACTCCAACCCGTTGGCATCTCTTGCATTAGGCACCAAAGATATAATGCATTCGCATCAAAGCCTAAAATACTACCACATGGTTTTGCTTTTGCTTCTTTGCCATATTTTGTTTCTCTGATTCGGGTAACATCTTTCTCGTGGTATCGGTTGAAGATAATTGAAGGTCCACCAACGATATTACCTTTCACCAAGTGATGCAGGTCTTTGTTTTTCTGGTTAAATAATGTGAAGTAAGTGTCATCATTCATGGTCTGGAACAGGTATTTCAACGTGAGGCCCGGAACACTGATACCATCTTTAAACATGTCGATGTGGCGTTCTTGGTAGAAGGTAAACTGCTTGTCAACTGCTTCAAGGAATGGTTTTACATCTTGGTTATTATACCAGATCAGAAAATCACGGAAAGTTGTCATCTCCAGGTCGTTCCATGCATGCTGGCAGTACTGGTATTCTTCATTGAATATATTTTCTTTCTTGAGAGAACTGTAGAAGGCTTCATGGTCTGGTAGGTGGTCTTGATCCAATTTGTTCAAGCTGTCGATCCATTCATATGGTAAAAATCCCTTCGTCAAGGAGCAGCCAAATGCTTTCAAAAACTTGTCATAGCTGAATCCTGGAGCGAGGTAGTTGCAAATATCAACAGACTTGAAAGATTATGTCGAGACGCACATGTAGTTATTCGATTTCTTCACTGCAAACTTGAGTGGATTCTGTCTCTTCAGGTACGTCATCAGTTCACGCTTGACAACATTCATATCATATTTTCCAGAGTTGAATCCGATGACGGGCATCTCTTGCAGGTAGTCTTGAAATTTCTTCTCCAATTTTTGTAAAGGGTGCATCTTGGATGTATCTTCTCCTGTAGCTCTGGCTTCCGCTTCCAGCGTTTCATCAATTTTCTGTCTGAGTTTAAACAAGGTCCAAGCATGATAGGTCTGCATCAGTTGATGGCAATGAGATGAAATAGCTGTGAGGTATGTCATCATTTCTTCAACAAGTTCTTAAGAATTTCCATTTGTAATAAAACATTTCGGTTCTTGGTATTCTGTAACATTACTACAAACACTCACACTCAATGGTCGGTGTTCTGCTTCCCATATCAGTTTATCACTGTCGGCAGGTAGACTGGATTTGACAAAGTAACTTTCAAAATCAAACGTTGCACGGTATGGGTAAAACTTCTACTCTTCAGGTACTTGTATACCTTCATCTTCTAACAGATCAAATATAGACTGGGATGGATGGTATACACCGCCAACATACTGGTAATTTACTTCATCTGTACAGGTTTTCTCGTGACGATTTAATTTCTTCACAGTGTGCCATAATTTGCCGCATTCAAAGGATTTGCAGTATTGGTCTATATCGATGATGTACCTAAAATGGTTCTTGTAGACGTTTACATACATGGTATCTTCATACTTTCTGTGAGATCTCTGTACTAATTTGGCAACAATTTGGCCATCATCATTCTTGACAAGTTCATATACTTGAATGTTTACTTCAAAACATTTCTCCAAGTCTGGTAATTCGGCAAAAGTTACTCCACGGAATTCATTCTTTGGCTTCTTTGTATACTTGTTATACATGGCATCTGTTGTATAGTTGAGGTTGTCTGCTGTGGAACCACTCCATAAAGCTAAACAGCGGAAAATACACAGGTTGTCATAATAATAAAATTGGCGAGCTTTATCTTTCACCAAAGCATTTACTGCTTTGTTCTGGAGAATATAATCAGGAAGATCTTCTGCCATTCCAACTGGGTGGTCTTTCACCTTATTCACATAAAATTTGACGTTCGTAACTCTCTTCACAAGCCATTTCGTGTTGGGTCGTTTTAACTTGGCTCATTCCAGGATATCTTCTTCCATGACATCATCAAGGAATTCTTCAAAGTCTTCTTGGCAGCATACTAGTTGTGGAACATCAAGTACCCGGGCGTTGTTTTGTGATGGATGGAAATACTTCAGTTCATTCGTTTCATTGTGTCGCAGGATAAAACCAAAACTAAGATTAATTTTAAATCTTAGCTGTTGTGGCAGAAATATGGTAGTCATCAATTCATCAGTCATCATTTTCAGGTTCATATCGTTGATCCGGTAGTTATACTGGTCCTGGACTCATCTGTTTATCACGTGGCGAGTTCTAATAGACCTCCAGTTATCTCCGTACATGGTCAACATCTCATCGGTCTCTTCTTCAGACATCATATTCTTTTCAAACTCAATTGGGTCAGTACCATAATGGGTGGTTGTCGTGGTCCGTGGTTGTTTGGGTGGTCCTCTCTTCGGTTCATCGGTCTTCCTTTTAGATGATACAGGAACTGGTCGGTGGGCAACGCTCTTGTGTCGGTTAAAATGGAGTAGTTGGTTAAACTCCTGGCCGCAGTCCATACATGTGTAGGTCTCCAAACATTTCATCAGGTATTGATCCAGCTTCTCTTTCCTGGTAAAGGTCTTGTTACAGTTGGTGCAGTCGAAAGACTTCTTCTCTTCGGCGGCGTGCTTGGTACGCACATGGCGATTTCGGTTGCAGTGGTCCGTAAAGGTCTTTCCACACTCTTCACAGGCATAAACATCAAAATTGCTATAGAAAACTCTCTAGCGATGTGTTCAGTTCGAAGGATCGAAACAGAATGACGCGACGTTACTCTTCTCCGAAATTTATATCCACGTGACGGACGTTTTTGAAAACGGCACGACGTCACAACTTTTTTTCATCGATATTTTCATTCTCGATGGGCGTTTGTGTTTGTTTTCTATAGGATTATAGGTTAAAGTTGGGAAATTTAGAAAATTAGTATAGAAAGTAATGGAAAAGAAACACAATGGGAATACAGAAATCTGATTGGTGGATTAACTTCGCTCTGATTGGTCAGTGTAAAAACATCTTGATCCTCATTAATTTTATTATTTAAATTCATGTAGTTAAAGGGGTCATTTAAGGAAATTGCTAAATATAGACTCTAACAATTAGTTAGGGGGTCAGTTAAGGATGTTACTAAAAATAGAGCGTAGAAATTTATAAAGATATAGTTCCAAGTAGAAGCAGAGGATTCTGGGTAAATTTGTCCTATAGCACTACGTGCTAAGCCGATAAAATGGGACATCCGTATCAAATAAAGTCAATTTCGGTGATTTTGTGTGGATTTTGATGATTTAGAAGGATTGTCGGGTTGTTTGTGGTAATTAGATTTACTATTCTACAATCGAACATACCCTCCGAACATACCTCGTCTTATTGCAGAAAAATTGGGTAACATAGCAATCACGTGCTACCATAGAAACTAAGATGGCGGCCTCCAGTATAGAAAATGGACGACGGAAACACGTATCACCCTAACAACACGCGCTGCGCATGTGCACTCACACCACGTATCACTATGGAGATGATGTCACAAGATGGCCGCTCACGCGGGTTACCATGACAACACAACATGGCGCCACTAGGTCACGTGACATGACGTCACTTCCGAGGCCCCCCACCGAGGTCCCCCAACCTTTACCTGTAGGGGAACATGACATACTACTACTGTGTCCCCACGCGGGCAGTCGCGGTGAAGTGCCTTGTTGAAGGACACGCAGTTACCCCTGGCGGGGTCGAACCGTGGACATTTCGGTTTGAAGTTCAATGCCGTAATCACGGAGCCACCGCGCTCCCGAATGGCACAGATAATGAGGGTCAATAAGAACCTGGTATATGACACCTCCCTCCTCCCTCCTGGGGCGGATAGGTACGAGTTGGTATGCCGTTTGTAACATTTATCCTGCATTTCCAAGAATTGGAGAAGGATTGATTGATAATTATGTACAGGCCGATCAATCCTCATTTGGGCGGAGGGGGGGGGGGGGGGGGTCTGGGCGGCGGTGGAACTTATTTGGTGAACTCCATCACCTGACTATACCTCCTGGAAGTATTAGTAAACTGCTTTAGTTTGACGTCATCGTCTTGGTGATATGTGTTGCTACGTGCGTATGCCGGCGCTAATTGTTGGGAATTTTTTTTAGCTGGATCAGAATCTCACGAGTGCTCTCTGCAAAAAGGACCATGGGGTCGCTATTTAGTATTTGTACCGACATGAGTTATCCCCCTCCCCTGTCCTGGAAGTAGCATACGCCTGCCGAATTCCATGGCAGTTAAAATTAGTTCGCGAAGGTCTGTCAAGATCGATTCGAATTTGTTCGAGTAAGGGTTAATGGTCAGAGATTGTAAATAAATAATTTGATACGTTTGCTTGTATAAGCCGCAAATAGACACTGGGTACAAATTATTGTAGGCTAATTAATTAACTTCTTGACCAGGTGGGTGTTTATTTCTCGTTGGGAGGACTAATGGTTCCCCGCTGCGACGTTTAAAACAACTGTGTAACTTATCCCTAATAGTAATTCGTTACTGTAAGCCGCAGATGGTGTTCCAACGCTATGTGGCCCTCAGATAAGTGTCGTCCCCGTAGTTCTAAATGTCAGACTCACGAGCTTACAAAGAGATATATCATCTATCTTAATAACGGTGTCCTATATCACAGAGGAACCGACTTTATGATTAATTAGACACGAAAATGCTATATAATGAGAGATTGATCATAGGTAGTCAGTCGACCTCGAATTGAGTCAGTAATCTGACGGAAAGAGGGCTCGGAGCTATAGCCATTGGGGTGGTCATTTGTAGAGATTAATTGTGGAGACTAAGCGGGCTCCGTTCAAGTAGGCGAGCGGTCGCAGGCTAAGTGACGCGACGCATAGGCGAAGTGTGGAGTAGTAAAGAGGTGTCGAGAGTTCGAACAATTAACTTAATCGAAGCTGTTGAGAGCGTAAATATTTGATTTAAGCTAAGAGCTTAGAGTGAGCTTGGTTGAGACAGGTAAATTAGATGCATGAACTTTATTTGTTTGAACGGTACTGGAAATTGGTATAAACGGAGATTGGTGTAGACGGCGAGTGGTTAAATCCGTGGAGTGAAGTGACTGTGGTATCGAATGTGTAAAATTTAGTGTAAAATTTAGTTAGACAGAGTCGGTTGCAGTTGACTGGCAAAACAGCGTACTTGGAGGCTGAGCTGCGTAAAATAGACAATACGTTATGTACGCAATCGCTTGAGAAGTGAAGAGGAAACCCAGGAGTGAGGAACAACCAGAAACATCTAGACAACAGCATCGAACACGGGGTACCCCGGAAAGAGCTCGAACTTTATGGGGGAGATTCATATGTGCTTTGTTTGTATATAGTGTATATTCTTGGATTGTTCATTGATGCGTATATGTGAGTACATAGTGTTATTCTTATTTCCATTAAATTATACTCAAATGATCCACCGTCGGTTATCTTTTTAAATATCAAGTCGCGGACACCTTAAGATGACGAATCTGCCCCAACAAAAACCACAACACCGCGAGGCCGAGAGACGTACGTTCACTCGAAAGCCCGGCTGTCCTTTCTGAGTACGGCTGAGCTTTAGAGTGATCATAAATCCCACATATCTGCCCCAACGTGTTGTGACAAGGTCCACCTTGATCTCCAAACTAATGCGTTATGTGTTTCGTAGCTCCTACCTTCTCCACCATTCCGCGGGTTTCTTGGCTTCTATAGCTCCTAACTCACCAATACCTAAATGGCACACTGGCTGCTATATAACACAACGTTCTATCCATACCAAACGAGTATCATCAAACATGCCATGCATCTAGAAGGTTTCGAAGTTTATTTGTGTAATGATTGGTAGTGATCAAGGCGTTTTCAGTAAATAGATATACCCCTATACAATTGAGCACAAACTCCGAACACACTCCCACTATATTAGAGGTTTTTGTGTCCCAAGGTAACTATGTAACAGGTAGCCGGTTCTTGTCAGATCACGGAAATTTAGCAACGTCGAGTCCGGTTAGTCCTTGTGCCATCAATTCGGTCTCCAGCGTTGTGTCCTTGGGCAAAAGCACATAACCCCAATTGTCCACATGGATGACGCCGTGTACTAAGGCGTACTGCACGTCGATGGTGCGCATGTCTTCAGCCAGTCAAACCCTGCCTGTGCTGCTGTGCGGAGTTACGATGGTGGGGAGCTGGCAGAGTTGTTGGGGAGTTGGGAGATGCTCGCCGTTGCTCGTTGGTTCTCTTCGGTTCTCTCCGGGTACACTGGCTCCCTCCAACCGTAAAACTGTCAACGACACGATATAACCTTGGGTGTTAAAGTGTCGTTAAACCTTAATAAATAAATAACTATGTAACATCGCAGAAACCAAGATGGCGGGCTACATCGCTCACAATCATCATTACAGTAATAGGTGTAGTGGTAGGCATTGTAGTGGGTTTCATGAGTACAGTTAGTGACTGAAGTTGATAGTGTTGTTGTGGTTGTTACTGTTTTAGTGGATGGTGTAATAATAGATAGTGTGGCAACTATAGTGTTTCGTGTACCGGTTGTTGTATTGTATGGGGTTGTTGTAGTAGCTGTAGAAATTATTGGTGTTGCCGAGGCTCGTTTTGTATTGATTGGTGCAGTAGGTGTAGTAGTGGTGGTTTGTATAGTAGTTTTAATAGTAGTGGTTTGCCTTGAAGTCATAGTGGCTGTGTGATAGTGGTTGATGATGTAGTAAAGGTTGGCATAATGGTGATTGTTTTTGACGAAGTAGAAGTGGTTGATGTGGTAGAGGTTGGTGTGGTAAAAGTTGGGGTAGTTGGTTTTGATGTCGTAGTTTCAGTTGTTGCATTGGTTGGTGTCCCAGTAGATGTTGTTGTTTGTGAATGAAGTAGTTATAGTGATTGGTGTAGTTGTTGCGGTTCGTTCTATAGAGTTATACAGGTTGGTCTACTAGTTAGTTGATGTTGTAGAAACTACTAAATCAACCACTGCAACTACTTAGGAACAACTGTAACACTAACCGCCATAACGACAATACAAACCATCACTATACCACCCGCTACTACTCCAACCACTACTACTATTACACCAACCACTACACAATCACAGCAATCACTGAAAGACCAACCACGACGTCTATAAAACCAATCATTATTTCCCCACACACTACAGTATCAACCACTACAACTATTAGATCTACTATTTTTACACCGACCTCCACAGCCAACAAAACCTACAACTACTATACGAACCACTGAAGCACCAACAACCATAACTAGTGTACCAACAACTATACCGCCATCTACCACAACACTAACCACTACATCATCACTCCCCAACAACCACAATACGACCAATTTCAACTACAACAACCACTATATCTATGGCATCCACAACCACAACTATAGCAATCAAACCCACAACTACAACACCAACACTACTATATCACCTACCAAAATTATTGAGCCAGTAGATATATCGCCAACTACTACAAAACCAAACCACTGCAACAGAAATAACTACTATATCTTCACTACACCAACCACAAACGTTCTAAAACACTAACTATCACACCAACCACTACTATATCAACAACTACAACTACTGCCCCCACACTTACTATGTCAACCACTACAACACACCTAGCTTGAAAACACCAACCACTATTACAAAAGCCACTGCAACCTCAACATCAACACAAACACCTATTACAGTAACAACAATATCAAATACTGAAACAACTACATCAACAATTACTCACAAATAACTATAACACCAACTCGTACAACACCAACCATTAGTAACATAGCATAAGCTTTAAATGTCTTTCACCAGTATAGCTTGCGGTTGTTTTAATGCCTTTCTTACTTTTTGAGGGGCATAGCATGTGGTTGAACGACATTTTACCAGGCTCTCATATGATGTAATGTCGCGGTGCATGAAGAAAATGCTGATTAGTATGTTAGCTCATGTGAACGATCAGGCTATGACATCATTGTCGTGGAAACACATGCCAAAGCTAGGAGCCACGAAACTCATACTCCAGTAGTGCGGGCAGTGATGGGGACCCCTTTTGGACGAATGTGGACTATAGTGTTATGTGGTCTTTTTGTGGGTCTCTGTGGATTAAATTGGAGTAGAGTGGGCTTTGTATGGACTGATCTTGACTGCTGTGGGCCTCTGTAGACGCATTAGGACTTTTATGGATTGCTGTGGGACTTTGTGGACTGATGTGGGCCTCTGTAAACTGACGACTCTGGTTTGGGGACAATTGAGGACTTTTAAAGACTGAAAATAGTGGTGGTTTGGGGACATTTTTTTACAGTGCATAATGTTAAAGAAATTAAGCGATTATGTTATATCTTTATGTATGCTCAGCCAGTTCACCACTATTTCAGATGAACTCCAACTTGAATTTGCGTAGCTTCCAGTTACCATCTTAAATATGTATGTAGTATATGAGATGGGTGTCTCACCCGGTAGGCAGACCTCAGTGGGAGATCCCGCCCGTGGAACTTAGTTTAAGGGGGCCTAGTCACGTGACATACATCCAGGTAGCCTTAGTAGCCCTACATTTCCTGACATCATCACCATGGTGATACGTGTGTACGTGCTTCAAGGGTGTCAGCTTAGAGACATGACCAATTTTAAGGATTTGTTTAGCCGGATCAGAATCTCGCGAGATTTCTCTCCAATTAAACCATGATGGGAGGGGAAGGGAGCGCGAAGTTATCCGGAGGATATGTTTGCCGACACGAATAGTCAACTCTTCCAGGAAAGTAGTATGTTATACCCATCTGACCCCTTTGGGGGGGGGGGGTCAAATACCTCCATTTTTGCCTCTATTGAGTGACTAAATCCCAATTTACGCATATTTCTCGCGTTATAACAATATCCTATTATTTGTTTCTTTTGCTAGAAGATTTTCTAAAAATTAAGATTGAACAAAAAAGAGGTGGAGTTGGAGGTGGCAGTGATGGTATAGGTGGTGGAGGTCTGTGGTGGAGGTGGAGGTGAGAGTGCAGGTGGTGAAGTCACTTAGAGTAGGGATTACGAGGAGGAGGGGTACGACGAGGAGGAAGAGGAGCGGGGATTAGAAGGATTAAAAGTGAAAGTGTAGGAATTAGGATGAAGAGAAGGCGGGATTGCAATATTGGGGCGAATGTGGAGAGAAAGCCATGGCAAAATGCTAAAGGAGTGTAGTACTGGATGGTATGATGGTGTTGTGAAGGTTGGGGAGGTGGTGGAGTCACTCGGATAAAAGATGTGAAGGAGGAGGGGTGGAGAAGGAGTGGGATGTCACAGGGATTAGGAGAAGGAGGGGGAGGATGAGATGGCATGGGAGGGGGCGTAGTGATTAGGATCAGGACTGGGATTGCAAATTAGGATTGGGATTGGAATTGGGATTACGTGTAGTGTTGTATTAGGCATTTGGGCATTCTCAGGTATTCTTATTACTTCAATTCCCCCCCCCCCCTCTCTCTCTCTCTCTCTCTCTCTACTCTTCCTTCTCACACATATATATCTCATTTTTCCATTTTTAACTCAGATGACCACGAATCATCTTCTAGTCTATGTTAGGGATGTGTTTTGATTCTTACTTTCTCTTTTTGTATTGGAGAATGTTTATACATACACCTCTCCCGGCCATTTTAGCCCGCCTTTCCTTTTCTTTCATACCCCTCCCAGACCATATTCTGCATCGTCCGTGCGGTAAAGGTACGTCCAAAATCATGACACTTTGCTCCATACGCCCCGTTCCCATGACCCCCCCCCTCTCTCTCTCTCTCTCTCTCTCTCTCTCTCTCTCTCTCTCACTAGTTCGACTTTTCGTAGGCGATCTGTTAGCAGAACACCATCCATCCACACATAGTTATCTTCAATGTGATGTGCACTATTATCTTTATTTCTGCATAAATCATCAAAATATCGCATCTTTGCCCCTTGAATTGATGCCATAACACTATAAATTACCCACGATATGAGTTTATTTAAAGTTATAACATTATCGGTTAATTTGTTTAACCCTTTACCCAACGAATCGCCCGCATCCGCCTGCGTAATATGCAAATTCAGCAGTTAAAAAAATATTATTTTTCAAAAAAATTCAACACAACCATATCATGTGACCCCTCGTTGGAACAAGCGCATCGAGCTCGTTCCAACGAGGGGTCACATGATATGGTTTTGTTGAAATTTTTTGAAAACTTTTAAAAAATGATATTTAAAATAATAAATTTTGATATCGTCTGCATTGGGTAAAGGGTTAACATTATGCGTTGAAAAAAATGGTAACATAATGCGTTGATTTTTATAACATTTATAACATTATGCGTTAGTAGTAGGAGATGAGGTAAATGTCCAATTTTGGCCGGACCCCGGAAATGACGTCATGCCACGTGACCCAGTGGCGCCATGTTGTGTTGTCATGGTAACCCGCGTGAGCAGCCATCTTGTGACGTCATCTCCATAGTGATACGTGGTGTGAGTGCGCATGCGCAGCGCGTGTTGTTAGGGTGATACGTGTTTCCGTCGTCCATTTTGTATACTGGAGGCCGCCATCTTAGTTTCTATGGTAGCACGTGGTTGCTATGTGACCCAAGACCTTCTAACAATACAGGAGTATGTTCGGAGGGTATGTTCGATTGAATCGGAGTATCACGAATTACCCAAATAAACTCGACAACCCGTCCAAATCACCAAAATTGACTTTATTTACTACGGATTCCACATTTTATCGGTATAGCACGTTGTTCTATAGTACCAAAGGGTACTGGGGGTGCATTCGATTGAATATGAGTAATTTTTTGGCTTAGAAATCTCCCAGAATCCTCGTTTAATTCGAAGAATTACCCAAAATAGACCCGACAATCCTTCCAAATCACCCAAAACCGACTTTATTTCCCCATTTTATCGGTATAGCACGTAGTGCTATAGTATCAAGGAAGTAACCAGGAATGCAAGGCTGAGCACAATGAAATTATAAATAATCGGTTTACACTTGGTAAGTTCAGCCTCACGTCACCTGGATTAAGAAATAAATTGACCATGTCACCTCCCAGGCTCCAGAATATGAACAGAGGTAACGTGGTCAATTTATTTTTTAATCCGTTCACACGGATTAGTAATCCGTTCGCATGGATTATTAAACCGTTCGCATGGATTAGTAATCCATTCGCATGGATTAGTAATCCATGCACATGGATTATTAACCGTCCGCACGGATTAGTAATCCATTCGCACTGATTAGTAAACCGTTCGCATGGATTAGTAATCCATCACCTCTCGGGCTCCATATTACGGAAGCGGAGAAGTGACATGATTGAAATATTTTTAGTCCGTTCGAACGAAATACTAATCAGTGCAAACGAAACAGTAATCCGTGCGAACGAAGTAATATTCCTTTCGAACGAAATACTAATCCATGCGAAAGAAATAGTATTCCGTTCGAACGGAATATTGAACTGCTTGATGACGTCCCTTGCCCCATTCTTCCCAATCTCTCCGATTAGCATATTAACACTCTCCTTTGAGTCCCCCCCCCCCCAAAACCACATGTCCTTCATTCTCCCATCCCACTTCCCCATTATACTCCCAGTGAATCTCATTCTTTTAGACTGGTACTTTGGGCATTCTAGAAGAAAATGTTCCAGGGTCTCCACCACGCCCAAGTTACACATCATACACTCCTTTTCACCGTCTTTCCCAATTTTTTCCCTCAGCTCCAGTGATCGCGACCTCAGCTTGAACAACAGTGACCCCCCCCCCCAAAGGTGCAATCAAGATACTTTTCAAAACCTGGTTTCTCTTTATCACGCAGGCCACCCAAAGACCTCTTTGATTTGACCCCCTCTCGCCACTTACGGTTGCAATCCTCCGTGACCCTTTCTCTAACGATTTTTTACCCTGGTTTGCCCCCAACGTCCAGGTCCGAGATCTCCAATGAGTAGTTCTCAACTAGCTCCCTCACTTGGACCATCCATTAAGATAACCGAGTTTCAACAGGTCTATCCTGTCCTTGATTCTCATCCACCCAAGCTCACCCCGATTGCTTCTAGCGCAGCGGCATTACTCGACCCCGTTATCCATCGGCCTGCATCGTTCTGTAGGATTTCCAAGCTCTTTACGGCCGTCTGGTTTAGGGGTACCACTTCCGTACCGTATGTTATACTTGGCAGCCCCACCATTTCCCAAATGGTTTTCCTCACGAAAACCTTATTGAAACTGTTTCTCCCTGTAAGTTTCATTTGGTTAAGGATTCGCTTCCCCTTCAGAATCAATTTATTTGTGTGATTTCAGTAGATGTCTCTTCCTGTAATGTTTATATTTTCCCCCAAATACTCGTAATCACCTGTCTCTCCTACACTGAGAAGTTTGCTGCTCCCTTCCGGAATGCAAAACTCACCCACTCTCCACCTTCGAGTGGGGTCCACTTTGCGGCCCACAGGTATAACTTTGCTCTTGCTTTCATTAAGTTCGAGTCCCCATTTGCTCCCATATTTCCCAACAATTCCCAGCATTTTCGTTAGCCCCTCTTCGCTTCCTAACACTAGAACCATATCGTCTGCAAAAAATAGCCCTGGGATCTTCAAGTCCCCAACTGCTACCCCCTCGTCTCCTAAACCTTTGATGTACAATGCAAACAGGATTGGCGAAAGGATACACCCCTGTTTTAGTCCTATCTCCATGAGCACACGTTTTGTTGTAATGTTTCCCAGGCTAAGCTCACTCTGTACATCTTTATATAATGCTTTCATAATTCCAACAAACTCGCCTCCTAAGCCCAGAGCCTCCAGCTTGCGCCACATACCCTCCCTCCATACTCTATCGTATGCCTTTTTGACATCCAAAAAGGCTATAAACATCTTTTTCTTTTTTGCTTTCGCAGATTCTATCATTTGGGATAAAGTGAAAAGATGGCCAGTAACTCTCCTTCCCTTCCTGAAGCCATTCTGAGTTTCTCCCCAAAAATCCTTCTCTTCAATCACCTCCTCTAGTCTCCCATACAGGACTTTACAGAAAATCTTTCCAATGTTGCTACTGGCAGAGATCCCTCGATAGTTATCCAAAACGTCTTTTTCCCCCTTTTTGTGAATAAATGTCACTTTGCTTTCTCTCCACTCCTTCGGGACCTCTTATTTTTCTATGGCTAGATTGAATAGGGCAGTTAGGTTTTCTACGAATTCCTCTCCCCTTTTTTGATAAACTCGTTAGGAATTTCATCCACTCCTCCCGCTTCTCCATCCCTTAATTTTGATATCACCTTTCGCCCCTCCTCTTTTTTAATTTCGCTGCACACGAAGTTCGATAGGTTTTCCTCGACCTGATTCGGACACTCAGGTGGGATCCCAATGACCCATCGCTTATCGTTTACCTTTTCCCAGTGCTTGACTAGTTCTGATGCGACCTGATCTTGTTCGTCTGTAACTCTGCCATCTACTTTAATACTCTGTGGGTTACTTCCTTTGTTACGTTTATTCACCCATTTCCAAAATACGTTCGAACTCGACCCCCCCCCCCCTCCCCCTGTCGTTCTTATCGTCCTAATAAGACTGCTATTTCGTACTCTCCGATTATCGTCTTTAATCTTATTTACTTTATTTCGTGCTTGGTGGTATTCTTCCTTTGCTACTGTGGCCTCGTTGCTTTCCGCCCTCTTAAGTTTTCTACTTCTCCTGTATGCAGCACATTTAGCTTTTCTTCCCTTTATGGTCCTTTTCAGTTCTTCATTCACTCTGTACCCAAGTTCCCGTGTTGGCACCCTGATCTTTCCTATACTTTCCTTCCTTGTCTCCACTAGGCTCGCAACTATGGCGTCGGCCATCTTCTGGACACTGCCCCTCTTGGGTACTGTTGCAAGCTTTGGTTTCAGTTTTTCATTGAACTTCGCCCAGTCAGCATCCTTTTTGAGTTCCCAAATCTCCTTAAAGCTTCCTTTGCTTTTTACTAGATTTTTGGCCCTGATCGTCACTGTAATCAAGTTGTGATCACTATCCACCTCCATTTTACCCTCATCATCCACTTCTACCCCTATCACCTCCCTCCATAAATTAATATCTGTGAGAATGTAGTCCATTGTTGATTTCCCATTACACCTCGCGTCCCTGTTCAGAATCTTCAGACCGAACTCGTTTGTGAAGTTCAACAGCTTCCTTCCATTCCTGTTGACTTTCTTTTCCCCACCCTCTATGCCTTCTTCATTATTACCTATGTGGCCATTAAAGTCACCCATCAGAATTATACCGAGCCCCTTGTTTTGTAGTTCGGTGTTATTGGACCTTAGTGTTGAGTATATCGAATCATTCCACTCGGGTTTGCTTCCTTCCACCGCACAATACACAACCCCAAGGGCAATACTTTTGTTTCTCAGCTTGATCCTTACCCATCCAATTTCTTTCGATACCTCAGCCGGGGTGCTGACGTCTTCCAGGTCTGTGATCAGCGACGGTTTTAAATCCTCTTTAATGTACATGCCTACCCCACCCCCTTTTTCTGGCCTTCTGTTCGCCCTACACCTATCCACACGCACCCCCTTACTTGGTCTACCCGTTCCTCGTGTCTTACCCACGTTTCGCATAAGCCCATGACATCAAACTCCTCTGCCTCGATCAATGTAGAAATTTCACTTTCCGGTGGAGACCCTGGATGTAGCTATAACCCACTTTCAGGGTATTAAGGTTCATTGGCTTCCGCCTACTGGTCCCATTATCATCTAGTCCCTGTATGTTTGTATATCCTATTTTGTGTACCTGTGCTTTCCTTGGAAAGCTATTCCTACTGATTTGGATTTTTGGTCCCTTTTCCTTATCCCCCTTGTCCCATTTTTTACAACTGTGGTTCGTAACACATTTTCTTGTTCATTCCCCCCTTCAATGGTCCCCCTCCCCTCCCTATACCAAAACAGGCTCTATCACCTGCAACATATTTCTTCCTAAAACCTCTGTACCCCTTGGGCTAAGATGGAAACCATCCCTTCCATATAGATCCTTTCTGCCCCAAAATGATCCCCAGTTGTCTACAAAGGGTATACCATCCTAGTCACTTTTCGCTCAGTAATCCGTTCGCGCAAATTATTAAATCGTTTCGAACGAAATAATATATTGTTCGCACGGATTAATATTCCGTTCGAACAGAATACTATTTCGTTCGCACGGATTAGTATTTCGTTCGAACGGAATATTATTTCGTTCGTACGGATTACTATTTCGTTCGCACGATTTAGTATTTCGTTCGAACGGACTAAAACATATTTCAATCATGTCACTTCTCCGCTTCCGTAATTTTGGACTAATTTCTTAAAATTTTCCATAGCTGTAGATAGTTGGAGTTATTTTGAAATTTTGGGGTTGTTTATCAAAGATATGGCACTTTGAAATATGATGAAGTCAGTTTGTAACTTCAGTATAATATTCCATCCTGTACTATTAGACCTCACCATACTGTCGTAAAGCGTAACTTTGGGAAAATTAGCTCAGTAAAAACGCTTGTCAGCTTTCCTTATTTATTTACACTGTATGGCGGAATCCTGCCGTAGTCCGTTCACAGTCGGCATCCAGACTACTGCATTCCGAAAAATAATACAATATAAACAGAACAGTTACTCGTAACAACGGTTACTAGTAAACACTTATATCCGAGACAATAATTAACCCCTCTTAAAATACATGATTAACCAAGCAGCGTGTGTCGTTATGCAAATGGGCTAATCAGGGATTATCAGCTTATGTAAACTCTGATATTGGACCACTAAACAAACTCAAAACAATTAGCACTTATGTTTCCTTCAATCATTTATAAAAATATAATTATTCATCTAAAAAAAACTAAAAAAGGAGCCTATAACAATACTATTATATGGATGACAGTTACAGTAGTATACCCTCTCTCATATTCCCAATAAAGTTCACACAAGAAACATGAGGACATTGGTCAATGGATGAAAATACCGATAGAATTAGAATATGGGATACAGATCCCTCTCGCAAGTTACCACATTTATCCCCCCCCCCCCCCCACACAACCACACTGCCAACACACCAATTTCACTGTGACCCACCCATGCGATGAAAAGAAGAACTACAGTGTGATGCTGATCTATCAGAATTCCTCATTACCTTTATGGTGAGCAAAACCATACTGAATCAGGGGACTGAACTTTTCGCCGAAAGTACAGTTCGCCGGGACGAAAAATTGGACAGTTCGCCGAACATTTGGACATTTCGCCGGAAAAAGCTGGACTTTTCGCCGAACATTTGGACACTTCGCCGAAACTTTGGACACTTCGCCGGAAAAAAAGACTATTCGTCGTAAAATATCGGACAGTTCGCCGAAATAAATTTTCCAGCGAACTGTCTGATATTTTCCGGCGGATAGTCTTTTTTCTCCGAAAAAAAGATTATTCGCCGGAAAATATCAGACAGTTCGCCGGAAAATTTATTTCGGCGAACTGTCTGATATTTTACGGCAAACAGTCTTTTTTTCCGGCGAAGTGTCCAAAGTTAATTCTTAGTGATTTTTCTGGAAATTATAAACAACAACACAAGATTTTTTTTATTATTTTTATATCGAAATAACATTGATTTGCAAATAACACAAAACTGTAAAAGCAGTAATGACAACATAGTAAATTTTGAAGTGCATAATACATGTGTACATAAAATATAGCCTATTGGTCTCCTTGGACAGGCAATAAATATCTTTTCGGGATTTTTTTTTTGTTTGTTTGTTTTTTTTGTTTTTTTGAGGGGGCGGGGGTTGAGGAGAGACAATTTATCATAAGATGTAAGTTAGCCACTGTTTTGGGCGATTTTATGGTAAAAACTGTGACAGCTAGGTTGCCACCCTTCGTTACCCTTTCATCGTAGGCCCGTACGGCGTACTTGCATGGGAGGTAGTCCAAACTTGGGCCCAAAATCCATAATATAATTTTGGGGTTTGGTACGCCATGTACCAAGCCAACAAATTATATTAAGGATATTTGATTAAAGTTTGGACTACACTTCGCCGGAGATGTAAGTAAATCACGGTTTTGGGTGATGTCACGGTAAAAGCTGTGACAGATTGCCACCCTTCATCACCCTTTCATTGCAGGCGCGTACTTGCACATATTTCTTCCAGAGACTAGTGCGCATGCTCAAACTGAATGTGATGTTGGAGTTTGTCGATGGTCAAATTCTCTATTTTCTATATATTTTGAAATACTTGTCTGCCTCCAGTATTTTGTAAAAGTTGTATAAACATACATAGGCTGATATTGTACCACATGAGGGGCAAAGGGATACCAATGAGGCGTGAACGTTCCTCTGATGGTTCGACTCCAAAACCAGATGGAAAAGTGGCTAAGATGGCGGACATCTATCCTGAAGCAGCTCTGTCAACAGATCACGAAGTACCTGATACAGCATCTCCTAAATTGAATGATATTTTTCAACTGGTTACAGATATTAAAAAGGGCCAAGATGGTTTGAGACGAAGTATAGACAGTAAGTTAGATAAATTACGGGGTGAATTAATGACAACCTTAAATTTTAAGATGAAAGAAATAAAAGATGACCTAGATCTTCAGCTTTCTAAAGAACAGAAAAGAATTGATGAACTGTTTCTCAGGTTGGATGATTTGCAGTCACGTGCGTTTGTTGATAAAAACATTCATGATCAAACTATTGTCCATGATAATGAGTTGATTCAGAAGGTTGACAAACTACAAGTCAGTTTTGATAAACATGTTCGTGAAACTGTCTCCAAGAATAGCTGTGGTGAAAAACCAACGCTCGAGAGTGATACAGTTATCATCGCTACAAATGTTCGGGAAACCGATGGGGTTGAGAACACTATTGATGTTGCTAACATGTTAGTGTCCTGTTTGGGACCTCAGGTAGCGGGTAAAGTCAAGATAGCTAATGCTAGCCGCCTGCGTAAAAGGTACCATGACAAGCCAGCTCTTCTAAAAATTGAACTTGAATCTTAAGAGCAGAAAATATTGGTGTTGCGAAACAAGAGACTGTTGAAAGATAGTGTTGACTTTAAACAATGTTACTTACGAGGGGGTAAATCTCACGTGGAGCGTTTAATTGAACTTAATGCGAGAACGATCCTTGGGCAATTATCAGGCGGGAAAGACTTTGTAGTTTCTGGAAGTGGAAGAATAGTTAAACGGAATGATCAACGCGAAGAAGAGCAGAATTGAAACAAACAATTTATTGATAATAAACAGGGTTTCAATGTTTCTGGTAATGTTTCAGGAGACGATGTGAATAGAAATGTTTGTTTAGTCGACAAGATTAAAATAGGCCATGTGAATTTAAATGGTTGGGGGGTAGAGAGCAGATTATTGAAGGAAAGTTTGATAACATCTTTGGGATATCATATACTCGCTGTAAGTGAGAGCCATCTGGTGGGTGATGCAAACTTGGTAATACCTGGGTACACATGGATAGGTAATAATAGGAAACTGAAGCACAGAGTAGCACCGAGATGGTCAGGAGGAGTTGGTTTGTTGGTAAGAAATGAATTTGCCGTACATTTTGAGTATGACATATTAGATAAATCAAGTGACGGCATTCTGTGTGTTAAATTTAAAGATAAGTACAGTGATGTAGTATTTATAGTATTTTCGTGCTATTTACCGCCGGAAAACTCTCCTTGGGGAAGGGATGCGGATAATTTTTTTTCAGAAATTTTGGTTGACCTTTACATGTATTGCGATAACCACCCTGTTATACTTTGTGGTGATCTCAATGCACGCATGGGAAAACATGATGACTGTAATGTTGAAATTGATAATCTAACGGAACGGTTAGTGATTGATAATGTTGTTAACCAGCACGGGCGTGCTTTTATGGAATTTTTAAACGACTTCAAGTTATGTTGCCTGAATGGAAGGGGCAACCCCTCGGATGATAATTTCACATCTATCAGCGCAAGAGGGAAATCTGTTGTAGATTACATATGTGTTTCGCATGAAAGTATGACAAAATGCGATAATTATCGGGTTAATACGCAGTCTGCTTTAATTGAGAAATTTAACTTACAAGCTTTCCTGGGAGAAAAAGTCAAACCCCCTGACCATAGCTTTTTGGAGTTTGATTTTAATATAGACACAGAGTTTGAATTGCCTGGTGTTTGTGATAAACGTGGAATCAAAACAAAATTGAAAAAAACCTCTACCCGATAATTTTCTCCAAAATGATGCCTCACTTCATTGCCTTAATGAAATTATAAATGTAATTGAAAGTGCGAGGGAATCGCAAGAAGAGATTGACAAAATTTATAATAAACTGGTTGCAACTGTTGTAACTGAGCTAAAACTGAGCTAAAATTAATAATACCTGGGTTCGGTGAGCCTACGTCCTATAAAACAAATAAACAGTTCAAGTATTTTAAACCTTACTGGAACCAAGAGTTGACAAACTTGTGGAACGAAATGCATAACAAAGAAAAAGAGTTTCTAAGAGTATCAAAAGTAGGCAAGCGGGCTGGGGATAAAAACAACAGTTACATATCATTTAAAATATCTCGTAAGCTTTTTAATAACCGATTACGTTTTTACGAACGAGAATATAAACGAAAACTCATGTTGGAAACTGAAAGTTTTTTGTGAAAATAACCCCCGAAGCTTCTGGGATAAGATAAAAGATTTAGGCCCAAGCAGATCAAAATCAATCCCAAACGAGGTAAAACTGGGTGACGATTCTGTTGTGGGAGATAGGACTCGGGTACTTGATGTGTGGGCCTCGACATTTAGGGGACTTTATAACCCAAGCCCCGAAGTTGGACAATTTGATGAAAATTTTTACCAAAGTATTAAAGCAGAAAAATCATTCATAGAAGATAAATTTCTGGATCCATTATATGAACAAAATTGGGCACTAAACCACCCTATACGACTTGAAGAAGTTGAAAAAGTCGTTTGTAAGGCAAAAAATGGGAAGGCCTCGGGATGTGATAATGTACCTTATGAGGCGTTTAAATTCAGACAGGTAATAGGCGTTTAAATTCAGACAGGTAATAGGTTTACTACATAGATTGTTTGAATTAATATTTGAAACTAGCATTATTCCATCTTTGTGGAAGACTTCAATAATTTGCCCAATACCTAAAGATCCTTTAAATGATCCTCGACTTCCCAGTAATTACCGTGGTATTTCCCTAACCCCCACTTGTAGTAAGTTGTATTGTACTGTACTGAATTATAGAATGGTTAACTTCTCTGAAGAAAACAATTTGTTTGTTGACGAACAAAACGGATTTAGGTCACAGAGGTCATGTATTGACAATGTTTATACAGTTGCCTCTCTAATCAGGGGAAAACACGAGCTTTTTGGCACGTTTATCGACTTTCAAAAAGCATTTGACCGTGTAAATCGAGAAATGCTGTTGTATAAATTGCTGAAGCTTGGTATCGACGGTAATATGTATAAATCAATTAAGAATATGTATGAAGGCACTATGTCGAGTGTAAGAGTAAATGGTTATCTCACTAATTGTTTCCCATGTAATAATGGCGTAAAACAGGGAGATAATTTATCGCCAACACTTTTTGCCCTTTTTATCAATGATTTGGCTAAGGAAATTAAAGACTCGCAATTGGGCGTGAATATAAATGATGATACCGTATCCATTTTACTGTACGCCGATGATATTGTTCTTTTGGCGGAAAACGAGCAAGATATGTTGAATATTGTGCATGGCTGGTGTAAAAAATGGCGCATGCTAATAAATGAAAATAAAACTAAAATTGTTCACTTTAGAGAAAACCGGGCTAAACGAACTTCTCGTGATTTTATATTCAATGACAAAGCAATCGAAATTGTTGATAAATACAAATATCTGGGCGTAATATTACATGAATTTAAATCTTTTATCCATACAGCTGAAAATTTAGGAAAATCGGGAGGTAGGGCCCTTGGGGCCATAATATCAAAAATACACCCCTTTAAGGACGTAGGGTTCCAAACTTTCAAGAAATTGTATAACAGCTGCGTCTGTCCCGTTTTAGATTATGCATCCGGGGTATGGGGTTATAAATCTTATACGTGTATTGATGCTGTACAAAACAGAGCTTTACGTTATTATCTAGGTGTTCACCGTTTTACTCCACTGTTAGCTGTAAATGGAGATATGGGGATTAAAACTAGTAAAGAACGTAACTGGCTCAATATTATACGATTTTGGAATCTTTTAATAGCAACTGATAATGATAGACTGGTAAATAGGGTTTTTCAATGGGATTATAATAATTGTCAAAATGGATGGTGCTCGGATATAAAAAATATTTTCTGTCAAATTGATAGAAATGATATTTTTGAAAGCCAGTTAACGTGCAATTTAGACGAAATAAAAGTATTACTGAATGAATACTTCTCAACAAAGTGGACGGACAGTATACAGTATGTACCTAAACTCAGAACATACAAATTATTTAAAAGTATATATGAAACCGAGAGTTATGTGAAAATCAATTTACCCCGAAAACAACGCTCAGTCTTAGCTCAATTTCGCTGTGGGGTGTTTCCAATTCGAATTGAAACTGGGCGCTTCAAAAATGAACAAGTAAATGAAAGATTATGTTTGCTTTGTACGAAAAATTCGATAGAAAATGAATATCATTTTCTCTTGGAATGTGATTATTACAAAAATCTAAGAATGGAAATTTTACATCCTGTGATAAGTGAAATTACCACGGAACATTTGACTACATCTGATGAATTGTTTGTTACTCTAATTCAAAAATACCCCCGTCAGTGTGCAAACTATCTGACAAAAGCCTTTGAGAAACGCAAATTCTTCTTCTATTCCAAACAATAATCTGCCTATAAAGGTTGATCATTGTGAAATAAGTGCATCATGCTATTCAAATGTTGTCAAATAGTTATGACGTCACGCCTTTGTTAAAAGTGTGTGATATATTTCGAAGAGTTGGTTAGAGCATGTGTGATATTCAACATATATCGCCACACTTTTACCAATCAAGGAACAATAGACAGTGATTGTGTAACCTGTCAGTTCTAATACAAACACAGCCGAGAGGAAAGATTAAGGGCACCTGTGCTAAAATGTTTTGAACAGAGAAACGAGAATTTACCTGACTTTTGATTTTATTGAAAGAGTTAAAGAAAGAAATCCACACCCGTGTGTAAATGATAAATGGAACGTTTAATTTCTCGCTCAACCTTTTGAGCGCAATGACGAAACGGAAAAAATGAAGTAATATCACTTGCTTTCCATCAATCTTCATGTGTCTTGCAAGTTTGGCTTAAGAAATTAACTAATTAAACGGGAATGGACACGTGTCAGACAAGGGTTCAGTGGAGTGTTTGATTGTTCGTGTTTTGATTGTTTGTGCAAACATCAATGTGACAAGTCGGTTACAGCACAAAAACTCGTGACATTGAACATACACTCGCTCGAGCTAGTTACTCGGACAAGTCCTCGTTAACTAACTCTCGCGATTGTATATTCAATATCACTCATTTTCTATGCTGTAACCTATACTAAGTAAGATTTTGGTTGGTCTCTCCAGTAGATCCCGGTAAATGAAGCAGTGATTGTCACCTGTGGTAGACAGACCCCTTGTGTTGGTAGCATAGGACTAATATATTCAGGGCCTTAAATACCAATAAATAGATAAATAACCCGGATTATTATCGAACAACATAATGGCCATGGATATGGGGCGTATGTGTTTGGGTGAAGTGGTGATATTGCAAAAATAGTTTTGTGGTCATGTTTAGTCCTTTTTGCGTAGAATTGTGTGACCTTAAATATCAATAAATAAATAATTTGGGTTATTGGTGGATTTCCTAACGACCATGAGGTATATGTGCTTTGGTGAACCGTTCAAATTGGAATAAGTAGTATTACCATAGCCACTGGAGTTGTATAATATTCACTACGTAATGCATCTTCCTATAGCTAGTATTCGTAGGTATTAATTTACTGTCAGCTGTTAAAGTCGATCACTCCCTACTTAAACACCAGCGGCTGGCCAAAGAGTTATTATATTATTATGTCTGAGTATGTGCTTGTGGAATTGAAAAAGGGTGTATGGTCATGTGTTGATGTGTGCAGGTGTGTAAGTGCGATAGCCCGATGAGGATGGTGTTTGAGGCCTGGATACTATGTTTATGACCAGGAGTGACGCTTGTGTGGGTATGTCACTGCCTTGGAGCCATTTTGTCCTAGATTCACTCTATTATAAAGTGCACCTGGGACATGATGGTTCCAGGGCGACGAGGTGCGTATACGTATGGAAATGGGTTTGAGGGTGTGCGTGAGGATGCGTGGGTGTATTGCGCGCATGGGTGAGTATGGATGTATGTATGTGAGCGTGAAAGGTTATATGAAAGGTAGAGAAAATAGAGAATGAGAGGAGGGTGAGCAACAGAGGCACAGTAAATACACCCAGTAAATTCTGTGTGACATATAGGTCCAAAGGGCCGGGTGCTTTAAATATGTACATTTTTGTTTTAACCTATGTAAATCTTAGCACATGTCACAAAAATAAAGATATACTTACTTACTTACTTCCAGAGGCTGCACTCTGGCATGGCAGGTTGTCCAAACTTGGACCGAAAATCCATATTATAATTTGGGGGGTTGTGTTGTATTTCTGCAAATATTTCTGCCAGAGGATGCATGGGAGGTAACTTGGACCGAAAATCCATAATATAATTTTTGGGTTCGGTACGTCCTGTACCAAGCCAAAAAATTATATTAAGGATATTTGATTAAAGTTTGAACTACACTTCGCCGGAGATGTAAGTAACTCACTGTTTTGGGCGACTTCATGGTAAAAGCTGTGATAGCTAGGTTGCCACCTTTCGTTACCCTTTCATCGTAGGCCCGTACGGCGTACTTGCACGGGAGGTAGTCCAAAGTTGGGCCCAAAATCCATAATATAATTTTTGGGGTTTGGTACGCCATGTACCAAGCCAACAAATTATATTAAGGATATTTGATTAAAGTTTGGACTACACTTCAGCGGAGATGTAAGTAAATCACGGTTTTTGGTGATGTCACGGTAAAAACTGTGACAGATTGCCGCCCTTCGTCACCCTTTCATTCCTGCACTCTGGCCAGACGGGTAGTCCAAAATCGGACCGAAAATCCATATTATAATTTGGGGGTTTGGTACGTGTCCTGTACCAAGGCCACACAATTAAGGACATGGGGGTGTAGTCCAAACTTGGACCCAAAGTCCGTAATATAATTTTTGGGGTTTGGTACGTCCTATGGACATAACAAGCCCCAAAAAGTATATTAGGAACTTTGGGTCCAAGTTTGGACGACGCAGGAGGTAGATCGTCTGAATGAGACGGTTTTTGGCGGTATCGTGGTAAAAGCTATGACAGATTGCGGGCAATTTTTCCGTTCCCTATTGACTTCTAGGTAACCACGTTTTTAGCAAAAAATATTTTCTCTGAACATAATAGTGAAACATACAAAACATTCAGCATTTGACCCTAATTTCTTTCCTTTGGCCCATGTATTCTAGACAAATCGGCCAAAAAATTGTTTGGCGTTACCTCGGTATTTTTTAGTTTTTCAAATAAAGACTGTATTTCGCTTTCCCTTTTAAGAGTACTTACTCTCTGGTGGCGCTTTAACAAGTCCTCAGATACCAACTGTGCCTGAGTTGGGAGTAGCCCAGCTTCCTCCCATAAGAGTTGAACCAACAAATAAAAATTCATGCCAGGTCTATTTATTTTGGTATTCAGTCTATGATTCCAACCTTCAGTGTCATTGTTAGTACGCACGTGTTGGTCGAATACTGATCAACATTGTACTGGAAATATTGAACTATTTAACCAAAATGATTCAATGTAGCTTAAAGGATTACAGAGTGGTTCATCAGGGTTGGATGTACAAACAGCTTTGAAGGAAGAAAATGTATGTTGAATATGGTTAGCAGGTAAAAATGGTAAGCACATCAAACGTCTGATAAAATGGTATGTGTTTGATCTTTTTTTATACCGTTCAGTCAACCCACACTGCTGAACTTTCCTCCACACAGCCTGTATCCAGTGGAAGACACACCCCTGAAGGGTCACATTGGGAAAAACTGCCCTCAATGCCTCCCATTCAGCAGCCTCGAAGTCCATTACAATTTTGGATACGGAAATGTTAGGCACAATATTAACAATATGTTGTAACACAGTGATGTAGACATGAAAGCATATATCAGCGGCACTTGTTTCACAGGGAAACCCTGTTTAAGAAAGGCATGGATAACCCAAAGTTGTTTGAATGGCAAACTAATAGCTTTGAAAGTGGCGTTTACGTACCATATTTTTGCATTTGATAGAAGTGTACACATAAAGAGTGTGAAAAATATCAAATGTCTACGTGCACCTACAAACACACCCCCCTGCAAGAAATCATCTGGTATGTGCTCAGATTGTATGGTAAAGTTTATGTCACTTGGATTTGTTGGTCTAGTACCTCGACGTATGCGATTTGCCATTCTAGCATATGAATCAGCCTTTGGAAGTGTAGAAGCCGGTGCATCGGCTGAAAGATGTGAACTGATTGCTTTAGTAACTATTGTAGAAGCAGAAGCAAATGGACGCGATTCAGCCTCTGATCTTACTTGTGATCTAACTTCTGCATTCGTCAGTGCAGTAACTTTCGGTGTGCATGTGTGATTTTTCTCAGTTCTTGTATACTCACTGGTATTTCTATCAAAATTAACAGCGACAGAACACTTAATTGTTTTACCACGTACAGAGCAACGCCACCTGATGCATTTTTTACCATCGTAGTCTCTAGTGTATGAATAACCATCACTATCTACCAATATATCTTTACCCCTACCAGAAGCACCTGAAATCATGTGATATGTTACTTTTTTGGGGTCACTTGGCTGAGATTCTTCAGCAGAGTCCAACTCAGGCTGAGGTATTACGTTTAAAATATCTTCCTCCTGAAACGAATCAACAGATTCAATAGACGCGACAGATGCATCTTACAAGTTCAGAAGATTTGGTGAGCCAGGATGTACAGCAGAAACGCCCACAGGCATGGGTGTAGATGTAGAATTTGGAACAATATATGTTGCATTCATACGATTAGGTGTTTGAGTGGGTGGGTCTTCCGGTGTATTATTAAGGTTTACTGTTACATTATCTGAACTCTCTTCCGTTTCCATGTCTCCTCCATTTCCGCCTCTTCTGTGGTTTCTGATGACTCTGTTTGACATGGTGTACAAGACCACTCAATTTCATGTTGCCCTACAAAAGTATATTATTTTAGTTAGAATAATAATAATAATAACTCTTTGGCCAGCCGCTGATTTGTTGCGGTTCTCATAAGAGAAGGCCATCATTCCTCCGCACCAGTGGGAGCGCTACAGGGGGGTATGGGGGCATGGGGGATTTGCATCTCCCCTCCCTCTCCCCCTCTCTCTCTCCCTGTCTCTCGCACTCCCTCTCCTTCTTTCTCCCTCTCTCTCTATCCCCTCTATCTATCTCTCCCTTCCCTCTCTCTCTCTTCTCTCCCTCTTCTTTCTCTCTCTCTCTCTCTCTCTCTCTCTCTCTCTCTCTCTCTCTCTCTATCTCTCTCTCTCTCTCTCTCTCACACACACGCGTACAGACCCACCAGACGCGGATCCAGGATTTTTTGAAAGGAGGAGCGCTAATTACCATTACATTTACTCGAAACTTGGACCTAAAGTCCGTAATATAACTTTTTGGTTTGGTACGTCCACAGGACGTACCAAACCAAAAAAATTATATTACGGACTTTGGGTCCAAGTTTCGACTACCTCATAATAAAATAATGATATGATCCTTTACGTATTTGCCCCCCTTCATGGGGAGACTGCCCCCCTAGTTGCCCCCCCCCCCCCCTCCACAAAAAAAAATTCCCAACCCACACAGACAGGACAACTGTCCCCTTTTAAGTTGTCAACTAATACAAGTAGCCACCACCCCACCCCCAACACCCAGGCGACACTTGATTAATCCGATAAGTACAGATCAAAAGAATGTTTCTATCTTAAGTACTGATTACACGTGCAAGCCAATAATTCTATAAAATACATGTACTACTCTAATTAATCAAACAACTTTTATGTGCAAATTAATTAGTATTCATTAAGTTGTCAGGTATAAATTAAACTACAACTAGTATTTGAGCTGTCTGGTATAAATTATAAGACAGCTATCAAACGGACTTCACTTGTTAATTATCACACTAAGTTTGACTATATTTACAATAACATTTTATGGTTTTATGGACCGATATGTTTATTGTTTGGTTACATGAAAGAACAATTCTACATTCTGTTGTGTTAATCCTAAAGCGTTTGTTATTCTGACAATACCCTGTGGGAACCCCGGAAAGTGAGACAAAAAGTTAAGCTCCCCCCCCCCCTTCCGAAAGAGAAAACCTTTCTTCGCCACTGGACTTGCACATCCAGCTATATTTATTTGTGTGGTGGTAATGTCAAATTTCTTAACCCTTAACCCAAAGATCAGGACAAAAGTTTGGACAGAGACCAAATCTTACGACGGAGGTTGCCACGAGGGCAGTTCGCACCCCCCCACCCCATACACCCTCTAGGGCCAGATCAGGTGGTACATTGCACCCCCCCCCCCCACCCCCAACACACACCAAATTACATTACATTGCTTCTTGTTCCTTCTTGTCATTCCATATACCACCTTAAAACTCCAACTAAGAATAATAAGATTGTGAAATATAAACGAAATAATTTCCTCTTATTGCTTTTTTATACATGTAGTATAAATTCCAGTACCACATCTCAAGTGATTCCATTTCTGACATTTATCACGGGTTATTGCATTATTTCGTGGATTAACTTTCTTTAAGCATGTAATACAATGTGCTCGATTCGGAAGAGACAGAGGAGGAGATGGAGGTAGTTGCAACAGATAGTAGCTTGGGGTCTAGGCCAGGAAAAAGGAGGAGGGATCCGGGGGAAGACCAGGGGAGTAGTCCAGGTAGCTCAGGGCCTGGAAAGAGACGGAGGGACAAGGATAGGAGTAATCCTAGGTCAAAGATACCGATACCGATATTGATTCCGAGTGGGGCTGTTGGAGAGGAAGAGGACACTGTAAACAATAGGAGACTAGAGGAGATAAATAGGGCGAGGTCCAAAAGTAAGTTGGTGGTTGCGGGAAGTAGCATAGTTCGGGGGATCGACAAGGTTGTCTGTGGTCCGGACAGTAAAAATAGAACAGTTCTGTGCTTTCCGGGGGCTAAAGTGGAGGACTTGAGGGATAGAGTGGACGGTATTGTAGCTGGGTCGGGGCCTGATCCTGTAGTGGTATTACATGTGGGGTCCAATAACATCAGGGAGAGGAAATCAGTTCGTTTGGTGGACACATACAAGGACCTAATTAGTAAGCTACTTAGCAGGAATGCTCGGATCATCGTTTCAGGGGTGCTCCCCGTTATGGGTGGTGGGAATGAGAGGAACTCGCGGATTATGGCACTAAACGAGGAGCTGGAAGAGCACTGCAAAGACTTGGAAGTACATTTCATTGACCACTGGGATTCATTCTGGGGACAAGGAGAGTTGTATGGTCGAGACGGATTGCATTTAAGTAGGATGGGTACAGACCTGTTGGGCCAAAAAATCTTACAGGTGGCTGGGCCTTTTTTGGAGAAAAGGGGGGTAGGGGACCACAGCCGGTAACCCAGAGTGGCACAAATGCTGGGAACATAGGAAGAACAACAAACATGCACAATGCAGGGACATACCAGGGTTATAATAATGTGCCAGTGATGACAAAAAAACAAAGATTCATTAAGTTTGGGTACTGCAACATCCAGGGTCTGCACAAGAAAGTAAGCGAAATATCAACAATGATGGACGAAGGAGACTTCGATATAATGGGTCTAAGTGAGACGTGGATACGACGGGATGAGCGGGTTGATCAGATGAAGGGTTGCGTGTGGATAGGAGCTGGGCGAACTGAGGGTCAGAAACGGGGTGGGGGTGTTGGCATCTACGCTAAAGAGGAATTACAGCCCTCATTAGTTTAAACAGTATTTATTGAAGAATAAGTTAAATGTATACAGTTCACAATACTTGTTCCAAAAATAAATTATCAAGATACAAAATACAGTAGTATACAAGAAACCAATAAATAGAAGTAGTAAAGATAGTTGATGTGTAGAAAAGGGATTCGACAGAAAGCTTAAAGCTTATATAAGTCGTCTCCCTAACGCATTAAAAAACTACTCGTTCAGGTGGTATAAATCGGCAAAAGAGCTCACGTATCGTTGCATGAAGGCCGAGGCCCCCATGTTCCCCTTCAATCTACACTAATCTAGACAAAGTTGCTGGAAGCCAATGATATTTAAATACGAGACGAGGGCCGCCTCGGCCGTCCGGCAACGATACGTGGTATTATTTAGACTTTAAGTTGAATGGGAAAAGACAAGAAAGTCCCGGAATAAACGATGAAAAAAGGAAGAGAAGAGAAAGTTCAGAGAAAAGAACAGAACACAATTATTTCCGCCAACTTGAATACAGGATATATTGACTTAAAACTTCATACCGTAATAACTACGCGACTTGATTCTTACTTTTAGTTCCTTTGATAAGCGTTTTGCATACTAGCCTCAGTGGTGTCGAGCCATACAGCCCTCATTGATTACAGATCTCACAGAAGCAAGGACTCAGATTCCAGTATCCAACGAAATAGTCTGGGCAAAAATCAAGTTAGGAAGCAGGAGTGTTGCCGTTGGTGTTGTATACTTAGCAGTGGAGGGAAGTAAGCCCGAGTGGAATGATTCAATATATACAACTCTTAGATCGAATATCACAGAGCTTGGGAGCAGAGGGTTCAGTATTGTCCTAATGTGGGACTTCAATGGGCACATCGGGGATAAGGAGGAGGGCATACAGGGAGGTGATAGGAAAATTAACACGAATGGGAGGAAGATGTTGGACCTATCAAAAGAGCTTGGTTTAAAGATCCTGAACAGGGATGCGAAATGTAAGGGTAAATGGACCTGGGAGAGGAACGATAAGAAAACAATAATTGATTATATACTCACTGACATTAGCGTATGGAGGGAGGTTATAGATGTAGAAATAGATGACGAGGGAAAAAATGACTTGGGTAGTGATCACAACCTGATAACAGTTAAGATCATGGGCAAAAAGACGAATAGAGACAGAAATACCTTCAAGGAAGTTTGGGGACTAAAACAAGGAGCCGACTGGAAGCAGTTTCGGGAAAAACTAAAACCAAATCTTGAATGTATACCTAGGGATGCAAATGTCCAGAGTATTTCAGATGGCATAGTAAATAGCCTAACAGAGGCAGGGAAGGAGTGTATAGGAAGGGTGAGGGTCCCAACGAGAGAGCTTGGATACAGGGTTAACGAGGGACTGAGAAAGGCTATAAAAGAAAGGAAGGTAAAATGCGCTGCTTACAGAAGAAGTAGGAAGCTTAAAGGGGTGGATAACAATGACACGAGACTAATGAAAGGAGAATATGAACTGGCACGGAAAAAGGTGAATGAGATAAAGAATAATAATAGGAAGGAGCGCAATTGCAGTCTTGCCAGAACAATAAAGAAAACGGGGGGTTCGAGCTCAAACGTATTTTGGAACTGGGTAAATAAACGGGGGAAAAGTAGTGTGCAGAGTATCAAAGTGGATGGGGAAAGTACAGAAGATAAAGGCCGTATCGCTTCAGAGTTAGTCAAGCACTGGGAAAAGATAAACGATAGGCGATGGGGCAGTGGGTCCCCACCAAAAAGAAATACACTGGTGGAGGAGAACCTATCCAATCGTGTATGTAGCGAAATAACGACAGAAGAAGTGCGGAACGTGGTCTCGAAATTAAAAAATGGTAAAGCGGGAGGGACTGATGAAATTCCGAACGAATTCCTCAAAAATGGAGGGGAGGCACTTATTGAAGTCCTGACAAACCTTTTCAACCTGGCTCTGCGAAAGCAAGAGGTCTCCCAGAGAGTGGAGGGAAAGTAAGGTGTCATTCATACACAAAAAGGGGGATAAGGAAGTTCTAGATAACTATAGGGGGATATCAGTTAGTAGTAACATCGGAAAAGTATTCTGTAAGGTCATATACGGTAGACTAGAGGAAGTTATTGAAGAGAAAGGTTTTTTAGGAGAAATTCAAAATGGTTTCAGGAAAGGACGAAGAGTCACTGATCACCTATTTACACTCACCCAACTGATAGAATCAACAAAGGCTGAAAAGAAAAAGATGTTTCTGGCATTTCTAGATGTGAAAAAAGCGTACGACCGAGTGTGGAGGGAAGGTATGTGGCGAAAGCTCGAGGGCATCGGACTGGGGGGTGACTTTGTGGGAATCATGAAAGCACTGTATACAGATGTGCAAAGCCAACTCAGTCTAGGGAGTATCACTACAAAACGAGTCCCTATGGATATAGGCCTCAAGCAGGGGTGTATCTTTTCACCGATTTTGTTTGCATTGTATGTTAAAGATTTAGGGGACGAACTAATTCAGAGTGCGGAGGGGGTAAATGTTGGAGACATAAAGATACCAGGCTTATTCTTTGCGGACGACATGGTGTTAATGTCTAGAACTGAACAGGGGCTAGAGAAACTGCTGGAAATTGTTGGTAGATATGGGAACACTTGGCGGCTCGAACTAAATGAAAATAAAAGCAAGGTAATACCCGTTGGACGCAAGGTAGATATGACGAAGAGATGGAGAGTGGGGGAGTTCTCAATCCCCGAAGGGGAAAGCAAACAAATCACTGTAGGAGAAACGGGAGAGTATGAGTATCTAGGGGTAAGCATAAATATAACGGGAAGAGGGGTGTACAGAAATTACTCAGCCAAACTGATTCTGAAGGGGAAAAGAATTCTGAACCAACTAAAACTTTTAGGGAAAAATAGTTTCAACAAGGTCTTTGTGGGGAAAACACTGTGGGAGAGGGTGGGTTTACCAAGTATAACGTATGGCACGGACGTGATTCCATTAAACCAAACCGATATTAAGAAGTTGGAAAATACTCAAAATGATGCCGGCAGATGGATAACAGGGTCGAGTAATGCTGCAGCTTTGGAAGCAGTAAGGGGGGAGCTTGGGTGGATGAAAATCAAGGACAGGGTAGATTTGGGAAAACTGTGTTACTTTAACTACCTGAGAAACCTGCCTGACAACCGGTGGTGCAAATTGATGCTCGATACCATTTGGAATTCCAATATAGAAACGGGGTGGTCAAAACATGTGAGGGAACTAATGGACAATTACTCTATAGAGGTCACAAACATAGAAGTAGGAATGAAAGAAGGCAAAAGGTTTGTCAAAGAGAGAGTCATGGAAGATTGCAATCGAAACTGGCGAGCAAGGGTTAGCGTGAAAAGATCACTGCAGGGGTTACAATATAAAGAAAAGCCAGCTTTTGAGAAGTACCTAGATGGCACCTTTGGAGGGTCACTGCTGTTCAAACTGAGATCAAGATCACTGGAGCTTCGGGGAAAAATTGGGAGAGATGGGGAAAAGGGATGCCAAATGTGCCACTCTGGAGTAGTGGAGACCCTGGAACATTTTCTCTTGGAATGCCCACAGTATATACCTCATAGAATAAAATTTACTGGAAGAATAATGCAGAAGTGGGGTGAAGAAACAAAGGATAGATGGCTGAAGGGGGACACGAGGGAGAGGGTAGGAATGCTTATTGAAGAAATTGAAAAAGAGGAAGTGAGGGACACTATTAAGCAGTTTATATCTGAATGCTGGGAGGAGAGGAGGGGAAGAGGGGGTGGGGTGCAGGGGGAATGATGGCCTTCTCTTATGAGGACCGCGACAAATCAGCGGCTGGCCAAAGAGTTATTATTACAAAACACAGTACCAGTAGTGGTATCCATTTTTTCAACTGATGAAGAAAATCAAAACTGCGCGGTATAAAAAACATCCTCCTTAAGTTTTGAGTAAACAATGTTGCACTTCAATAGCATCGGCCGACGTGGGCAATCAAAGCATGTTGAAAAAAATCTTCTTTTAGATGGACGGCGCCGAGAATTGTTTATCTTATGTTGAACAAGCCACGAGGGACTTCGGCTGGGAAAAGCCATACGAATGGTAAGCTGGAAACATAAATCGTTGAAATCACTTACGAGGGGTGTAAACTGTGAACAATAACTTCTTTCTTTACTATGGATTGAAGAAAAAATAAAACATATTGTGGAAGTATCTGGAACTGAATGGTCTGTAAAGAATTATTACCGATTGATAAATTGGTGGACGACGGAAAAAAGGTTATATTGGTTACTTTTTATCATTTTCATTGAAAAAAAAAAATTCGGCGAATTGTCTGTTTTAAAAATGTTTTGTTTCGGCGAACTGTCTTTTTTATTAGAAAAAAAAAAAAAATCGGCGAATTGTCTCTTTCCAAATTTTATGTTCCGGCGAACTGTCTTTTTTTTTTTTTGGACAGAAAAAAAATTCGGCGAACTGTCTTTTTTAAAATTTTAAGTTCCGGCGAACTGTCTTTTCCGGTGAAATATACTTTCGGCGAAAAGTCCAGTATTTCTGAATCAGACCGAAAACTGTCCAGGCTGAATGCTTGTTGAAGAGACTTTACCGAGGAGGGAATTGGAGAAGCATGGAGTTGGAGAAGAGATACAGCCCGGAGAGAGTAGATCACCATTAAATCACAAACCTTCACAACAATTGTGCACACTTTTTGAGAACAGAACTCACAAAACAATAAAAGTGACAACATAAACCCCTGAGGGTGCAAGCGGACTATGAGTTAAACATTTGCAGGTTCTTATACAGCACGTTCTTAAAAAAATAGTATCCTGCAAAAAACTGAATAAATTCAGACTGGTATGCTGTGATTTCACCCAGGGACTTGTCCAGGAGGATTTAGACTGAAGGCATAAGAAAATAATCCAGCATCATCACAACCCTGGGATTTTCAACTTCGACATCAATAGGCCTAAATACAATTTGGCAAAAGTTCTGTTGCCCATCATAACAATCTTTTCAAAGAAATTTATTATTGTCCTGCAAAATTACAATTTCCACACCCCCCCCCCCCCCCACCCATCATCACAGCCAGTATTTTCTAACTAGTATTCACAATAATTACTATTCACCAAAAAATCTTGTTACTTGCCACAACTCCTTATATTTTTTGTGAAATTCTAGTTTATTCGCTATGCTCCCCTCGCCCCTCCCACCATCCACGCAGAGGTTTTCTAGCAGTACCCTTAGAAAGTACAATTAACAATTTGATGAATGCTACGTGCATGCTATTACCCCTTTCAAATATTTCTTCATGGTCTTGGAAGCGTGAATTTCTGATTGCATCTTTTCTTTTTGTGTTTGAAAATTTCCTAATTATGGTGAATTCTTAGCAGCAAGAAAAGATTGTTTTCCCAATTTTTTTGCGAAGATTTCTGACTTTTTATCACTTTCAAATTTCATAACTCAGCAATCTGTGATGGGATTTGAGGTGGGGGCATTAATTAAAATACCCACACACTGCCTCCATATCACTTCTTTCTATTTTCAAGTACATGTAGTTAAGCAGGTTGAAAATTTTCTGAAAGGTGAAGTGGGGGGGGGGGGGGAGGAGAGGAGGTGCAACAAATACACTCACCCATTCTACCTGAACACCTCAGGTTCCAAGTAGGCTGCATGGAAAGGGTGTTTTTTTTGGGGGGGGGGGGCATCAATCACCCCCATCGAACCCAAATCTGTGGTTGTATTTTCAACTTGCAAGTAGATTAGAACATTATGTAGCTTAATTTTATGTAGCCCTTTCAGCAAGTTTGATCAGCACCTTGTCTTTCCATCACAAGTTTTCTTGATACCGACTGATTATTACAGTGACGGGGCCAGGATTTCAATTTTTTTTTTTTTTTGGGGGGGGGGGGGGGGGGCTTAAGTAAGCTATGGGGGTCAAGGTCAAGATGCCGAAGCCATCTCCCAAATGCCACAGGCCTTATCGCAGGAGGACGGGATCTCGACCCCCCTCACGTGTGTGGGGTATGGAGGGTCTCCCCATGAAAGATTTCCATATTTGGAGGCCCTGGGAGTGGGAGCTATATCTGAGCATTTCTGCAACACCCGACCTGACGTGTAATGTTGTGTGTCGTTTGCGGTGTGAAATTTGGTGGGAAAACCACGGTCAGACAGAAATTTGAAGTTTGATTTTTTTTGGGGGGGGGATGAGGGAAAAGTGGGTGGGGCAGCCATTCCCCTCCAGTGGCACCACCACTGGATTGTTAAACGTCGTGTAAAAAGTTTTGGACCAGATAGAAAATGAATTCAGTATCAGAGAGTGTAAGTAAAATTGTCTGGTATAAAATTTATAGAACTAATTCCGACGCTTTAATTTGTAATTGTACTGTCTACTGTAGAGTGTAGTCCCATTTAGCTGGTCGCCTGAAAATTTAAATTGCAAAATGCATTTGGAGACCGACAAACCGAGTGTTTGATCGGACTTGGTCACTAATCAACTTGAACAACGACAGCAGTTCACCTACTGGAAGGAATCAGTCATGAACTGTTTTCTGAGTGATTTTATATCCAAAAACAGAATGTATCAACACTACGCGAACACGTATTGATAATTTTCTCTTGCAATCACATCCCGAAGACGGCAAACCGTCTTTCCTTGCCAAAATTGGTATACAACGTTACAAGAATCTCCACGTGACTCAAAAGTAGGTCAATCCGAAAGTAGCAACAATTTTCTGTGGAATTTCCACTGCAATGGAGGTGGTTGGCTGTAACACTGTGTCACTTCAAAACCTCAAAAATGGAAAGATCGTGTTCGAAATATCATTACCAGGTACCCGTACCATACTTTTTGATAAATTGATAAATATTAATTGGAAAACTCCTTCAAAAAACTTCACCGCGTCAGAAAGATGGGAAAAAATTGACGATCCGAAAAGTACGGCACCCTGCAATGAAGTTTAAGAGCAAAGTCTCATGAATCCCTTTGTGTGCCCCTTTTAATTGTATATTACGTATCTTCCAGAGGAAATCGTCATAAGCACGAGAGGGGTAAACCTGTGGTTTACAAAAAATAGTGTCAGAAATAGGAAATGCGAGAAAACATCGACTCGTCGTTTTTAAATGTCTCGCGAAAGAAAAATACTTAAAATTATAGAATTTCTTGCAGACACACTTGTTCAAAGATATTTTATTAACAAGCGTGCCACTTTGTAGCCATCAACAATTTTGATTTATGTTTTACAAGCAACTGAAGTTTACAAAAACTGAATGACAAATGCAGCCAACGTACGTTTCTTTTGTGTTGTTGTGGTTTCGATTTTCGATGGAACCTACCAGATGACGCCATATCCGATATTTATGGGTGACGCTATTCCTGCACGTTCACCTGTTCCATTTTTTCAGAAATCTAATTCGATTTCTACCAATGAAAACAGTACAATTTAATCAACTTCGACTTCTATTTTTTGTCCAATGAGTTTACTTCCGGACACAGATTTTTTTTGCTCAGACATACATTTTTCTGATAGGCCCTATATTTTAAATTTCGATCTTATATTTTCACACAAACACGCGTTACCATTATGCTCTCTTTGTTCACAAATATGAAATAGGTGATACCTAAAGTGCAAACGTAGTCCGTTTGTAAATTTGAATAAACAAAAAAATACAGCAGTGCTGTGCAGAAAAAGGACGATGATAATATGTCATTGCAGTTTTACTGAAAAGACCATCTTTAAAATAATAAGACTGAGTATCACAAATGTAGTTTCATGTAAAACATTACGTTGAGGAAAAATCTGGGGAATAAAGACGTGACGTCAACATAGACCTGCCTGTTTTTATTTGCAATCCATGTTGGTCAAAATCGACCCAGTAGTTAGCCCATTGTTTAGGGGCGCTCTCGTTGATAGGGAAGTCACAAGACGTAAACTTTGATCTGTCT
This sequence comes from Pictodentalium vernedei, assembly GCA_031216915.1. Classification (NCBI taxonomy): domain Eukaryota; kingdom Metazoa; phylum Mollusca; class Scaphopoda; order Dentaliida; family Dentaliidae; genus Pictodentalium; species Pictodentalium vernedei. Next base: position 277,132,451 of record CM062293.1, read on the forward strand.
GTTTTCATTTGCAATGCATTTTGGGTCCGTATACCGAATGTGGTCAAAATCGGCCCAGTAGTTAGCCCGTTGCTAAGGGGGCGCTCTGGTTGCTAGGGAAGTCACGATACGTAAACTTTGATCTGTCTGTTTTCATTTGCAATGCATTTTGGGTTTGTATACCGAATTTGGTAAAAAATCGGCCCAATAGTTAGTCCGTTGTTAAGGGGGCGCTCTGGTTGCTAGGGAAGTCACGTGACGTCATCATTGATCTGACTGTTTTCATTTGCAATGCATTTTGGATCCGTATACCGAATTTGGACAAATCGGCCCAGTAATTAGCCCGTTGCTAAGGGGCGCTCTGGTTGTTAGGGAAGTCACGTGACGACACCAGCGACCTGTCTGTTTTCGTTTGCAATGCATATTGGGTCCATGTATCAAAATTGGTCAAAGTTGGCCCAGTAGTTTGCCCGTTGCTAGGGGCGTGCTTTACTGGCTATGGACGTCACGTGACATAATCAGTGACCCATTAGCCCCCACCTCCTGCCCCCCCCCCCCCCCCATTAAGGGTCCCTTGACCCAATGAGGGTGAAAGCAATGGTGGAGAGCCATCACTTGTTCTCGTGTCCAAGTATCCTTGAAAAAATGTCATTTGTCCCCGGTTCCTTTGGGAAAAATCCCTAAAGGTTCCGCTCCACAGATTTCCAGGCATTTCCAAATATGACATGCCATACATTCTCACATCGATCCGCAAGTATACAGAAGAAGTCTCCTTGGCTACGAATCGAAATTAAGTATTTTTATTGTTTACTAATCATATATATTTCATTTTCAGGTTATTTTATTCAACTTTGTGGGGAGGTAGTTTAGTATAGTAACTGGGACAAAGTTAGGAGGTCTTAAATAAAACTGTGAGCGCTAAGTTGTCGAACGGTTCGTCGTGTTGCCTTTTGTCGCGTGTTTACAGTTTTCCCTGTCCGATCGCGTAATTTTGTTTTGATGATGGCGAGCAAGTCTGTTCAGACGGAGGTGAGTATGGAGGTAAATACGTGTAATATCGCGGTCCAGGTCAACGGTGCCAACGGGGTAAGTATTGGTGTGCAGACAGAGGTCACTGGGGGTGTCGGTCAGAGCCGGGTTGGTGGGGCCACCGATGGCGATATTGGGCTTGAAGTTTGTAAACAGTGTTCTATGATGTATGGGGACTGTCGTTCGATGGGATATGGAGAGGTATGTGCAAACTGTCAGGAAATCCTCCGCCTACTTGAGACAATTGTTAAGTTTGAGGGAGAGATTGCTGAGCTAAAGGGAAAACTTGGTAGGGCAGGGCTGTCTGGAGTTACGCCTGTGAAAGTAGCTTTCCGAGAAGGATGGATGGTTGTCGGTGGTTCCAAGAGGAAACATGGGGGTAGAACCTTTGATGTGAATGAGGTAGGTGATGAGGTGGGGGCTGCTAGAAAAGTACGTAGGACAGATGAGGGGGGCCCAGGCCGGAGCAATGCTGTAAAGCGTTTGGCGTGGACTATCAAAAGTGGTAGGAAAGGGGGGCCAGAGAAGCAGGTAGATAGGGGTGTAAAGCCCAAAGGCAGTGGGGAGTGCAGCACCAGAAACAGATTTGATGTGCTCGATTCGGAAGAGTCAGAGGAGGGGATGGAGGTAGTTGCAACAGATAGTAGCCTGGGGTCTAGGCCAGGAAAAAGGAGGAGGGGTCCGGGAGAAGACCAGGGGAGTAGTCCAGGTAGTTCAGGGCCTGGAAAGAGACGGAGGGACAAGGATAGGAGTAATCCTAGGTCAAAGATACCGATACCGATAGTGATTCCGAGTGGGGCTGTTGGAGAGGAAGAGGACGCTGTAAACAATAGGAGACTAGAGGAGATAAATAGGGCGAGGGCCAAAAGTAAGTTGGTGGTTGCGGGAAGTAGCATAGTTCGGGGGATCGACAAGGTTGTCTGTGGTCCGGACAGTAAAAATAGAACAGTTCTGTGCTTTCCGGGGGCTAAAGTGGAGGACCTGAGGGATAGAGTGGACGGTATTGTAGCTGGGTCGGGGCCTGATCCGGTTGTGGTATTACATGTGGGGTCCAATAACATCAGGGAGAGGAAATCAGTTCGTTTGGTGGACACATACAAGGACCTAATTAGTAAGCTACTTACCAGGAATGCTCGGATCATCGTTTCAGGGGTGCTCCCCGTTATGGGTGGTGGGAATGAGAGGAACTCGCGGATTATGGCACTAAACGAGGAGCTGGAAGAGCACTGCAAAGACTTGGCAATACATTTCATTGACCACTGGGATTCATTCTGGGGACAAGGAGAGTTGTATGGGCGAGACGGATTGCATTTAAGTAGGATGGGTACAGACCTGTTGGGCCAAAAAATTTTACAGGTGGCTGGGCTTTTTTTGGAGAAAAGTGGGGTAGGGGACCACAGCCGATAACCCAGAGGGGCACAAATGCTGGGAACATAGGAAGAACAACAAACATGCACAACACAGGGACATACCAGGTGTATAATAATGTGCCAGTGATGACAAAAAACAAAGATTCATTAAGTTTGGGTACTGCAACATCCAGGGTCTGCACAAGAAAGTAAGCGAAATATCAACAATGATGGACGAAGGAGACTTCGATATAATGGGTCTAAGTGAGACGTGGATACGACGGGATGAGCGGGTTGATCAGATGAAGGGTTGCGTGTGGATAGGAGCTGGGCGAACTGAGGGTCAGAAACGGGGTGGGGGTGTTGGCATCTACGCTAAAGAGGAATTACAGCCCTCATTGATTACAGATCTCACAGAAGCAAGGACTCAGATTCCAGTATCCAACGAAATAGTCTGGGCAAAAATCAAGTTAGGAAGCAGGAGTGTTGCCGTTGGTGTTGTATACTTAGCAGTGGAGGGAAGTAAGCCCGAGTGGAATGATTCAATATATACAACTCTTAGATCGAATATCACAGAGCTTGAAAGCAGAGGGTTCAGTATTGTCCTAATGGGGGACTTCAATGGGCACATCGGGGATAAGGAGGAGGGCATACAGGGAGGTGATAGGAAAATTAACACGAATGGGAGGAAGATGTTGGACCTATCAAAAGAGCTTGGTTTAAAGATCCTGAACAGGGATGCGAAATGTAAGGGTAAATGGACCTGGGAGAGGAACGATAAGAAAACAATAATTGATTATATACTCACTGACGTTAGCGTATGGAGGGAGGTTATAGATGTAGAAATAGATGACGAGGGAAAAATGACTTGGGTAGTGATCACAACCAGATAACAGTTAAGATTATGGGCAAAAAGACGAATAGAGACAGAAATACCTTCAAGGAAGTTTGGGGACTAAAACAAGGAGCCGACTGGAAGCAGTTTCGGGAAAAACTAAAACCAAGTCTTGAATGTATACCTAGGGATGCAAATGTCCAGAGTATTTCAGATGGCATAGTAAATAGCCTAACAGAGGCAGGGAAGGATTGTATAGGAAGGGTGAGGGTCCCAACGAGAGAGCTCGGATACAGGGTTAACGAGGGACTGAAAAAGGCTATAAAAGAAAGGAAGGTAAAATGCGCTGCTTACAGAAGAAGTAGGAAGCTTAAAGGGGTGGATAACAATGACACGAGACTAATGAAAGGAGAATATGAACTGGCACGGAAAAAGGTGAATGAGATAAAGAATAATAATAGGAAGGAGCGCAATTGCAGTCTTGCCAGAACAATAAAGAAAACGGGGGGTTCGAGCTCAAACGTATTTTGGAACTGGGTAAATAAACGGGGGAAAAGTAGTGTGCAGAGTATCAAAGTGGATGGGGAAAGTACAGAAGATAAAGGCCGTATCGCTTCAGAGTTAGTCAAGCACTGGGAAAAGATAAACGATAGGCGATGGGGCAGTGGGTCCCCACCAAAAAGAAATACACTGGTGGAGGAGAACCTATCCAATCGTGTATGTAGCGAAATAACGGCAGAAGAAGTGCAGAACGTGGTCTCGAAATTAAAAAATGGTAAAGCGGGAGGGACTGATGAAATTCCGAACGAATTCCTCAAAAATGGAGGGGGAGGCACTTATTGAAGTCCTGACAAACCTTTTCAACCTGGCTCTGCGAAAGCAAAAGGTCCCCAGAGAGTGGAGGGAAAGTAAGGTGTCATTCATACACAAAAAGGGGGATAAGGAAGTTCTAGATAACTATAGGGGGATATCAGTTAGTAGTAACATCGGAAAAGTATTCTGTAAGGTCATATACGGTAGACTTGAGGAAGTTATTGAAGAGAAAGGTTTTTTAGGAGAAATTCAAAATGGTTTCAGGAAAGGTCGAAGAGTCACTGATCACCTATTTACACTCACCCAACTGATAGAATCAACAAAGGCTGAAAAGAAAAAGATGTTTCTGGCATTTCTAGATGTGAAAAAAGCGCCCTGTGTAATAATGCGAAACTGTGGAGCGGAACCAAAAGTTTATATCCATAGATATCGTATCTATCTGATATCTATGGTTTAGGTTCCGTTCCACAGTTTCGCACTATTGCACAGGGATGAAATTCTAAACATGGGGCATATGTTGAAACTAAGGCCGTGTAAAATTGAGATATATTTTTAGTATCAGATATATGATTACATTACGCTTTTTGTTGGACAAGAGAATTTGAAGTTTTGGTCCCAAAGTTGGATTCTGATACATAGGGGTAAATTACCAGATGAATTATGGGAAACAGTGGCTTCGAAAAATTGTCTATTTTTTAAAATGTAATTTTTACACGGGTTTGTTACCAGACAGGTAACTAAAAAATGAGACGGAAACATATAATTTTTTTTTTTCATTTTAGAAACAGGGGATGCTCTGTTCCAGGGGTGGGTAGGTGGGGTTGGTGGGAAAATTCTGCTTTTGAGGCTGCTCGGTGGCTGAAAATGACTGGTTTCGGCATTTTTTCATGCAATTTTTCAGGTTGAAGTCTGGCCTTTGACAATAAATTATTCCACCCACATTCAGATTGTTTATTTCTACTTAGTCGGATAGTGTTATATGTTTTTCGTGGATTTGGAAAATGTAATACATGTTATGAGTTAGATAACTAAGCTACAGAATATTTGCATTTGAAGAGAGTGTATGGCATGTCATATTTGGAAAATTTTTTTACATGACGTTTAACAATCCAGTGGCGGCGCCACAGCCTAGCTGGCACAGGAAGAGGGATGGCTGCCCCCCCCTCCCACACACACTTTTCCCTTGCCCCAATCAGATTTCAATTTTTTATCTGACCGTGGTTTTCCCACTCGATATCACACCGCAAACGACACACAACAATACACACCGTGTATGGTGTTGTAGAAATGCTCAGATAATGACAGATATCGCTCCCAGGGACTCCAATTATGGAAATCTTTCATGGAGAGACCACCCCCATACCCCCCCCTCCTTCAGCTATAAGGCTTGGCATCTCGACCTTGGACCCCCATATCTTACTTAATCCCCCCCCCCCCAAAAAAAAAAAAAAAAAAATTGAAATCCTGGCGCTGCCACTGTAACAATCAGTCGATATCAAGAAAACTTGTGATGGAAAGACAATGTCAATGGGCTACATAAAATTAAGGTACATAATGTTCTAACCTTCTTGCAAGTTGAAAATACAATAAAGACCCTTTCCAACCTACTTGAAACCTGAGGTGTTGAGATTGAATGGGTGAGTGTATTTGTTGCCCCCCCCCCCCCCCCCCCCCCCCCCCCCCCCCCCGCACACACCTTTCAGAAAATTTTCAACCTGCTTAAACTACAGGTACTTGAAAATACAAGAAGTGATATGGAGACAGTGTGTGGGTATTTTAATTGATGTCCCCACCCGAATGATCCCATCACAGATTGCTGAGTTATGAAATTATGAAAATTGAAAGTGATAAAAAGTCAGAAATTTTCGCTAAAAAATTGGGAAAACAATCTTTTCTTGCTGCTGACAATTCACCATAATTAGGAAATTTTCAAACACAAAAAGAAAAGATCCAATCAGAAATTCATGCTCCCAAGACCATGAAGAAATATTTGAAAGAGGTAATAGCATGCACGTAGCATTCCATCAAATTGTTAATTGTATTTTCTAAGGGCACTGCTAGAAAACCTCTGGGTGGATGGTGGGGGTGGGGGATAGAGAATAAACTAGAATTTCACAACAAGACCATAAAAATATAAGGAGTTGTGGCAATTAACTGGATTTTTGGTAAATAGTACTTACTGTGAATACCAGTTAGAAAATATTGGTTGTGCTGATGGGTGGGGGTGGGGGGGGGGGGTTAAATTGTAATTTGCCAGACCATAACAATTTATTTGAAAAGAATGTTATGATGGGCAACAGAACTTTTGCGAAATTGTATTTATTGATGTCGGAAGTAGGAAATCCCAGGGCTGTTTTGAGGCTGGATTATTAGTAGCATGTCTCGTATGTTTCAGGGACAGGTTGGATGACTCCGGAGGATGACCCGGAAGTGACGTCATAGTCACGTGACCTAGTGGCGCCATGTTGTGTTGTCATGGTAACCCGCGTGAGCGGCCATGTTGTGACGTCATCTCCATAGTGATACGTGTTGTTAGTGCACATGCGCAGCGCGTGTTGTTAGGGTGATATGTGTTTCCGTCGTCCATTTTGTATACTGGAGGCCGCCATCTTGGTTTCTATGGTAGCACGTGATTGCTATGTTACCCAATTGTTCTGTAATAAGACGGAGTATGTTTTGAGGGTGTGTTCGATTGTAGAAGAGTAAATCTAATTACCACAAACAACCCGACAATCCATCCAAATCACCAAAATCCACCCGAACTTTTACTATTTCGAATTCTTTCAGAATTCTCTGCCTCTATCTATATATGCAATAGTTTTCGTCTATCTGGCCATGTTCCTTTGTTCCGGAGTATACTCCAGTAGCGTAGAAGAGCCTATTAGTTGGAACAGTTTACCTTATTATTACTATATTTAGCAATTTCTGGTTTATTCTTGTTAGTTCTGGCCCTATTCCAAGTACTCTTGTTGTTTCATTTATCTAGATAATAACTAACCAATCAGATTGCTTTCTTTCCAATAATCTGTATACAGAGTTATCTCCCCTGTGTATAATAAAACCCTATATCCAATGGCCACATCCCATGGAATCCCATTTTTGGGAAACACCCGTGGCTATGGAATCCTTTTTTGTCATATGAGGCCAGGAGGGTTATGTAAAAGCCCTCAATGAGTCCTCATTTATTATCCCTCATACCCTCATTGAATTTTGAGGTTATGAGGGCCTTGAAAAATCCCTCAATGAGGTATAATTTACTACGACTCTTAGCCTCATTTCAGTATTTAACAGGTATATCCTATGGAATCCCATTTTGGAAAACGCCTGTGACTGCGGAATCCCTTTTTGTCTTATTACAGAACAATTGGGTAACATAGCAATCACGTGCTACCATAGAAACCAAGATGGCGGCCTCCAGTATACAAAATGGACGACGGAAACACGTATCACCCTAACAACACGTGCTGCGCATGCGCACTAACACCACATATCACTATGGAGATGACGTCACAAGATGGCCGCTCACGCGGGTTACCATGACAACATAACATTGCGCCACTACGTCACGTGACATGACGTCACTTCCGGGGTCATCCACCGGGGTCATCCAACCTGTCCCTGAAACATACGAGCTATACTACTATTATTTTCTTATGGCTTCGTCTAAATCCTCCTAACCAAGTCCCTGGGTGAAATCACAGCATAGCAGTCTGAATTTATTCAGTTTTTTGCAGGATACTATTTTTTTAAGAAAGTACTGTATAAGAACTTGTAAATGTTCAGCTCATAGACCGCTTGCACCCCCAGGGCTATGTGTTGGAACTTTTTTTTTGTTTTGTGAGTTCTGTTCTCAAAAAGTGTTAACAATTGTTGTAAAGGTTTGTGATTTAATGGTTATCTACTCTCTCCAGGCTGTATCTCTTCTCCAACTCCATGCTCCGCCAATTCCCTCCTTGTTAAAGTCTCTGAAATAAGCCTTGGGCCTGGACAGAGTTTTCGGTCTGATTCATTGGGGGTTTTGCTCACCATAAAGGTGTTGAGAATTTCTATTAGCATGACACTGCAGTTCTTCTTTTCGTCGCATGGGTGGTTCACATATAAATTGGTGGTGTGTTGGCAGTGTGGTGGTAGGTGGGGGGCGGGGGGTGGAGGGTTGTTGATAAATGTGGTGACTTGTGAGAGCCCATATTCTAATTCTATATGTATTTTCATCCATTCATCAATGTTCTGTGTGAACTTTATTGTGAATATGAGTGTGGGGGGGGGGGGGGGGGGGGCTATACTCCCGTGACTGTCATCCACATAATAGTATGGTGAGGACTAATAGTACAGGGTGGAATATTATACTGATGTTACAAACTGACTTCATAGTATTTCAAAGTGCCATACATGGACAAATAACCTCAAAATTCCAAAATAACTCCAACTATCTACAGCTAAGCAAAATGTTAAGAATTTAGTCCAAAATAGTGCATCATGAGAATTAGACTGCAGTCCAACCTGGTGAAAATAAAAATAGGGGATCAAATCAGAATAATATGTAGTAGAAAATACATAAAACAATCAATACCACTGGGGTAATAATTTAGAACATATATATAGTAAGTACTTTCCCGACTGATCACCATTTCATTCTTTTGTTGTCTTTTTCACTCAAAGATTTATTGTCAATCCCAGTCAGCGGCCTCTTTCGGATTTGCACTGCTTCTCAAAGCTGTCAAACTTTCTCGTGCAATGGGTGTTACACCTTCCAAGCAGCACAGTGGGCTAGTTCAGCGAGGGGCAGCCACTACGTTCGGATCGCTGAACTACACAATGAGCACACTACTCTGGTACACATGGACAGTCCAGCCAGCTGAAAGAAGGGTGGCCAGCTTTGAGAGTGGCCTTTTGAAAGTATTAGTCACAACTATTGAACATTATTTATTTATTTCTTTATTAAGGTTTAACGACACTTTAACAGCCCGGTCATATCATATCGGTGACAGTTTTAGGGGTGGAGGAAGCCGGAGTACCCAGAGAGAACCACCGAGCAACGATGAGCAGGTGTCAGCTCTTCAACATCGTAACTCTGAACTCTGCACCGCGGCAGAAGCAGGGTTAGATTGGTTGAAGACATACGCACCATCGACATGCAGTACGCCTTAGTACACAGCGTCATCGTGCTCCCATGTAGGCAATTGGGGTTGAGTGCCTTGCCCAAGGACACAACACGGGAGCGCGAATCAGTTGCTGAAATGGTCACCCATCCAACTACTAACCGTGCTTGATGTTGCTTATCTTCGGTGATCTGACGAGAACCGGTTACAGCGACGCCACACCCCCTCCCCCATTTAACATTATTTTCCCCACTGTGCAGGCTGAGTTGTGCATGACATTGCAAAAAAATAGTTGTTGGTTTGAGCAATGAATAATAATAGTACAAAATGAAACCTAAATGACGGAATGGGCATATTTATTAAATAATAAATTTAATTGAATTATATTTTGTCACCTCATGAAATAGGAGACACATTAGTTCAATAAGAGAGGGTTTAGATTTTATTTTCCCGCACTGACCAACTTTGACCCCATAAAACTGTCACGGTCACGATTAGCCACTGTGCATAAGTATGTGACCTTAAACAACAATAAATAAATAAATTATAAATAAATAATTCTAAAGGTTGTGGATTCATACTTAATGCTATGTTGTGATCAGTTTTGCATATTAATGTTAAATTTAATATGAAATAGGTGCCACCTAAAGTGCAAACGTAGTGGTTTTGTAAATTGGAATAAAAAATACACAGAGGATGTCATTGGGTGTGTTTAATTCCGTACCGATTACCCAAACCATTTCGTACCCAAGTGATTTCGTACCCAAAACCATTTTGAACACTTTAAAAAAAAGTAAATTTGTGACCCCAAAATAAGTAATTTCACACACAATTCGGTCTGAACAGTGTGGAAAGAATGTTAAATACTTGTGACTAATACTTCCAAAAGGCCACTCTCTCAAAGATGGCGACCTTTCTTTCAGCTGGCTGGATTGTCCATGTGTACCAGAGTAGTGTGCTCACTGCGCTGCTTGGAACATGTAACATCCATTGCATGAGAAAGTTTGATAGCTTGAGAAGCAGTGCAAAATCCGAAGGAGGCAGCTGACTGGGATTGGCAATAAATCTTTGAGTAAAAAAGATAACAGAAGAACGAAATGTTGCATCAGTCGGGAAAGTACTCAATTCCTAGTCCTATATTCTAAATTATCATACCTGTAGTATTGATATTTTTTTGTTGTATTTTCTACTCCATATTATTCGGATTTGATCCCCTATTTTTATTCATTTTCACCAGGTTGGACTGCAGACTAATTCTCAGGATGCACTATTTTGGACTAAATTCTTAACATTTTCCATAGCTGTGGATAATTGGAGTTAGGCATTTTGAGGCTAATTATCCAAGATATGGCACTTTGAAATATTATGGAAGTGAGTTTATAACTTCAGTATAATATTCCACCCTGTACTATTAGTCCTCACCATACTATTATATGGAAGGCAGTCACAGGAGTATACCCTCCTCTCATATTCCCAATAACGTTCACACAAGAAACACGAGGACATTGGTCAATGGATGAAAATACATATAGAATTAGAATATGGGATACAGATTGCTCTCACAAGTCACCACATTTATTTATCCTAGTGAATATTACTGTTGTGACCTTGGGCAAGACACTTCGCCCCCATTGCCCACATGGGGGCACGGTGATGCTGTGCACTAAGGCGTACTACACGTCGATGGTGCACCTGCCTTCAACCAATGCTAACCCTGCCTGTGTGGAGTTTGTATGTTGGGGAGCTGACAGTTGCTCACCGTAGCTTGGTGGTTCTCTCCGGGTACTCCGGCTTCCTCCACCCGTAAAACTGTCACAGTCATGGTTAGCCATTGTGCAGAAATATGTGACCTTAACCACCAATAAATAAATAAATAGTGAATATTACTCACAAAGAGAAGAGGAATTTCTACTCAGATCTGTTTTATAAGTATTTTTTTGACTATTAGTTTTATTTCAGAGAAGTTTTTATTTATTTTGTTTTGTTTATGTCTTTGGGAGGATCGTAGGGTGTAATAAGGAGGTTTAGTTGATAGGTTTTTCCAATTTTGCTGTTTGTCCATCTTAGTTACCTTTTTTCGTGTTTCTGTTGCCTTGGTGTTTTCAGTCATTAGATTCTATATAATATTTATAATCATGACTGGTAAGTGCACGACGGGTGTTCATACGGAGGTAAGTATGGGTATCAAGGGAGGTCTGGGGGAGGTGAGTCGAGGGGTGCAGGTGGGAGAGAGTGAGGATCCGGAGGCGTGCAAGAATGGAATGCCTTGAAATCTCAAATAGAAGAAGTAGGTGCAGCCATCAAAACCCAACAAACAACTTTAACTGAAGTTCCTGAAGACACTAAACCTACTAACCATGAAGACTTCAAAAAAACAAATCAAGAACCACCACCTTTGAAGAAGAAGAAGAAGATCACAGTGAGAATAACCCAACCACGACCATTGATCGTTGATGAAATTGATAGTGAACTCAGGCAAGTTCGCTTGCAACATGAACTTTGCTTGGCATATGCTCATTATATCGAAGAGAATATTGGAACTATCGCCCGAGAGAGAGGTTATGGTGTTCATGTGGACGAGAGTGGTAAAACACATAACGGTCTTCTAGTGACAGCTACCGAAAGAATCATTGCCTGTTTTAGTGAAGCACTTGAAAGAGTTAACAAGAATGATGTCCATCTACTGTGGCACCATAATACTTCTGGAATGAATCCACCACCAGTACAGAAAGAATATGAAGATATGTTCGAGAAACCTCTCACAAATGAACAGAGACGTTGTATTATGGATTTAGTGGTTGAAATGGCGAAGAGTAAACCTGTTACAATTGGATTCTAATTGAAGATGTAAATAGATGTTGTAAATTTTTAGAAAAAAAGAAAAAAAAAAGAAGAAAAAAAGTATAAAATGAAGAAACAAAAAAAAAGGTGGTAATGACGCTTAAGTTATTTGATGTTTATCTTCTTGACAAATATCAACCAAACTTAACCTGTCCCCAGCCAGTAAGTCAGAGGGCCACCCACGTGAGTCATTTTTTAAAAAAAAATAAGAAATATTATATATTGCCGTTTTTGTTATCAACTACCCAACAGAAGTACCCGGATGTAGCATGAAGTACCCGGATGTAAATTCCAACTAGTATCCTCAAATAATATAATGTCAGGTATTCTCGAATACTGAGATGAGGCTAAGAGTCGTAGTAAATTATGACTCATTGAGGGATTTTTAACGGTCCTCATAACCTCAAAATTCAATGAGATTATGAGGGATAATAAATGAGGACTCATTGAGGGCTTTTACATAGCCCTCATGGCCTCATACGACCAGAAAGGGATTCTCCAAAAGGTATCCTCGATAGGTATCCTCGAATAATACAATACCAGGCCATGGGTATCCTCAAATACCGAGATGAGGCTAAGAGTCGTAGTAAATTATACCTCATTGAGGGATTTTTAATGGTCCTCATAACCTCAAAATTCAATGAGGCTATGAGGGATAATAAATGAGGACTCATTGAGGGCTTTTACATAGCCCTCATGGCCTCATACGACAAAAAAGGGATTCCACAGTCACAGGCGTTTTCCAAAATGGGATTCCATAGATATACCTGTTAAATACTGAAATGAGGCTAAGAGTCGTAGTAAATTATACCTCATTGAGGGATTTTTCAAGGCCCTCATAACCTCAAAATTCAATGAGGGTATGAGGAATAATAAATGAGGACTCATTGAGGGCTTTTACGTAACCCTCATGGCCTCATACGACAAAAAAGGATTCCATAGCCACTGGTGTTTCCCAAAAATGGGATTCCATGGGATGTGGCCATTGGATATAGGCTTTTATTATACACAGGGGAGATAACTCTGTATACAGATTATTTGAAAGCAAGCAATCTGATTGGTTAGTTATTATCTAGATAAATGAAACAACAAGAGTACTTGGAATAGGGCCAGAACTAACAAGAATAGACCAGAAATTGCTAAATATAGTAATAATAAGGTAAACTGTTCCAACTAATAGGCTCTTCTACGCTACTGGAGTATACTCCGGAACAAAGGAACATGGCCAGATAGACGAAAACTATTGCATTTATAGATAGAAGCAGAGAATTCTGAAAGAATTCGAAATAGTAAAAGTTCGGGTGGATTTTGGTGATTTGGATGGATTGTCAGGTTGTTTGTGGTAATTAGATTTACTCTTCTATAATCGAACACACCCTCAAAACATACTCCGTCTTATTACAGAACAATTGGGTAACATAGCAATCACGTGCTACCATAGAAACCAAGATGGCGGCCTCCAGTATACAAAATGGACGACGGAAACACGTATCACCCTAACAACACACGCTGCGCATGTGCACTAACACCACGTATCACTATGGAGATGACGTCACAAGATGGCCGCTCACGCGGGTTACCATGACAACATAACATTGCGCCACTACGTCACGTGACATGACGTCACTTCCGGGGTCATCCACCGGGGTCATCCAACCTGTCCCTGAAACATACGAGCTATACTACTATTATTTTCTTATGGCTTCGTCTAAATCCTCCTAACCAAGTCCCTGGGTGAAATCACAGCATAGCAGTCTGAATTTATTCAGTTTTTTGCAGGATACTATTTTTTTAAGAAAGTACTGTATAAGAACTGGTAAATGTTCAGCTCATAGACCGCTTGCACCCCAGAGCTTTGTGTTGGAACTTTTTTTTTGTTTTGTGAGTTCTGTTCTCAAAAAGTGTTAACAATTGTTGTAAAGGTTTGTGATTTAATGGTTATCTACTCTCTCCAGGCTGTATCTCTTCTCCAACTCCATGCTCTGCCAATTCCCTCCTTGTTAAAGTCTCTGAAATAAGCCTTGGGCCTGGACAGAGTTTTCGGTCTGATTCATTGGGGTTTTGCTCACCATAAAGGTGTTGAGAATTTCTATTAGCATGACACTGCAGTTCTTCTTTTCGTCGCATGGGTGGTTCACATATAAATTGGTGGTGTGTTGGCAGTGTGGTGGTAGGTGGGGGGCGGGGGGTGGAGGGTTGTTGATAAATGTGGTGACTTGTGAGAGCCCATATTCTAATTCTATATGTATTTTCATCCATTCATCAATGTTCTCCTGTTTCCTGTGTGAACTTTATTGGGAATATGAGTGTGTGTGTGTGTGGGGGGGGGGGGGGGCTATACTCCCGTGACTGTCATCCACATAATAGTATGGTGAGGACTAATAGTACAGGGTGGAATATTATACTGATGTTACAAACTGACTTCATAGTATTTCAAAGTGCCATACATGGACAAATAACCTCAAAATTCCAAAATAACTCCAACTATCTGCAGCTAAGCAAAATGTTAAGAATTTAGTCCAAAATAGTGCATCATGAGAATTAGACTGCAGTCCAACCTGGTGAAAATGAATAAAAATAGGGGATCAAATCAGAATAATATGTAGTAGAAAATACATAAAAATATCAATACCACGGGTGTAATAATTTAGAACATATATATAGGAGTAGGAATCAAGTACTTTCCCGACTGATCACCATTTCATTCTTCTGTTGTCTTTTTCACTCAAAGATTTATTGTCAATCCCAGTCAGCGGCCTCTTTCGGATTTGCACTGCTTCTCAAAGCTGTCAAACTTTCTCATGCAATGGGTGTTACACGTTCCAAGCAGCACAGTGGGCTAGTTCAGCGAGGGGCAGCCACTACGTTCGGATCGCTGAACTACACAGTGAGCACACTACTCTGGTACACATGGACAGTCCAGCCAGCTGAAAGAAGGGTGGCCAGCTTTGAGAGTGGCCTTTTGAAAGTATTAGTCACAACTATTGAACATTATTTATTTATTTATTAAGGTTTAACGACACTTTAAGAGCCCGGGTCATATCATATCGGTAACAGTTTTAGGGGTGGAGGAAGCTGGAGTACCCGGAGAGAACCACCGAGCAACGATAAGCAGGTGTCAGCTCTTCAACATCGTAATTCTGAACTCTGCACCGCGGCAGAAGCAGGGTTAGATTGGTTGAAGACATACGCACCATCGACATGCAGTACGCTTTAGTACACAGCGTCATCGTGCCCCCATGTAGGAAATTGGGGTTGAGTGCCTTGCCCAAGGACACAACGTGGGAGTGTGAATCAGTTGCTGAAATGGTCACCCATCCAACTACTAACCGTGCTTGATGTTGCTTATCTTCGGTGATCTGACGAGAACCGGTTACCGTGATGCCACACCCCTTCCCCCATTTAACATTATTTTCCCCACTGTACAGGCTGAGTTGTGCGTGAAATTGCAAAAAAATAGTTGTTGGTGTGAGCAATGAATAATAATAGTACAAAATGAAACCTAAATGACGGAATGGGCATATTTATTAAATAATAAATTTAATTGAATTATATTTTGTCACCTCATGAAATAGGAGACACATTAGTTCAATAAGAGAGGGTTTAGATTTTATTTTCCCGCACTGACCAACTTTGACCCCATAAAACTGTCACGGTCACGATTAGCCACTGTGCATAAGTATGTGACCTTAAACAACAATAAATAAATAAATTATAAATAAATAATTCTAAAGGTTGTGGATTCATACTTAATGCTATGTTGTGATCAGTTTTGCATATTAATGTTAAATTTAATATGAAATAGGTGCCACCTAAAGTGCAAACGTAGTGGTTTTGTAAATTGGAATAAAAAATACACAGAGGATGTCATTGGGTGTGTTTAATTCCGTACCGATTACCCAAACCATTTCGTACTTAAGTGATTTCGTACCCAAAACCATTTTGAACACTTTAAACAAAGTAAATTTGTGCCCCAAAAATAAGTAATTTCACACTCAACTCGGGCTGAACAGTGGGGAAAGAATGTTAAATACTTGTGACTAATACTTCCAAAAGGCCACTCTCTCAAAGATGGCGACCTTTCTTTCAGCTGGCTGGATTGTCCATGTGTACCAGAGTAGTGTGCTCACTGCGCTGCTTGGAACATGTAACATCCATTGCATGAGAAAGTTTGATAGCTTGAGAAGCAGTGCAAAATCCGAAGGAGGCAGCTGACTGGGATTGGCAATAAATCTTTGAGTAATAAAGATAACAGAAGAATGAAATGTTGCATCAGTCGGGAAAGTACTCAATTCCTAGTCCTATGTTCTAAATTATCATACCTGTAGTATTGATATTTTTTTGTTGTATTTTCTACTCCATATTATTCGGATTTGATCCCCTATTTTTATTCATTTTCACCAGGTTGGACTGCAGACTAATTCTCAGGATGCACTATTTTGGACTAAAACATTTTCCATAGCTGTGGATAATTGGAGTTAGGAATTTTGAGGCTAATTATCCAAGATATGGCACTTTGAAATATTATGGAAGTCAGTTTATAACTTCAGTATAATATTCCACCCTGTACTATTAGTCCTCACCATACTATTATATGGAAGGCAGTCACAGGAGTATACCCTCCTCTCATATTCCCAATAACGTTCACACAAGAAACACGAGGACATTGGTCAATGGATGAAAATACATATAGAATTAGAATATGGGATACAGATTGCTCTCACAAGTCACCACATTTATTTATCCTAGTGAATATTACTGTTGTGACCTTGGGCAAGACACTTCACCCCCATTGCCCACATGGGGGCACGGTGATGCTGTGTACTAAGGCGTACTGCACGTCGATGGTGCACCTGCCTTCAACCAATGCTAACCCTGCTTGAGTGGAGTTTGTATGTTGGGGAGCTGACAGTTGCTCACCGTAGCTTGGTGGTTCTCTCCAGGTACTCCGGCTTCCTCCACCCGTAAAACTGTCACGGTCATGGTTAGCTATTGTGCAGAAATATGTGACCTTAACCACCAATAAATAAATAAATAGTGAATATTACTCACAAAGAGAAGAGGATTTTCTACTCAGATCTGTTTTATAAGTATTTTTTTGACTATTAGTTTTATTTCAGAGAAGGTTTTATTTATTTTGTTTTGTTTATGTCTTTGGGAGGATCGTAGGGTGTAATAAGGAGGTTTAGTTGATAGGTTTTTCCAATTTTGCTGTTTGCCTACCTTAGTTACCTTTTTTCGTGTTTCTGTTGCCTTGGTGTTTTCAGTCATTAGATTCTATATAATATTTATAATCATGAGTGGTAAGTGCACGACGGGTGTTCATACGGAGGTAAGTATGGGTATCAAGGGAGGTCTGGGGGAGGTGAGTCGAGGGGTGCAGGTGGGAGAGAGTGAGGATCCGGAGGCGTGCAGACAGTGTAATATGAGGTATGGTGGTGGTCGGCCAATGGAGAGTAGTGGGGTATGTGCGAATTGCAGGGATATTTTACAGTTGTTGGAGAAGTGTGTTGGATTCGAGTGGGAGATTGCAGAGCTGAGAGGGAGGTTGAGGAGGGCCGGTGTATCTGGAGTTACCCCGTTGAAGGTTACCTATGATGGTGAGGTGGAAGGTTGTTGTGGACTCAAGGAGGAAACTGGGAAGCAGGAAACGTGGGGGAATAATGCTTGATGTGGGGGCGTAACTGAGGAGGGGGGTTCTAGTAGGAAAATTCGGAAGGTGTCGTCAGGACAGGGCTGTGTCGAGTCCGGAAGCCAGAGTCGGCATAAGGCTGCCAAGGTTGCTAGGCGGTGTTTAGAAAACAGGTTTAGTGTTTTAGACTCTGATACCCCTGGGGACGAGAGTGAGGGGGAAAGTGTGGGGAGTGAGATGGTTGTTGATGATGATAGGCCAGACGGGGTAAGGAGGGTGGTCAAGAGAAAGAGGGGGCTAGGAGCTTGCAAAACAAGAGGAGGTGCAGATGATATAGGAACTGGGGCCAGAAGAAGAAAATTAGTTGTAACGGGGAGCAGCATTGTACGTGAGATTGACAATGTAGTTTGTGGTCCTGATAGTTCCAATCGAACAGTCTTGTGCTTTCTGGGGGGGGGGGGGGGGGAGGTGGAGGATCTCAGGGACCGGGTAGATGGCATTGTGGCAGGGTCAGGACCGGAACCAGTAGTGGTGGTCCATGTGTGGACCAACAATATCAGGGAGAGAAGGTCAGTAAGTTTGGTGGAGTCGTATAGAGGCTTAGTCGGCAAACTGCTAAGTAGGAATGCAAGGGTAGTCGTATCCAGGGTCCTTCCTGTCCTTGGAAGAGTTGGAGGACTACTGTGTTGATCTGGGAATACCCTTTATCGACCATTGGGACACGTTTTGGGGCAATGGGAGCATGTACGGGCATGACGGGCTGCATCTTAGCAGGGTTGGGAAACGGGTATTGGAGGATAAAATTCTACGGGTAGCAGAGTCTTTTTTGGAGAGGAGTGGGGAGGGAGGTCAGAGGCAAGTATAACTAGAGTGGACATAGGTGGGGTGAACAAAAGTGAGGGGGACAGAATAAGTTTACAAGACTAGCGCCAGAAAACAATGGGCCCAGTAGACAGAAGCCAATGAACCTCGGTACCCTGAAAGTGGGTTATAGCAACATCCAGGGTCTCCACCAGAAAGTAAGTGAAATTGCTACATTGATCGAGGCAGAGGAGTTTAATGTCATGGGCTTAAGCGAGACGTGGGTAAGACAGGAGGAATGGGTAGACCAAGTAAGCGGGTGTGTGTGGATAGGTGTAGGGCAAACGGAAGGCCAGAAAAAGGGGGAGGGGTAGGCATGTACATTAAAGAGGATTTAAAACCGTTGCTGATCACAGATCTGGAAGATATCATCACCTCAGCTGAGGTGTCAAAAGAAATTGGATGGGTAAAGATCAGTCTGAGAAACAAAAGTATTGCTCTTGGGATTGTGTACTGTGAGGTGGAGGGAAGTAAACCCGAGTGGAATGACTCAATATACTCAACACTAAGGTCCAATATCACTGAACTAGAAAACAGGGGGGGGGGGGGGGGGCTCGGTATAATTCTGATGGGCGACTTTAATGGACACATAGGTGATAAGGAAGAAGGCATAGAGGGTGGGGACAAGAAAGTCAACAGGAATGGAAGGAAGCTGTTGAACTTCACAAATGAGCTCGTTCTGAAATTTCTGAAAAGGGACACTAGATGTAAGGGGAAATGGACCTGGGAGAGAAACGACAGAAAATCAATAATTGACAACATTCTCACAGATATGAATTTATGGAGGGAGGTGATAGGGGTGGAAGTGGATGATGAGGGCAAAATGGAGTTGGATAGTGATCACAACTTGTGTAACGAAATGCCCTCCATGAAACCCCTAGGGTTAATTTATTTTGGCCTGGGAGTCGCCCTCCATGGAATCCTTAGGGTTAATTTATGTTGGCCTGGGAGTTTTGGCTCCCTAAGTGTTAATACGAGTGGCCAAGTCCCACTTGGTAATAATTCTCTGAAGATTAAACTTTAATAAATATGAGAATTGTTTCCCTTGTACTTGTTAAAGGCATAACTACTCTACAGTGCATTTTCAAAATATTGGAATTTCTAAGTAATATTATATAACAGCACATTTGTCCCATACACTAAGTTCTCACATGCTTTTAGTAAACTCCAGATGCTGGTTGACCTGTGCTAACCTCATCAAAATGTTTTTGACAGAAATTAGCACTGTGTTCTAACCTGATCTAACCTCGACACAACAAGTTCTACTTTCAGAGGTGGGAACTAAGTAAACAGGCACGTACTGTGATACAGTGAGGGCATCTTATGCTGTATCACTGACCCAGAGGATAAGGCAGGGACACGCTGTATTAATTTTAACAGTCAGCATGCCAATGTCATTTTAGTGTGAGAATGCATATTGATAGCACAGGATGCCCCTGCTGTCCCGGGACGGTGATGTAGGGTTATGAAACACCTCTCCGCCATCTTGGGGTATAGGTGGTGTTTTGTGGTATCAACCTTGCCATTATGCTCTTGTGGGCGTGACTAGCTACATTCTCAGAGTCACGTACACAACAGTATAGATACTGAAGTTTAGACCCAGGGAAGACACTTCTCTCTGGGTTTCCACCATGTACAGAACTTGAAGACACTCTCCTATTTTCGTGGAGGATTGCTGCCAGGCCAGATTACAGGTAGAGATAGAACACACAACAGAAATGACAGAGTATTTTATCTTTTAATTTCATCTCGCCTAATTTCGTATTGTTTATACCAGAGAGAAAAACAAATGTAAACTTAGGAATTTTACATTAGGGCTTAGTAAATAGAAAACTGTAAGTACATTTTTATGTGTTTTGACTTCACCCATTCACTGTGGCTGCAGTACTTCAAGAACTTTTACAGGCTCCAAAGAAACTGGTTGCCTCTTAAATTAACTCTTTGAATTGACCTGTATCCAACAGCCATGACTGAAGTCCTAACCTATATCCATTAGATGATCGAATTTCTGGGGTACTTAACCCTGCTTTGCCACAGGCCAGTTTATTTGGTGCCGTTACCAGGATTTGGACTCTGACTACTAACTTTCTTGACACGTACGGGTGAACATTCCAAAGCATCTATTGACCCTAACGGACCCATTGAAGCAGAAATTGACTTTAACATTGCCGCTGGGGAACTTTGAAGAAACTTATTGGTACTTTACAGTGAACTTTTGAGAACTTTTTGAATGACTTCTTGAAAATTACTGGCAATTTCGTATGCCTAGCAGCAGATACCCATAATTGCCATCTGAACCCGATGGTCGAAAATTTACTGGTACAACTACATGGTGGACTTGACTGTATGCCTGACTGAATGTCCAACGTGCCATTATTTAGTGTTACACCGTCCAATTGCTTCCATATTCAAGCCACTCTTGACTGGTCGCATCGAGCGCTACTGGTAAGATATGTGGAACTTCTAACAGAGCATCAAAGGAAAATGGAAACTCAGGAACCAGTGCAAAATCTTCAGGTATTCAAAAAGATTCTGGACAGAACTCAACGTGTGTTTCAAAATCTGCAGAACTAGCAAGGTAAGTGCAAATTTTATTCATTTCTTGTTTATTAACAGCAGAAATTGTAAATTAACTGAAAATGGCTTCGCCAGAACGTTTGATGGAAGAAATAGCGCGTATTAAGCAGGAGGCGGAGGGGCAAATGAATCAATATGAGAAGCAAACTTCTGACCTGAACAACCAGGTGCAAACTTGGTCGCAACAACATACTGAATCACAAAAAACGCTCCAACAAACGCAGTCAGCCCTCGCCCAAGCTCGATCGGCATTCGAATAGCAAAAAGCTGATTTGACCATGCAAATAGCCGCTGATAAATCTAATGCTCAGATGAAACAGGCACAATTAAAGAAACAACTGGCAGACACTTTAGAGAAGGCAAAAATAGCAGAGGATCCAACAGCCTATGGTATCATTAACCTTCATGAAACCGTGCACCAGAGTGAGAAGAGTAACGCAAAAACTGCAAACGCCACACAGGCACAGTCAATCAACTCCCATATTAAGAAATTCGATGGGAATCCCCTGAACTTCCGAGGTTGGGTGAAATCCCTTGACCTTTTCTGTGAGACTAATGACGTAGAAGAGGAGCGACAACCCAAAAACGCCGCTCAGACCAGTGAATTTGTGGTAGCAGACTTTATTTTGCGAACAATGAAGAAAAATCCTGCTATGCCTTGTTCCGAACTGTGTAGCAAATTGAAAAGTCGCTATAGCACCACAATGGATAACTCCATGGCCACCAATCAATTACGCCATATGCAGCAAGGGAAAAATCAAACCCTTGTCTCATATGCTGAGCAATTGCTCGATCTTGCGAAAGATGCTTTTGATCAAGAAATCGACAATTCAACCATCCAGAAAAACCTCTCAGATTACTTTTGCGATGGGTTATATGATTCTGATGTCCGAATGAAATTGATTCGTCGCATGCCAAAGACACTAGAAAATGCCATTAGTCAAGCATTGTTTGAAAATGCCATGAAAATCAAATTCTGCGCACGTTCTGAGGCTTCTAAAGGAAAAGCACCCTTTGGAAAATCATTTGAACGCCAATATGAGGAATATGAACGTTATCAGGACCCCAAAGACGGACATGAAGAACCTGTAGATATTCCAGGGGAGACAAGAGATGAATCTCCCATGGACAAAAGTTTGGCACATCGAAGACATAAGGTTAATATGTTGACGAAGAATTACAGTGGTGGTTATTTGTGACCTCCATATCAGAATAGAAATCAGTACAATAATACATACAGGAACAGAGGAAGTCAAAATTATATAACAGATATCAGAAACTGACACGATTTACACGTCCAGTATGCAATCACTGTAATCGTGTTGGACACGTGAAACGCGATTGTCGAGTGAATCTGACAAAACAAGTTTGAACACTTGATATTCAGCCAGCAGTAGAAAGGTCACCAGAGGCGACCTTTTGCTGTGGGAAGCCAAACCACTTCGCCCACACTTGTAGGGTAAATTTAAATGAGGGAAACTCTGCCCATATGGGGCAATGAGCAGAGTTAATGAGAAGTCACATGCTCCCAACAGGAGTGAAAATGAAAATCACCAGGGAGAAGTGATAAATAATGTGCAGAATAAATGCACGAGTGTGTGTAAAACTAAAATTGTAAATAACAAGGCAGGGGGAAGTACGGGTAATAAAATATGTAATATAAAGCTAAGTGCTCAGTCTCAAATGAGGGGAATCAGAAATGGTTCTCCTATAAAATCAAATGTAAATAATTTATTAGGGACTGATCCAGTGAAAAGCAAGGCCATTCAATGCAATAAGTGTGGCCAGGCCACACATAATAGGAAAAATTGTACAGTAATATTAACAACTATTCCCCTGACTAGTAGGCTGAAGAAACTCAAGGCCAACTCACAAAATGGCTGCCCTTCAAGGGACAGTCAGCATGAAAAGTTTAATTCACAGAATTGTTTCAGCTATCAGACCACCAGTGGCCTGAAAGTGAAAGTATACAGGGCTGGTATAACTCAGGTAGCTGCTGACGCTACGGTGAATGCGGCTAATAGCCAATTGACCCATGGCAGAGGTTTTGCCAGAGCTATAGCTCTTGGAGCTGGTCCAGCTCTTAAACGAGAATGTTAACAATATATCCAACATGATGGAAATCTTCCAGTAGGTGAGAATATGGTTACCACTTGTGGAATGTTGCCATGTTTAAAAGTTATACATGCTGTAAGACCACGGTGGAATGATGATAGTGATAAAAACAAATGTTAAGAAATATTATACAGAACTGTACAGAAAATATTGCAGGTACGTGATAACAAAAATTTTGCAATCATAGCTATCCCACTGATCAGTAGTGGGATATATGGTGTACCCAAACAGAAGTGTGCAGATGTTTATGCTAGAGTAAAACAAAACTTTACCTCACATAAACAACTGAAAGAGATACACATTGTAGATGTAGATCCTGATATTACAATTTATATGAAAAATGCTTATGATAATCAACCAGATAAGCAGGTTTGTGTTTCAATAAAACAGCAAAAACAGGAAATATTTGAATCAGGAAATAAGAAAACGGGAAAAAGGAACCAAGACCAATCACTTGGGAAAAACCCAAAACAACAAAACAGGAAAATCCCAAGGGGAGATAATTGGAAAAACCCAAAACAACAAAACAGGAAAATCCCAAGGGGAGATAATTGGAAAAAACCAAAACAACAAACAGGAAAATCCCAAGGGGAGATAATGGGAAAAACCCATGTCAACAGGAAGTGAAAGATTCCATGGGAACCAAGGGAAATAACTTAGTAAACAATGATGAATACCCAAATGGAGAACAACAGCAACAGAAACTTAGAAATTCTCAACCGGAAACCATAACCATTAATTATGGAGCTGCTTCTTTGAATAGTGTCTTAGTGAACATCAAAGGACAGCGTGTACGTGCCTTATTGGATACAGGGGCACAGACAAGTTGCATTAGTACTAAATTTTGGAAAAATCTTAAACACTGACCAAAATTAGTTGGTGACAAAAATACTTTGCCTTGCATTTCAGGTTTCACTGGGAATGACACTATCCCTCGAGGAAAAGTTAGACTTGAATTTTATATTCAAGGAATTTACCAGGTGCATGAGTTCTTGGTGTTAAATGAACTGAATCGAAGTATGTTGTTAGGAATGGATTGGATTACGGGCAATCAAGTTAATTTATATTGGGAATTTCATAAGTTGAGGTCAGATGGTCACTATGTACCCACTGTTAAAGACATACAAGTGAGTTTTCTCACTCGACTGATTAATCAGGTTGAACTTAAACCACAGTCAACTTGTTTGTGTACAGCAAAAGCTTCCGGTGTGAAATCTGTCTTTGATACAAATTACTTAGAACATCATGGTTTGACTAAAGGTCATGTGGCTGAACAGCCTGGCCTTTTAGTGAGTAACAGTATAGTAATTAATGGTAATGAAACCATACCTGTACTGTTGGTGAACACTACCAACAAACATTACACCTTAAGGCGGGGATGTTTGATTGGAAAACTTGAGCCAATAGAACAGGAAGAGAAAGTGTTAGAGGTTAATCAGATATTAACTCAAAATACACCTGAAGACCAGATTACAGATGCTGACATACAGGTGCCTGAAGACAAATGGAACCTGTTGGTGCAGGTAATCAATAATAATAAAGACTTGTTTGCAAACACTGACAAAGAATTAACACAGACAGATACAGTTAAGATGCACATCGACACCGGTGATGCGCCACCAATAAAAAGTAGAGCATACAGGGTACCCCTACTTAAGAGAAAAATCATGGATGAAGCACTTGAGGAGATGCTTCAGTCATGAATTTTTGTGTGGACTTTAGGAAACTTAATGAGGTCACAAAGGTTACGAACTGGCCGCTCCCATTAATTGACGATATCTTCACTTTGTTGAACGGAATACTTTACCACTCTTGATATGAAGTCAGGTTACTGGCAAGTCAAGATGGATGAAGAGGACAGACCCAAAACAGCTTTTGTTTGCCATAAGGGTCTCTATGAGTTCAATGTGATGGCCTTTGGCCTGGTTAATGCACCTTCCGTGTATCAATCACTCAAGATGAGCATCTTGGAGGGTCTAGACGACTTTTCTCTAGCTTACCTCGACGATATTTTAATCTTTAGCCGTGACACAAAATCCCATATTGACCATCTTAAACAAGTATTTGGATGATTAAGAAAGCATAAACTGAAGCTAAAAGCTAAGAAGTGTTCCTTCTTCCAATCTGAAACATCTTATCTTGGTTTTGTAATTAGTAAAGATGGAATTAAACCTGAGACGTCTAAGGTCGAGGTTATCAGAAAATTAAGTCCACCGAAGACGGTGACAGAGGTAAGATCTTTTATGGGTATGACCTCATATTATCGAAGATTCATTCCTCAGTTCAGCAAGATCGCTCAACCATTATTAGAACTAACAAAGAAATAAGTAATATTTCATTGGCATGAAATACATCAAAAAGCTTTTCAAGAGTTAAAAGATCGCTTAGCGCAAGTTGCTCATTTGTCGTATCCAAATCTGAGAAAACCTTATGTGCTTTACATGGATGCTTCTGGCAGCTGTGTAGGCGTGGTCTTGGCACAACCATGTGATGATGAAACAGGTCAACTACCAGGAGTACCTGACGAAAAACCCATTGTCTTTCTATCCCATAAGTTGGGAGAAACCCAGCAAAAATGGTCAACATTTGAGAAAGAAGCTTTTGCTATCTCTTATGCTTTGGACAAATTCAATAGCTACTTGCAGGGAGCAGAGTTTGTTATTAAGACAGACCATGCCCCCTTGCAGTACTTGTTGAAAAGTCCACAAAACAATGCCAAGGTACAATGCTGGGCATTGAAGATAGCTAGCTACAATTGTAAGATTGAATACTTACCAGGTAGAAAGAATACATGTGCTGACCTCCTTTCTCGTTTACCTGAGGGAATAGCAAATGCTGACAAAATTGACCCCAAGAAATATGTACATGTCATCACAGATGAACCTAATGTTCCACCTGAACCACAGGTGATTAATTATAAAGATCTGGACATGAAGGTAGAGCAACAGAAAGATGAAAAGATTGTAGAGATAATTAAGAAGTATCAAGGTAACAATAACCCTGCACACATTAGTAGTAGATATCTCATGATAGAAGGAGTGTTATATTACATTAGTACCGTTGATGACAATCCGCGAGTACGTTTATGTATACCTGAACAATTACATGCAAACGTATTGAAACAATACCATGACGAATTAGGTCACCTTGGCATAGACAAAGTGTACAATAATATCAGTAGAAAATATTATTGGAAAGATTTATATAAACATATTTATAAACATGTAGAGAATTGCCTAGTGTGTCGAGCTCATAACACCAGAGCTCACACTTTGCCATTGCAAGAGACTGATCGACCTCCATATCCCTTTGCTATGATAGCAATGGATATGAGTGGTCCACACCCTGAAACTTTATCTGGTAACAAATATATTGTTACCTTTATAGATATATATTCTGGCTGGCCTGAAGCGTTTCCAGTGCCTGATAAGAAGGCAGAAACAATTGCTAACTTGATAATAGATCAAATTTTTCCACTATTTGGATGTCCTTTAGCGATATTAACAGACAATGGTTCTGAAAATGCAAATGCAGTGATGAAATATTTAACTGATTATTTCAAGATACATCATGTAACCACTTCCTACTTTCATCCACAAACTAATGGGAAAGTGGAGAGGCTACATAGTACACTGAATGACATCTTAGCTAAACTAGCTCAAGAAGAACTAGAAACATGGGATGTATTTTTAAACCAAGCTATGGCAGCCATCAGGTTTAATGGTAGCGAATCTTCTGGATTTTCTCCATTTTATCTTGTGTATGGCAGAGCTGTGGTTTTACCACTCGACAATATACTTAAACCATGAGAAAAGTATGTAGGTGAAGAACCTCATAAGATAGCCATTCAGGAACAACATAAAGCATTCAGAAAACAACAAGCTGCAGAAAAGATACTAGTATTAAAGCAACAAAGGTTGCACGATGTTACAGCAAAGAATATCACCTTTGAAGTAGGTGATCCTGTCTTATACTCGTCAGGTAAATGTAAACGAAAATTAGAATTGAAATGGGAATACCCATTTCGAGTCCTTGAGAAAACAGGCCCAGTTACAAGATACAAGATCAATTAACTCGCAGAATAATAAAGTGTCATGGTGAAAGACTTAGTAAAGCACCTCAAGAATGGGAGGTGCCTCAACCTGCCAGAGCGCGATGAGTACAACGTTACGCTGCCCCACCAGAACAGTCCACTACTGACGACAGTAGCAGTAGCAGTAGTGACAGTAATGATGAAAGTCACGAAAGACAAGGGATTCAAGAAAAACACCCCTTAACATCATTCATTAAAAATAAACGACAAAGACGAGAACATTCATCTTCAGAAGAAGATGGTGTTCCACTTGCAGAGTTAAGACAACAAGTACAGCAGGTATGAGATTATAAGAGATGAATGAAAGAGCTATGAGCGGATCAACAGCCGTCACGATTCACTGCTGATGATCGAATCGATCGATTAAATGATTCCACGATGGAAGTTGATCACTTACGTATAAATGAAGAAAAAGGCCAAATTAGTGAGCCTCAACCAAAACAAACAAGTAAAGATATAACTGAGATGATCTCTTGCATTCAAACCGTGTTAAGAGATCATGAAAAGATTAAAGAACCAGATGAAAAACTAGTAGGAGCTGTAATGATACAACCTACCACCTGGAGTACTACTGATTAAATTGTTACCACAGGCTTAATAATGACTAAACGTAAACATATGATGGCGGATGCCTCTCCTTACGACTGGGAGAGACAGGAGGAAGTGCAATTGAGTAACAAAATTATACTGAGTTACGATTTGTCCAGTAATGAAATTATGAGTGAGATCTTATCAGCCTTGCGAACTGACAGAGACTCTCTTGTAGTTAGATTAACAATTCTGACCTTTTACACCCGGGAAGTAATTTGTCAGAGCGAAAGTAATTGTCTTGAGTATTACTCATTGCGCTAACTCTTGCTTCCTTTCTCATTGTAGGAGTAAGATGTTGCATTGGATGTTATTAATTGATCTTTTGACTACAATAATAGATGGACATACTTTTATTAGAAACAATGTTATCTTTAAGAAAGTGAAAGAAGTAAATATGGTAACAAGTGATTGGACCACAATGTTTGTTTATGAACTTCAACCGTTCATACAATACATGCGAAGACTTGATCAAAGTATGAAATATACTATTGGCTTGTATGATATTACTGAGAAAACTTTTGGACAAACTTTTGAGGTATTAGACGATGAAAATTCTACCATTTCCATTGCGTTAAAATCGATAGTAATGGATATGAACCATGAGATCAGATACCTAGATAATCATGCTACACGAGTAAAAGAGGATCTGAACGATTATCACAGATTACATGGACATACATCCTCATCTCGAAAGAAATGAGGTTTGTTCGATTTTGTAGGTGAAGGATTGAGTTTTCTTTTCAGAACTGTTTCCCAGTCAGATTTGAACGGGATAGCAGAAAATTTAAGATGTTTAAGTACTAATCAAGCAATGATACAACATGCCCAAAAACAAAGTTTAACCTTTATTAAAATGAATCGTGGAGCGATTCTCAAAAACAGAGAATTTATGTTAAATTTATCGCGCGAACTGATACTATTTCAAAGTAAAGTAAATAAAGTATTTCAGAATCATGAAGAAAGAATAATATATCTTGAACATTTCACTCAAGCTTATCATCAGCTTGAGTTTGTAATGAGTCAAATGGAATCAATGATAGCTGCCGCAGAAGCAACACTGCGGGAATTACATGATCAAATGGATATCTTAGCCGATGAGAAATTATTGCCAAAGATAGTGAACCCTTCACTATTGACCTCTGTATTATTGAGTATCAAAATTCAATTGGATGATAAGTCAATGTTGCCATTAGATCTGACCACAGAACTATGGCAATACTATCATTTGCTTGCAATGGCTACCATTTATGATGACGATAAACTGGTGATCTTAATGATGATCCCCTTACGTAATTTGAATTTACAATTTGAAGTAGCTAAGAACGCATCGCGAGCCGCAAATAAATTAGTAGCAATATACAACCTTGAATCTGATATATTGATTGTTAATAAAGAAAGGATGAAATATGCCCCCGAAATAGGACATGATCAATGTGTAGATAATATTAAGTTGTTTTGTCCTTTAGTAGGTGCCGTTCGAACGATACATACAACTACAAGTTGTATGTTAGCTTTGTTTCTGAATATGAAACTGGAAATAACACAATTATGTCAAACAGAAGTTCGACTGAATATTGACCTCCCATTCAGTACTCGAATCGATGAAGGAATGTGGTACATTACAACAGATGTACCTCTAAGATTCTCGATTACATGTCAGAAATGAAGAAATACGAAACTGAAACGGATTCTTCCGTCAATTGGAATTTTGGAATTAAAACCTTCATGTATGGCACCCAGCGGTCAATTGATGTTACCAAGTTATTTCCATAAAAGGAATAATTATACTTTTCGGCTTGTTACAAAGACGGTGTTACCAAATTTCTCGTTGCTACAAAGACAGATGTGGAAACCCATAATAGAGAGAGTAAACATATCGACTTTTAAGATACCGAAAAGAATAGAACATTTAGATGATTTACCCATGGATGACTTACTCCATGAACTTGACTCACTAAATTTACAAATGACGGAATCATTTGAAGTCCCTAAGTGGGCTTATGCTCTCGCGACTATTGCATCAATAATAGGAATATATCTGATTTGGAAGTGCTATCGAGCCGATAGACACAAACAGATATACAAATGGTTAAGAAACTGTAAAAGAAAACCGACTTTTTCTGCTGTTGATGATAGTGAAATGTCTAATTTTGCATTTGCCGATGATGAAATCTATGCTAGTATGGGACCTAGACCACAACCTTCAGCTCCTGCTGCTCCAACTGGATTACAAGAACAACAACAACCTCCTAAGAGTACTAGAGACATGATGAGAAAAGCTGTTAGAAACTTTACACCTTCTCCTCGACCTAATAGGAAATCGATATATCCCCATGTACAACATGATGTGGATTCTGCCACTGTCCATGTGACAATGTTAGACATGGACAAAGATACTGACAAACATTAGTTCACACACTGTGTGTTTTTGTTTCAGTGTACAATGGCAGAATCAGATTCTAGTGTTGACAGTGGAATTGATGATTTCCCTGATTTCCAGAATTATTATGATCATGACAGTATATTTGGTGAAACCTCAAGTACAGTTATTACTAGGACAGACAGTAATAGTACAGTTTCACGAGAAATTTTACAAGATAGTAGTTCATCAAGTTTGGAAGTAAATATAAATAATAGCGCATCTGATATTTTTGTACCTTCATTTGCGCCTTTAAGACTATCACCTTCAGTCGCATCAACTGACCTTTTGTCAACCCCTTCGAGTAGTGTTCGAACTCCTACTGATTCTATTTTGCTATATTCACCTCATTCTCCTGATATTTCTCCTGAACGAACTCCACCTTATTCGCCAACGGATACTGTGGAAACGTTATTTATTTCTCCAAGATTACCTGTCAGAACAAGTGATGCAATTATTGATCGAGACCCCGAACAACAAGATGGGTTTGGTGGATATGTTTATGAGATTACAGCAGTACCACGTACCCCTTCCAGTATTACTACACCTCCTAGTGAATCTATACCTAGTGACTCTACCATTGCAGTCGATTCTGATGCAGATGCAGATGAATCCGGTATCAGTGCGATACGGGAAGAACTTGTACAACCAGATCTTGGATTAGAAATACATACTCCTCCTCTCAGTGATGTGGAAGTGAGACAAATTGCTCCCTTACCTACTAATGTTGTCCCACAACCTATAGTTGATATTAGACCAAGACCGTGGGAATGGGCAAGGAGCGAGCTTCTTGATACACCTCGCCCACTGACCCTTCCTCATGAATTTGATTGAGATATCATACGACCCAATACATACGAACAAGCTTTTATGAAGAGTTGGGGATTGAAACTGAATTTGGGTGTCAATATTTTGAAATTGATATGAATATGATCTATATAGAGGTTGAGCAGGAATTGATATATTATCATGACAGTGCTATTGATACTCATTTGACTTTTGCAACTAAGTCTAAATATATAGTGATATATAATTGCCCTGATTTACAGTATCCAAAAATAGATGATCAGGGTAACATAAGTGAACCCCTGTGGTACTGTAGTCACCGGGTGGCTACTACCAGCAGTGTACATCATAGATCTCACATGCCAAGAAATGTGGCACAATTTACTCCTTTTTGTGCAAGATACCGTGACTATAGCCATCGAAGGCGAGCACGATATCACTCAGATGGACAACCAAGGCGATTTCAACCTTTTGTTGTCTATCGACAGTACCATCCAGATTATGTTGGGCATTCCACCGGGTCAACGTTCGATTATCGAACAGGCCCGAACACTATTTATAGGCATTATCAGTTACCAAACTTCCATAGTGAAGACTAAATGATGGAATAATCATTATCATTATTATGATTGAGATAAGCAGAAAAGTCTAAAGAAGACTATACCATATGTATATAAGATTTTCATGGATCTGATTTCCCAATTTTGTGCATGTCCCTTCATTGGAAATCTGATGTGTGAAAATCACGGATCGTCTGCGTTTGTCTTGATTACATAGTCAAAATTCTTAAGAAGTTGATAATTCTGAGTACAGTGCAACGTTATTAAAATTTGGAGTACCTGGAGTGTATTAGATAATTTGCACACAGGACTCCTGTAATCAAGACATTCGTTTTACATTGAAAGTTGGTGGAGACAGAGATACTCGAAAGAGTGAGTGCACCAAGTTGCAGACGAGCCCAGGGGAGCGTATTACCATGTGTAAATTTTAGTGTATTATAGAAACTTAATTCTGCCTACGGTGGTTTCTTTTAATTTTTGATTACTTAGTTATGTTACGTGCATTGTTTGAATATTGATTATTATTGAGGATGGCTTCAGTAAATATTACAGAATTTGTAGCGTTCCAAGAAGAACAAGAGAAATATAATCAACATAGGTCTGAAGCCATCCAGCATTCATTAAGTACGGATGGGGTGAACTTTATATTCCCCCAAAAACTATGGAGTCGTCACAAACAAAGATTAATTCGGTACTGGGAAATTCAACATTATAATTCTGAAACTGACAACAATGAGCTAACTCAATACGAGATTTATTACTGGTTTTACCTTTCAGAGGAACAACGAGTGATTTTCCCTCGTCTTGGGTATACTGTGGGGCCCACAAGAATTGCCTCACAGTATGAAGCCAGTGGTACTGGTCCCGACAAGGTCATACACTATTGGAATAGCCATTGTTGGGATGGCCGGTACTATGATCATAGTAAAAACAATCCTAGACATGAACCAGTGCCTAATCCTGGACTGGTTTGTCCATTACAGTTTGGCAAAATCTTTGATGAGGGTGAGGGCCTAGATTATCAACTTGAGGTTCACAGACTTTTTCCTAAAAAATTCTCTCCCACTTACGATGTAAAGGTGACATACGAACGCGAAAAATGTTCATGTCATTTCGACCTCCTTTGGGAAGCTCTCGTGCGACATAAAATTAGAAGGTTGCAGAGATTAAAAGAATGGAGAGAAGCTATGAAATTTAATGAATCAACGTCAGTGCGAATTTATTATAAGGGTCTCGGGGACCCTAGTTGTATTTGTTTACTTGAAATACCACAAAGCTGGCAGAATTGTTTCATGTGTGGCCAGTGTAAGCATCAAGTCCATCTTACCTGTGGTTCTGCATTGGCCAGATCGAAGGCAGCTTCAAATTAAAGAGCTACTTGTCCGCACTACCGTGCACACATGAAGTGGGGCGTCAGCATCGAGCCCAAACTTCCCGTACCATTTAAATTTTAGAAAAATATGACTCCCTACAGCTGCGCGCCGTCGGGCACTGTTGTCCTTTTTGGAAATTTTCGTTGGTGAATTGCTTCTGCAAATTATTAATAAGTGATTAAATAAAGTAAACAAACTTAAAAAGAAATTATATAGTGACATTCTAGACGTGACTCCAAGATTAGTCACTATCGACAACAGATTAAAAACTAATGAAGAACCTTTAACGGGGGAAAGTAGAATTGTTCATACGGCACAGCTGTAGAATAGTGTAATATAGATATTTGTGTTAGTTTATAATTTTGAGTATACTCGTTCACTTTCGTTTAGAGTATAATTTTTCACTTTATTTTTACTTAGCATTTATAAGTTGTATTACATTAGCATTTTATTTTTATTTTGATAGTGATAGGGAAACTTTGAAAAGAATGGCCTCTGCATCTGCATTCCGTTTGGCTAACCCGACCTTTTCAGATTTTGTTTCGGAACAACTCAAGTACTGGACACAGAGGTATTTCATCGCTGTCCCTATGGTCTTTCGACATGGAACCACAGCTTTTCAGTGCTGAATCCATGTGTAGCATGTGGTCCGTTTAAATGAAAATACCGGCCACCGGGAACTAGTTAGAACTCAGGTGTTGTACCAGTATTGTCTCCATGATTTGGGAGTAGGACCACCTCGTGGTAATCGAACACGAGGCTCAATTAGCAACCCCACAGGAGGCAGCACACTCTAGCCATCATAGTGTCATTCGTTATTGGAATGATCAACGGTGGGACAGAACCTATTATGACCAAAGAATCCCTTATGAAACAGTGGATGGGACCAATGCATTCATCTCACCCAATCTGATCCGTCCATTCCGCCCTAGTGAATTTAGTCAGATTGTTATGCCCCAGAATCCCAATCAATATAGGATATTGATTGGTGAAGTGTTCCATCACGAGGAGGTGGAACACACTTATGAATGGGAAAGTGCTCAATATAGTTTTCAAGTGTTACAACATGCTTTGGTTGAGTATGAAAATCTGCGATCTTTTCAAATAAATCAAAATTTAGTTGATGGAGACAATCGACAATGTGCGATATGTTGGTCTGACATTACAGGGCCACGTACTGCATATCGCTGTACACAATGTACTCAAACAGTGTATATCCACTGTGGGTTAACCTGGATGCAGGAAAGACAGAATTGTCCCCTATGTCGTTTTGACCTTTTCTGGGAAACCCCTTTACGGAAACATAGTTTTGACTATACAAACTTCTTTTATCAATTCTACCCAAATCAGTTGATGAGAATTGCTTTTATTTTACTCCATTCCAGGTATCCCAGTACATGTAGGTTAATTTTTCAGATAACGTTTAACAATGAATGAGTAATTCCTTATGTGAGGGTGATTCGTTTGTCTGGCAGCTTTCCTGTAAACACTTTCTTATAGAATGCCCAAAATACCAGTCTAAAAGAACAAGATTCACGGGGAGTATAATGGGGAAGTGGGATGGGAGAATGAAGGACATGTGGTTAGGGGGCGACTCAAAGGAAAGGGTTAATATACTAATCGGAGAGATTGGGAAGAATGGGGCAAATGTCATCAAGCAGTTCGTCTCCGAGTGTTGGGAGGAGAGAAGAAGCACGGGAATAGGGAGGCCACTGGTAGAACATGGGTAACCAAGGCCTTCTCATATGAGAACCGCGACAAATCAGCGGCCGGCCAAAGTGTTATTATTATTATTATTATTATCAATAACCCCCCCCCCCCACCACACTGCCAACATACCACCAACTTCACTGTGACCCACCCATGCGATGAAAAGAAGAACTACAGTGTGATTACTAATGGAAATCCTCAACATCTTTGTGGTCAGCAAAACCCTACTGAATCAGACTGAAAACTCTGTCCAGACTAAAGGCTTGTTTAAGAGACTTTATCAAGGAGGGAATTGGAGAAGCATGGAGTTGGAGAAGAGATATAGCCCAGAGAGAGTAGATCACCAATAAATCACAATAAATCACAAACCTTTACAACAATTGTGCACACTTTTTGAGAACAGAACTCACAAAACAATAAAAGTTACAACACAAAGCCCTGGGGGTGCAAGTGGTCTATGAGCTGAACATTTACAGGTTCTTATATAGTACTTTCTTAAAAAAATAGTATCTTGCAAAAAAACTGAATAAATTTAGACTGGTATGCTGTGATTTCACATAGGGACTTGGTTAGGAGGATTTAGACCGAAGCCATAAGAAAATAATAATTGCCACAACTCCTTATATTTTTATGGTGTTGTTGTGAAATTCTAGTTTATTCCCTACGCCCCCACCACCCGCACAGAGGTTTCCTAGCAGTACCCTTAGAAAGTACAATTAACAATTTGATGAATGCTTCGTGCATGCTATTACCCCATTCAAATATTTCTTCATGGTCTTGGAAGCATGAATTTCTGATCGCATCTTTTCTTTTTGTGTTTGAAAATTTCCTAACTATGGTGAATTCTTAGCAACAAGAAAAGATTTTTTTCCCAATTTTTTGGCGAAGATTTCCGACTTTTCATCACTTTCAAATTTCATAACTCAGCAATCTGTGATGGGATTTGGGTGGGGGCATTAATTAAAATACCCACACACTGCCTCCATATCACTTCTTGTATTTTCAAGTACATGTAGTTTAAGCAGGTTGAAATTTTCTGAAGATGGGGGCAGGCCTTATAGCTGGAGGAGGAGGGGGTCTCCCCTCGCGTGTGTGGGGGTATGGAGGGTCTCCCCATTAAATATTTCCATATTTGGAGGCCCTGGAGTGGGAGCGGTATCTGAGCATTTCTATAACACCCGACATGATGTGTATTGTTATGTGTCGTTTGCAGTGGGAAAATGGGTGGGGAAAACCACGGTCAGATAGAAATTTGAAGTTTGGTTGGGGCGAAGAAAAAGTGGGAGGGGTGCCCCCCCCCGCCCCCGCCCCTCCTTTGGGCCACCACTGTATTGTTAAACGTCATGTAAAAGGTTTTGGACAGATAGAAAATTAATTCAGTATCAGTGAGTGTAAGTACAATTTGGTTGGCGGTGAGGGAAAAGTGGGAGGGGGCAGCGCCCCTCTCCTTTGGGATGCCACTGGATTGTTAAACGTCATGTAAAAGGTTTTAGACCAGATAGAAAATTAATTCACTATCAGTGAGTGCAAGTAAAATTGCCTGGTATCAAATTTATAGTATTAATTACTTTTATTCCGACTCTTTAATTTGTAATTCCATTTTGCTGGTCGCCTGAAATTGCAAATGCATTTGGAGGTTGATACTAGTGACACTGACAGTAACAGGCTGAGTGTTTGATTGGACTCCGTCACTGATCAAAAACGACAGCAGTTCACCTTCTGGTCTTCCTTATATTTTGAAGGAATCAGTCATGAACTATTTAGGCTTTTCCCTCTGGAAAAGAATATTGTTTTTCTACGGATTATTATTATTATTTTTTTTTTTTTTTTTTTAGGCTTTTCCCTCTGGAAAAGACTATTGTTTTTCTACGGTTTATTATTTTTTTGGGTTTTTTTGGGGGTTTTTTTTTTTTCCACACATTTTGTCCGTACGATTCAGAAGCCATTTTCGAACCGATTTTCACAAAATTTTGCACACACATAGAGGGGTACAAAATCTAAAAATGTACCAAAGGGGATTTTTCGATTTAACCCTTATTTCATCAGAATTGGCAAAAAACTGTCAAAATTGGGGTTTATCGGCACTTTCTCGAAACACGTCTTGTAGATTTTTTTTAAACATTCATCATTGCTAGACCTGTCTGTGATACGACCTTTGATACACACGACATATCAGGCGATGCATATTGTAACCCTCCACAGGCTGCCAAACATCGAAATTTTGATGAAATGGGCTGTTTTCGGGCCCCCACAGCACCCAAACGAAACACGATAGATACACATAACTGCTTTCATTGGAAATGGAATTCACCGAGGATCATTTTTGTAAGTAATAAGGGTGTTCACGAAATCAAGCGTTAACCCGTTTTGGGCTGGTTAAACAGCAATACCCCCAAAAAGCTCAAAACTTCATGTTTTCCGTGGATTTCTCTAGACGAGTCTTGTAGATTTTCAGGAAATATTTGTCACTCCCAGGTCTTGGTGTGACATTACAAGTTGCATAGAC
Source organism: Pictodentalium vernedei (assembly GCA_031216915.1). Lineage (NCBI taxonomy): Eukaryota > Metazoa > Mollusca > Scaphopoda > Dentaliida > Dentaliidae > Pictodentalium > Pictodentalium vernedei. The sequence goes on from CM062293.1 coordinate 277,169,619, forward strand.
AAAATATTCCGGTCAGCATTAGTTAACCCTCCCCGAGCTGCTAAACGTAAAAAATTGTGATAAAATGGGCTGTTTTTGGACACCAACAGCACCCAAACGGTATACCACAGAGAAAGTGGCCTTCATTTATCGGACGCAAAATTGATCGGAAAATATTTTTGAAAGTGGTAAGGGTATTCAAAATTCGACGTCTTAACCCATATTTTCCTGGTTAAAGAGAGATACCCATTAAAACCTTAAAATACCCTCTTTCTGTGGATTTCTCTAAAAACATCTCATAGGTTTTCAAGAAAAAATCGGCTATTCGCAGGTCTTGGTGTGACATTACAAGCTGCATGGACAAAATATTCCGGTCAGCATTAGTTAACCCTCCGAGGGCTCCTCAACATCAAACTTGTGATAAAATTGGCAGTTTTTGGACACCAACAGCATCCAATGGGTACACCACAAAGAAAAGCACCTCCTTTTATCGAGTGTACAATTTATACACAAACATTTTTGTAAGTAGTAAGGGTATTCAAAAGTCGAAGTCTTAACCCATTTTGGGTAGGCTAAGAGAGATATCCCTTAAAAGCTTTAAATTCCCATTTTCTGTGAATTTCCCTAACAGTAACTTGTAGGGTTTCAAGAAAAATTAACTATTCGTAGGTCTTTATGTGACATTACAAGTTGTAGGGACAAAATACTCCGGTGAGCGTTTATTAACCATCTACAAGCTGCCAAGTATCGTAATTTTGTTGACATGGGCTGTTTTCGGACACGTACAGCACCCAATGTATACACTAGAGATAAACATAATCACCTTTGTTGGAAGTGAAATTCACAGAGGACCATTTTTGTAAGTAATAAGGGTATTCAAAAAACCAAGCGTTAACCCCTGTTGGGGAGGTTAACAGGGATACCCATCGAAAGCTTAAAAATCGTTTTTCCTGGATTTCTTTACAAACATCTTGTAGGGTTTTCAAGAGAAAATGGCCGTTGATAGGTCTTGGTATCACATTACCAGTTGCACAGATAAATTATTCTGGTAGGTATTTGTTAACCCTCCATGGGCTGCTAAATGTCAAAATTTTTGAAGAAATAGTTTGTTTTTGGACACTAACAACATCAAATGGGAATGCTGCAGAGAAACATAACTTCTTTTACCGGACGCAAAACTGATAGGGAAATTTTTTAGTAAGTAGTAAGGGTATTCAAGAATTGAGATTTTAACCCATTTTCGACCGGTTAAGGAGATGTACCCCTTAAAAGCTTAAAATTCCCATTTTCTGTAGATTTCTCCCAAAAATCTGGTAAGTATTCAAGAGAAATTGACCAGGTCTTGGAGTGACATTACAAGTTGCATGAACAAAAGATTCTGGTAAGCGTTTGTTAACCCTCCAGAGGCAGCAAATTTAAGAAAATGGGCTGTACTTGGCCACCCATTACACCCAATGTGTACCTGCGAGATGAACATAACCACCTTCATTGGAAGTGGGATTCAACGAGAATCATTTTTGTAAGTAATGAAGGTATTCATAAAACCAAGCATTAACCTGTTTAGAGCTGGTTACAGGGTGATATCCCTCAAAAGGTTAAAAATTCATGTTATCCGAGGATTTCTCTAAAAACATCACGTAGATTTTCAAGAAAAATTGGCCATTCTCAGATCTTAGTGTGAATTACAAGTTGCATGTACAAAATATTCCAGTAAGCATTTGTTAACCCTATGCTGGTTCTCAAACATCAAAATGTTGAAAAAGTGGGCTGTGTTTGCATACCCGCAACACCCAAAGTTAAGAGGAGAAATCAAGTAGAATTCACTGAGAATTATTTTTATAAGTAATAAGCGTATTAAAAAACAACCCTTAACCCGTTTTGGGCTGGATAAACAATTATACCCATCAACAGCTTAAAATTCATGTTCTCCCTGGATTTCTCTTAAAACATCTTGTAGATTTTTAAGTAAAAATGGCCATTCACAGTTTTTGGTGTGAAATTACAAGTTGCATGAATAAATATTCCTGTTAGCACTTGTTAACCCTTAACAAGCTGCCAGACATCAATATTTTGGATACATTTGAGATAAAACGGACCATTTTCAAATAGATACAGCACTCAGTGGGTATGTGTCAAACAAACATAACTCCTTTTGTCGGTCATTAACTTGTTGGACGACGATATTGATATTACCCCTCTCCACCGTTAATGATGGTTTTTACCTAAACAATTTTTTTTTTATCAAACTGAGTCATTTGAGACTTCTATACTCACCTTTTTCATGACATCAATGAAGGAACTTTAGTGAGACAGTCAAAAGCAATTCATCATACACTGTTGGGTCATGACAAATCATGGAATCTCATTGGGAAAAGCCATGATTCTCCAGAATCATAAAGTCAAGTTGTTTTTTTTGGGGTTTTTTTTTTTTTTTTTTGGGGGGGGGGGGGGTTTCCACACATTTTGTCCGTACGATTCAGAAGCCATTTTCGAACCGATTTTCACAAAATTTTGCACACGCATAGAGGGGCACAAAATCTAAAAATGTACTGAAGCGGAATTTTCGATTTAACCCTTATTTCGTCAGAATTGGCAAAAAACTGCCAAAATTGGGGTTTATCGGCACTTTCTCGAAACATGTCTTGTAGATTTTTTTTATACATTCGTCATTGCTAGACCTGTCTGTGACACGCCTTTTGATACACACGACATATGCGGCGATGCATATTGTAACCCTCCACAGGCTGCCAAACATTGAACTTTTGATGAATTAGGCCGGTTTCAGGTCCCCACTACACCCACACAATACACGAGAGATAAACATAACTTCATTTACTGAGAGTGGAATTCACTGAGGATCATTTTTGTCAGTAATAAGGGTGTTCGAAAAACCAAGCATTAACCCGTTTTGGGCTGGTTAAACCGCAATACCCCCATAAAGCTAAAAAATTCGTATTTTCCGTGGATTTCTCTAAACGAGTCTTGTAGATTTTCAAGAAAAATTTGTCACTCCCAGGCCTTGGTGTGACAATAGAAGCTGCATGGACAAAATACTGCGGTGAGCATTTGTTAACCCTCCACGGGCTGCTAAAAGTCAAAATTGTGATAAAATGGGCTGTTTTTGAACACCAACAGCACCCACTTGGTGTACCACCGAGAAAGGTTCCTTCTTTTATCGGACGCCAAATTGATGGGGAAACATTTTTGATAGTGGTAAGGGTATTTAAAAGTCGAAGTCTTAACCCATTTTGGACTGGTTAAAGACACATACCCCTTAAAAGCTTAAAATTCCCATTTTCTGTGGATTTCTCTAAAAGCAACTTGTAGGTGTTCAGGAAAAATTGACTATTCGCAGGTCTTTGTGTGACATTACAAGTTGCATGGACAAAATATGCCGGTGATCATTTATTAACCTTCTACAGGCTGCTAAGCATCATAATTTTGTTGAAATAGGCTGTTTTCAGATGCGCACAGCACCCAATGCATACCCAAGAGATAAACGTAATCTACTTTGTTGGAAGTGGAATTCACCGAGGACCAAATTTGTTAGTAATAAGGGTATTCAAAAAACCAAGCATTAACCCCTTTTGGGATGGTTAATAGCAATACCCATCAAAAGTTTAAAAAATCATGTTTTCCCTGAATTTCTTTACAAGCGTCTCGTAGGGTTTCAATAGAAAATGGTCGTTGATAGGTCTTAGAGTCACATTACCAGTTGCATGGATAAAATATTCAGATAAGCATTTGTTAACCCTCCATGGACTGCTAAATGTCAAAATTTAGAAAAAAATAGTCTGTTTTTGGACACCAACAACATCAAATGGCAATGCTGCAGAGAAACATAACTTCTTTTACCGGACGCAAAACTGATAGGGAAAATTTTTAGTAAGTTGTAAGGGTATTCAAAAATTGATGTCTTAACCCATTTTCGCCCGGTTAAGGAGATGTACCCCTTAAAAGCTTAAAATTCCCATTTTCTGTGGATTTCTAAAAAAAAATCTAGTAAGTATTCAAGAGAAATTGACCATTTGCAGGTCTTGGAGTGAAATTAAAAGTTGTATGAACAAAAGATTCCGGTAAGCGTTTTTTAACCCTCCAGAGGCGGCCAATTTTGAGAAAATGGGCTGTACTTGGCCACCCATTACACCCAATGTGTATCTGCGAGATGAACATAACCACCTTCATTGGAAGTGGGATTCACCGAGGATCATTTTTGTAAGTAATGAAGGTATTCATAAAACCAAGCATTAACCCGTTTAGAGCTGGTTACAGGGTGATACCCCTCAAAAGATTACAAATTCATGTTATCCGAGGATTTCTCTAAAAACGTTATATAGATTTTCAAAAAAAATTGGCCATTCTCAGATCTTAGTGTGAATTACAAGTTGCATTTAGAAAATATTTCAGTAAGCATTTGTTAACCCTATGCTGGTTCTCAAACATCAAAATGTTGAAAAAGTGGGCTGTCGTTGCATACCCGCAGCACCCAAAGTTAAGAGTTGAAATCAACATAAGTGGATGTAGAATTCATGAGAATTATTTTTATAAGTAATAAGCGTATTAAAAAAACAACCCTTAACCCGTTTTGGGCTGGATAAACAATTATACCCATCAACAGCTTAAAATTCATGTTCTCCCTGGATTTCTCAGAAAACATCTCGTAGATGTTTAAGTAAAAATGGACATTCACAGTTTTTGGTGTGAAATTACAAGCTGCATGAATAAATATTCCTGTTAGCACTTGTTAACCCTTAACAAGCTGCCAGACATCAATATTTTGGATACATTTGAGATAAAACGGACCATTTTCAAATAGATACAGCACTCAGTGGGTATGTGTCAAACAAACATAACTCCTTTTGTCGGTCATTAACTTGTTGGACGACGATATTGATATTAACCCACTCCACCATTAATGATGGTTTTTACCTAAACAATTTTTTTATCAAACCGAGTCATTTGAGACTACTATACTCACCTTTCTCATAACATCAATGAAGGAACTTCAGTGCGACAGTTAAAAACAATTCATCAGACACTGTGGGGGGCATGAAAAATCATGGAATCTCATCGGGAAAAGCCATGATTCTCCAGAATCATAAAGTCTATTTTTTTTTTTTTTTTTTTTTTTTTTTTTTTCCACACATTTTGTCCGCACGATTCCGAAGCAATTTTCGGACCGATTTTCACAAAATTTTGCACACGCATAGAGGGGCACAAAATCTAAAAATGTACCAAAGCGGAATTTTCAATTTAACCCTTATTTCGTCAGAATTGGCAAAAAACTGTCAAAATTGGGGTTTATCGGCACTTTCTCGAAACACGTCTTGTAGATTTTTTTTAAACCTTCATCATTGATAGACCTGTCTGTGCCACGACCTTTGATACACATGACATATTAGGCGATGCATATGGTAACCCTCCACAGGCTGCGAAACTTCAAAATTTTGATGAAATGGGCCGGTTTCAGGCTCCCAGAGCACCCAAACGGTACACGAGAGATAAACATAACTTCCTTTATTTGAAGTGGAATTCACCGGAGATCATTTTTGTAAGTAATAATGGTGTTCAAAAAACCAAGCATTAACTCGTCTTGGGCTGGTTAAACAGCAATACCCCCAAAAGCTAAAAAAAATCAGGTTTTCCGTGGATTTCTCTAAACGAGTCTTGTAGATTTTCATGAAAAAATTGTCACTCCCAGGCCTTGATGTGACAATAGAAGTTGCACGGACAAAATACTTCGGTGAGCATTTGTTAACCCTCCACGGGCTGCTAAAAGTCAAAATTGTGATACAATGGGCTGTTTTTGGACGCCAACGGCACCCAATGGGTACGCCACAAAGAAAAGTGATTTCTTTTATCGAGCGCACAATCTATAGGGAAACATTTTTGTAAGTAGTAAGGGTATTCAAAAAACGAAGTCTTAACCCATTTTGGGCAGGCTAAAGAGAGAGACCCCTTAAAATCTAAAAATTCCCATTTTCTGTGGATTTCTCTAAATACATTCCATAGGTTTTCAAGAAAAATTGACTACTTGCAGGTCTTTGTGTGACATTACAAGTGGCATGGACAAAATATTCCGCTGAGCGTTTATTAACCCTCTACAGAATGCCAAGCATCATAATTTTGTTGAAATGGGCTGTTTTCAGACACACACAGCACGCTATGAATGTCCGAGAGTTACACATAATCTCCTTTGTTGGAAGTGGAATTCACTGAGGACCATTTTTGTAAGTAATAAGGGTATTCAAAAACCCAAGCGTTAACCCCTTTTGGGGTGGATATTAGCGATACCCATCAAAAGCTAAAAAAAAATTATGTTTTCCGTGGATTTCGTTACAAACATCTTGTAAGTTTTCAACAGAAAATGGCCATTGATAGGTCTTGGAGTCACATTACCGGCTGCATGGATAAAATATTCCAGTAAGCATTTGTTAACCCTCCATGGGCTGCTAAATGTCAACATTTTGAAAAAATAGTCTGCTTTTGGACACCAACAACAACAAATGGGAATGCCACAGAGATACATAACTTCTTTTACCGGGTGCAAAAATGACAGAGAAAAATTTAGTAAGTAGTAAGGGTATTCAAAAAATCGAGGTCTTAACCCATTTTCGCCTGGTTAAGATGTACCCCTTAAAAGCTTAAAATTCCTGTTTTCTGTGGATTTCTCCAAAAAATCTAGTAAGTATTCAAGAAAAATTGACCATTTGCAGGTCTTGGAGTGACATTACAAGTTACATAGACAAAATATTCCGGTAAGCGTTAGTTAACTCTCCAGAGGCTGCAAAGCATAGAAATTTTGTGAAAATGGACTGTTCTTGGGCACCCATTGCACGCAATATGTACCTGCGAGATAAACATAACCTCCTTCTTTGGAAGTGGAATTCATCAGACCAAGCATTAACCCATTTAGGGCTGGTCTTAACCCGTTTTGGGCTGGTTAAACAGCGGTACTCATCAAAGACTTAAAATTTCATGTTTTCCCTGGATTTCTTTAAAAACATCTTGTAGATTTCAAGAAAAAATGGTCATTTACGGGTCTTCATGTGACATTACAAGTTACGTGGACAAAATATTCCGTTGAGCATTCGTTAACTCTCCACGAGCTGCTAAACATAAAAATGTTGATAAAATAGATTGTTTTCAGACACCAAGAGCACCCAATGGATATGTAACAGAGAAATATAACTCCTTTTACTGCACGTAGAATTCACAGAGGATCAGTTTTGTAAGTAGTAAGGGTATTTAAAAGAATGAAACTTAACCTATTTTAGACTGGATAAGGAGAGATACCCCTTAAAAGCTTAAAATTTACATTTTCTGTGGATTTCGCTAACTGCTTGTTGGCGATTTTCAAGAAAAATTGGACATTGGCAGGTCTTACAAATTGCATAGTTAGAATATTCCGCTAGTCGTTTGTCAATCCCGCTACAGGCTGCTAAACGTCAAAATTTTGATAAAATCGGCTGTTTTCGGGCAGCAAATGGGTATGTAATAGGTAAACATAACCTCTTTTATCAGACTCAAAATTCATGAGGGAAAATGTATGATAGTGTTAAGGGTATTCAAGGGAGCGTGGTGGCTCAGTGGTAGACTGTTGTACTTCTATGCTAGAGGTACTGAGTCCGATCCCCGTCTGGGACGACTGACGTTGTGTCCTTGGGCAAGGCACTTTAGCCCGGTTGCCGACATGGGGGCACGATGACGCCTTGTACTAAGGCATACTGCACGTTGATGGTACATATGTCTTCACCCTCTGTAACCCTGCTTGAGCGGAGCTTGAACAGAGTTAGAATGTTGAGGAGCTGACAGTTGCTTGTCGATGCTTGGTGGTTCTCTCCATGAACTCCGGCTTCCTCCACCTATAAAACTGACCTCATTAGATAACACTCCTTCGTTGTATTATCAGCATGGATTTCCCCATGAAGCAAAGACAAAAATACGTCTGCGGAAAATAATGGCAAATATTTTATTTAGTCTGTATTTTGTCCGTATAGAAAATGTCTCGCCCACATATACCTAAACATGATTCAATGATACAATTGGACATATTTCTCTCGTAAAACCTGAAAAAGACTTGATTTATTTCATTTTAGGATTGCGCGTGTATATTCTTAGAAGATTCTCTGTGTGTTATTAATATACAGCGTCAGTCTTTGATCTCATTTGGGACGATCAATGATTAACACCTTTTCGACAAGAGCCATCAAAATTGAAAATAAAAAAAAATAATCAAATTTCACTAAAACCTTTTGCAGAATCGTGTTTTTCAGAAAACTCTTTCGCGATTGCATGTGTCGTTTTCAAAATTGGATCAGTAATCACGAAATTATAAATATGTTGTTGTCAATAACAAAATTGAAAGCATGTCGGTCAAACTTTCATGACGTCAGAACTCGACTCGGGTAAAATACTGCAGTGATGCAGTGAAAGGACGAGAGTAATAAACGCTGATATCGCAGTAGGCTTTAAACTGTCCATGGAATGGTCCTAAAATCATGTTTATATTTGCAGCTTTACTGCAAATAGGTTTCCCGCTGTTTCTTGTTGAAGTGTTGTTTCCGTCAAGGCCAAGTACCATAGAAAATTTAGAACACCGAGCAGTGGGCTTGCCCCATGAACACCTGCCCGTTATTAAAATTAATTAGCGGGGACATCTGCCCCCCCCCCCCCCTCCTGCTGTTTTTTTTTACCTAGGACACCTGCCCCCTATTGTTTCTTTTACCTAGGACACGTGCCCCCCACCCCCTACTGTTTTTCACCACCTACACCTGCCCCCGTTTGTTTGCTAACAGGCCCCTCTGCATTGACCTTTCTGTCTTTAGAAGCACCCGGGCCGACGGGGAGAGGGCGTGGTTGTGAGCATGGTTAGATTTCGCTGGAGGAAGGTACCCTCAAATCTGGGTCGAAAGTGGCGAAAATGACAAAAGGCAACTTCAACGTATGGTAATGGTATAAACTTCAGACGATCTGGGCGATGTACAGACGAGAGATCATACCTTGGAGCCGGTTAGGTAATTTGGCACAAAAAAACTCCGATTTTATGCTCAATCGCTGCTCTACAGTAGTGCCCAATTCCATTCCAAACTGATAGAGTCGGGACGAATAGTACTCTCACATTCCACGCGATGCGTGGTGTTCTCCACGCGGTCTCGACACTTGCAACAGATGCCAAAATGTCGGCCAGGGTGCGTAGAACAAGTTCTGAAAATTAGAAGTCGCTGCCTTCGGCGGTCTGGACACGGTTCGTGTTTGTGAGAAGTGCAATTTTAATGTCAAATTGGCAAATTTTCGTTAATCGTTTCCCGCCAAAACACCTACTCACCGCCGATTTCTTTTCACTGCAACTTCTTCCGATTATCTAAGGTTTAAAGATAGTGTCAGGATACGCCCCCCCCCCCCCCTCCGCCGCTACAGCCCCCCCCCCCCCCCCCCGCACTTCCTCACTTTGGCAGCGTTCTGGGTTGAAAGTCGAACGGCAACGGTATAAACTACAAGTAATAAGGACGATATTGAGACAAACAATCATACAATGGAGCCGCTTATGCAATGAGGCACCGAAACCTGGGACTTTATGCTCAATCGCAGCTCCACAGTCGTCTACAACACAGCCCATGTCCATTCTGAACTGATAGAGGCGGGACGAATAGTACTCTCTCATTCAAAGCGATGCGTGGTGTTTTCCAGGCGGCTCGGACGCTCCAAACAGATCCCAAAATGTCGGCCAGGGTTCGTAGAACAAGTTCTGAAAACTTCAAGTCGCTGCATCCAGCGGTCTGGACACGGTTCGTGTATGTCAGAAGTGCTATTTTAATGTCCAATATGCAAATCTTCGTCAATCTTTTCCTGCCTGCCAGAAACCCAATCACCGCCAATTTCTTTTCACTTTAAACTTCTGACGATTCTCTTAGGTTTAAAGGTTGTGTTGGGATCCCTGGGTGGCGGTCTTAAAGAAGCAACTTCCATTTACAGAGAGGGGGGGGGGGGGGGGGGCTCTAAAGGAGTCTGCGCCCATTCACGACGTCTTTTTTCGAACTGGCTTAAAAAGGAAGGACCAAATTCAAACAGTTACCTCCTCTCTTCAAAACGCTATATCCCAACCAATTCTAGGCAGATTTCCATGAAATTTTCAATCGTTCTTCATGGATAGTTGCGGCATCACTTTCCATGAAGAGCGATACGAATTTCGCATTTCGTCACGTCGCATTCGAAAAGAGCGCATGGATTTCTCTGAAAACATCTTATAGATTTTAAGTAAAAATGGCCATTCGCCACTTTTTGGTTTGAAATTGAAAGTTGCATGAATAAATATGCCTGTTAGCACATGTTAACCCCCTACAATCTGCCAGACATCAATATTTTGGATACATTTGAGATAAAATGGACCATTTTCAAATAGACAGAGCACTCAAAGGGTATGTGTCAAACAAACATAACTCCTTTTGTCGATCATCAACTTGTGGGACGACGATATTGATATTAACCCACTCTACCATTAATGATGGTTTTTACCTAAACAATTTTTTTTATAAAACTGAGTCATTTGAGACTACTATAACCACCTTTCTCATAACATCAATGAAAGAACTTCAGTGAGACAGTTAAAAAACAATTCATCAGACACTGTGGGGGCATGAAAAATCAAGGAATCTCATCGGGAAAAGCCATGATTCTCCAGAATCATAAAGTCTAGTTGGAAGTGGAATTCACGTCGATCATTTTTGTAAGTAATGAAGGTATTCACAAAACCAAGCATTAACCCTTTAGAGCTGGTTACAGGGAGATACCCCTCAAAAGGTTAAAGATTTGTGTTATCTGAGGATTTCTTTAAAAATATGCCGTAGATTTTCAAGAAAAAATGGCCATTCTCTGATCTTAGTGTGACAATACAAGTTGCATGTACAAAATATTCCTGTAAGCATTTGTTAACCCTATGCAGGTTCCCAAACATCAAAATGTTGATAAAATGGGCTGTGTTTGCGTACCCACATCACCCAAAGTTAGGAGGAGAGATCAAAATAAGTGGAAGTAGAATTCACTGAGAATTATTTTTGGAAGTAATAAGAGTATTCAAAAAACAACACTTAACCCATTTTGGGATGGATAAACAATGATACCCATCAAAAGCTTAAAATTTCATGTTCTCCCTGGATTTCTCTGAAAACATCTTGTGGATTTTAAAGAAAAAAAATGGCCATTCACTGTTCTTGGTGTGACATTACAAGTTGCATGAATAAATATTCCTGTTAGCACTTATTAACCCTCTACAAGCTGCCAGACATCAATATTTGGAATACATTTGAGATAAAATGAACCATTTTAAAATTGACACAGTACTCAGTGGTTATGTGTCAAACAAACATAACTCCTTTTGTCGGTCATTGACTTGTTGGAAGACGATATTGACATTAAACCAGTCCACCGTTAATGATGGTTTTTTACCTAAACAAGTTTTCATCAAACTCTGTCATTTGAGATTACTATCTTCACCTTTTTCATAACATCAATGAAGGGACTTCAGTGAGACAGTTAAAAACAACAAGGCACTGTGGGGTCATGAAAAATCATGGAATCTCATCAGGAAAAGCCATGATTCTCCAGAATCATAAAGTCTAGTTTTTTGGGTTTTTTTTTTTTCCACACATTTTGTCCGCACGATTCCGAAGCCATTTTCGGTCCAATTTTCACAAACTTTTGCACACGCATAGAGGAGCACAAAATCTAAAAATGTACCTAAGCGGAATTTTCGATTTAACCCTTATTTCGTCAGAATTGGCAAAAAACTGTCAAAATTGGGGTTTATCGGCACTTTCTTGAAACATGTCTTGTAGATTTTTTTTAAACCTTCATCATTGATAGACCTATCTGTGCCACGACCTTTGATACACATGACATATCAGGCGATGCATATGGTAACCCTCCACAGGCTGCCAAACATCGAAATTTTGATGAAATGGGTCGGATTCAGGCCCCCAGAGCACCCAAACGATACACGACAGATAAACATAACTTCCTTTATTTGAAGTGGAATTCACCGGAGATCATTTCTGTAAGTAATAATGGTGTTCAAAAAACCAAGCATTAACCCGTTTTGGGCTGGTTAAACAGCAATACCCCCAAAAAGCTCAAAAATTCAGGTTTTCCGTGGATTTCTCTAAACGAGTCTTGTAGATTTTCATGAAAAAATTGTCACTCCCAGGCCTTGATGTGACAATAGAAGTTGCATAGACAAAATACTTCGGTGAGCATTTGTTAACCCTCCACGGGCTGCTAAAAGTCAAAATTGTGATAAAATGGGCTGTTTTTGGATGCCAACGGCACCCAACAGGTACGCCACAAAGAAAAGTGATTTCTTTTATCGAGCGCACAATGTATACGGAAACATTTTTGTAAGTAGTAAGGGTATTCAAAAAACGAAGTCTTAACCCATTTTGGGCAGGCTAAAGAGAGAGACCCCTTAAAATCTAAAAATTCCCATTTTCTGTGGATTTCTCTAAATACATTCCATAGGTTTTCAAGAAAAATTGACTACTTGCAGGTCTTTGTGTGACATTACAAGTGGCATGGACAAAATATTCCGCTGAGCATTTATTAACCCTCTACAGAATGCCAAGCATCATAATTTTGTTGAAATGGGCTGTTTTCGGACACACACAGCACGCAATGTATGTCCGAGAGTTACACATAATCTCCTTTGTTGGAAGTGGAATTCACTGAGGACCATTTTTGTAGTAATAAGGGTATTCAAAAACCCAAGCGTTAACCCCTTTTGGGGTGGTTATTAGCGATACCCATCAAAAGCTAAAAAAAAATCATGTTTTCCGTGGATTTCGTTACAAACATCTTGTAAGTTTTCAACAGAAAATGGCCATTGATAGGTCTTGGAGTCACATTACCGGTTGCATGGATAAAATATTCCAGTAAGCATTTGTTAACCCTCCATGGGCTGCTAAATGTCAACATTTTGAAAAAAATAGTCTGTTTTTGGACACCAACAACAACAAATGGGAATGCCACAGAGATACATAACTTATTTTACCGGATGCAAAACTGACAGAGAAAAATTTAGTAAGTAGTAAGGGTATTCAAAAAATCGAGGTCTTAACCACTTTTCGCCTGGTTAAGATGTACCCCTTAAAAGCTTAAAATTCCAGTTTTCTGTGGATTTCTCCAAAAAATCTAGTAAGTATTCAAGAAAAATTGACCATTTGCAGGTCTTGGAGTGACATTACAAGTTACATAGACAAAATATTCCGGTAAGCGTTAGTTAACTCTCCAGAGGCTGCAAAGCATAGAAATTTTGAGAAAATGGACTGTTCTTGGGCACCCATTGCACGCAATGTGTACCTGCGAGATAAACATAACCTCCTTCTTTGGAAGTGGAATTCATCAGACCAAGCATTAACCCATTTAGGGCTGGTCTTAACCCGTTTTGGGCTGGTTAAACAGTGGTACCCATCAAAGACTTAAAATTTCATGTTTTCCCTGGATTTCTTTAAAAACATCTTGTAGATTTCAAGAAAAAATGGCCATTCACGGGTCTTCATGTGACATTACAAGTTACATGGACAAAATATTCCGTTGAGCATTCGTTAACTCTCCACGAGCTGCTAAACATCAAAATGTTGATAAAATGGATTGTTTTCAGACACCAAGAGCACCCAATGGATATGTAACAGAGAAATATAACTTCTTTTACTGCGCGTAGAATTCACAGAGGATCAGTTTTGTAAGTAGTAAGGGTATTTAAAAGAATGAAACTTAACCTATTTTAGACTGGATAAGGAGAGATACCCCTTAAAAGCTTAAAATTTACATTTTCTGTGGATTTCGCTAACTGCTTGTTGGCGATTTTTAAGAAAAATTGGACATTGGCAGGTCTTACAAATTGCATAGATAGAATATTCCGCTAGTCGTTTGTCAATCCCGCTACAGGCTGCTAAACGTCAAAATTTTGATAAAATCGGCTGTTTTCGGGCAGCAAATGGGTATGTAATAGGTAAACATAACCTCTTTTATCAGACTCAGAATTCATGAGGGATAATGTATGATAGTGTTAAGGGTATTCAAGGGAGCGTGGTGGCTCAGTGGTAGACTGTTGTACTTCTATGCTAGAGGTCCTGAGTCCGATCCCCGTCCGGGACGACTGACGTTGTGTCCTTGAGCAAGGCACTTTAGCCCAGTTGCCGACATGGGGGCATGATGACGCCTTGTACTAAGGCATACTGCACGTCGATGGTACATATGTCTTCACCCTCTGTAACCCTGCTTGAGCGGGGCTTGAACAGAGTTAGAATGTTGAGGAGCTGACAGTTGCTCGTCGATGCTTGGTGGTTCTCTCCATGTACTCCGGCTTCCTCCACCTATAAAACTGACCTCATTAGATAACACTCCTTCGTTGTATTATCAGCATGGATTTCCCCAAGAAGCAAAGACAAAAATACGTCTGCGGAAAATAATGGCAAATATTTTATTTAGTCTGTATTTTGTCCGTATAGAAAATGTCTCGCCCACATATACCTAAACATGATTCAATGATACAATTGGACATATTTCTCTCATAAAACCTGAAAAAGACTTGATTTATTTCATTTTAGGATTGCGCGTGTATATTCTTAGAAGATTCTCTGTGTGTTATTAATATACAGCGTCAGTCTTTGATGTCGTTTGGGACGATCAGTCATTAACACCTTTTCGACAAGAGCCATCGAAATTGAAAATAAAAAAAAATAATCAAATTTCACTAAAACCTTTTGCAGAATCGTGTTTTTCAGAAAACTCTTTCGCGATTGCATGTGTCGTTTTCAAAATTGGATCAGTAATCACAAAATTATAAATATGTTGTTGTCAATAACAAAATTGAAAGCATGTCGGTCAAACTTTCATGACGTCAGAACTCGACTCGGGTGAAATACTGCAGTGATGCAGTGAAAGGACGAGAGTAATAAACGCTGATATCGCAGTAGGCTTTAAACTGTCCATGGAATGGTCCTAAAATCATGTTTATATTTGCAGCTTTACTGCAAATAGGTTTCCCGTTGTTATGCTTTTCCCTGTGGAAAAGACTATTGTTTTCCTACGGATTATTTTTTTTTTTTTTTTTTTTTGGGGGGGGGGTTTTTTGGGTTTTTTTTTTTTTTTTTTTTTTTTGGGTGGGGGGGTGTTTTTTTTTTTCCACACATTTTGTCCGCACGATTCCGAAGCCATTTTCGGAACAATTTTCACAAAACTTTGCACACGCATAGAGGGGCACAAAATTTAAAAATGTACCAAAGCCGAATTTTCGATTTAACCCTTATTTCGTCAGAATTGGCAAAAAACTGTCAAAATTGGGGTTTATCGGCACTTTCTCGAAACACGTCCTGTAGATTTTTTTTAAACCTTCATCATTGATAGACCTGTCTGTACCACGACCTTTGGTACACATGACATATGAGGCGATGCATATGGTAACCCTCCACAGGCTGCCAAACATCGAAATTTTGATGAAATGGGCTGGTTTCAGGCCCCCAGAGCACCCAAACAATACAAGAGAGATAAACATAACTTCCTTTATTTGAAGTGGAATTCACCGGAGATCATTTTTGTAAGTAATAATGGTCTTCAAAAAACCAAGCATTAACCCGTTTTGGGCTGGTTAAACAGCAATACCCCAAAAAGCTCAAAAATTCAGGTTTTCCGTGGATTTCTCTAAACGAGTCTTGTAGATTTTCATGAAAAAATTGTCACTCCCAGGCCTTGATGTGACAATAGAAGCTGCATGGACAAAATACTTCGGTGAGCATTTGTTAACCCTCCACGGGCTGCTAAATGTGAAAATTGTGATAAACTGGGCTGTTTTTGGACGCCAACGGCACCCAACGGGTACGCCACAAAGAAAAGTGATTTCATTTATCGAGCGCACAATCTATAGGGAAACATTTTTGTAAATAGTAAGGGTATTCAAAAAACGAAGTCTTAACCCATTTTGGGCAGGCTAAAGAAAGAGACCCCTTAAAATCTAAAAAATCCCATTTTCTGTGGATTTCTCTAAATACATTCCATAGGTTTTCAAGAAAAATTGACTACTTGCAGGTCTTTGTGTGACATTACAAGTGGCATGGACAAAATATTCCGCTGAGCGTTTATTAACCCTCTACAGAATGCCAAGCATCATAATTTTGTTGAAATGGGCTGTTTTCGGACACACACAGCACGCAATGTATGTCCAAGAGTTACACATAATCTCCTTTGTTGGAAGTGGAATTCACTGAGGACCATTTTTGTAAGTAATAAGGGTATTCAAAAACCCAAGCGTTAACCCCTTTTGGGGTGTTTATTAGCGATACCCATCAAAAGCTAAAAAAAAATTATGTTTTCCGTGGATTTCGTTACAAACATCTTGTAAGTTTTCAACAGGAAATGGCCATTGATAGGTCTTGGAGTCACATTACCGGTTGCATGGATAAAATATTCCAGTAAGCATTTGTTAACCCTCCATGGGCTGCTAAATGTCAACATTTTGAAAAATAGTCTGTTTTTGGACACCACCAACAACAAATGGGAATGCCACATAGATACATAACTTCTTTTACTGGATGAAAAACTGACAGAGAAAGATTTAGTAAGTAGTAAGGGTATTCAAAAAATCGAGGTCTTAACCAATTTTCGCCTGGTTAAGATGTACCCCTTAAAAGCTTAAAATTCCAGTTTTCTGTGGATTTCTCCAAAAAATCTAGTAAGTATTCAAGAAAAATTGACCATTTGCAGGTCTTGGAGTGACATTACAAGTTACATAGACAAAATATTCCGGTAAGCGTTAGTTAACTCTCCAGAGGCTGCAAAGCATAGAAATTTTGAGAAAATGGACTGTTCTTGGGCACCCATTGCACGCAATGTGTACCTGCGAGATAAACATAACCTCCTTCTTTGGAAGTGGAATTCATCAGACCAAGCATTAACCCATTTAGGGCTGGTCATAACCCGTTTTCGGCTGGTTAAACAGCAGTACCCATCAAAGACTTAAAATTTCATGTTTTCCCTGGATTTCTTTAAAAACATCTTGTAGATTTCAAGAAAAAATGGCCATTCACGGGTCTTCATGTGACATTACAAGTTACATGGACAAAATATTCCGTTGAGCATTCGTTAACTCTCCACGAGCTGCTAAACATCAAAATGTTGATAAAATGGATTGTTTTCAGACACCAAGAGCACCCAATGGATATGTAACAGAGAAATATAACTTCTTTTACTGCGCGTAGAATTCACAGAGGATCAGTTTTGTAAGTAGTAAGGGTATTTAAAAGAATGAATCTTAACCTATTTTAGACTGGATAAGGAGAGATACCCCTTAAAAGCTTGAAATTTACATTTTCTGCGGATTTCGCTAACTGCTTGTTGGCGATTTTCAAGAACAATTGGACATTGGCAGGTCTTACAAATTGCATAGATAGAATATTCCACTAGTCGTTTGTTAATCCCGCTACAGGCTGCTAAACGTCAACATTTTGATAAAATCGGCTGTTTTCGGGCAGCAAATGGGGATATAATAGGTAAACATAACCTCTTTTATCAGACTCAGAATTCATGAGGGATAATGTATGATAGTGTTAAGGGTATTCAAGGGACGTGGTGGCTCAGTGGTAGACTGTTGTACTTCTATGCTAGAGGTCCCAAGTCCGATCCCCGTCCGGGACGACTCACGTTGTGTCCTTGGGCAAGGCACTTTAGCCCGGTTGCCAACATGGGGGCACGATGACGCCGTGTACTAAGGCATACTGCACGTTGATGGTACATATGTCTTCACCCTCTGTAACCCTGCTTAAGCGGAGCTTGAACAGAGTTAGAATGTTGAGGAGCTGACAGTTGCTCGTCGATGCTTGGTGGTTCTCTCCGTGTACTCCGACTTCCTCCACCTATAAAACTGTCACGGTCACGATTAGCCATTGTGCATAAGTATGTGACCTTAAACACCAATAAACAAATAAATAAATAAATAAATAAATAAATAAATAAATAAATAAATAAATAAATAAATAAATAAATAAATAAGGGTATTCAAAAAGCCAAGCCTTAACCCTGTTTATAGGATTAAAGACAGACAGCCCATGCCGTGTACGCTGCCTACATTACTTGTAAAATCGACACCCCCACTAAATCTACTTCGAGGTGCGGTGTCGGACCCAACCACCTGACGGTTCTGACCTCATTAGATAACACTCCTTCGTTGTATTTAGCAGCATGGATTTCCCCAAGAAGCAAAGTCAAAAATACGTCTGCGGAAAATAATGGCAAATATTTTATTTAGTCTGTATTTTGTCCGTATAGAAAATGTCTCGCCCACATATACCTAAACATGATTCAATGATACAATTGGACATATTTCTCTCGTAAAACCTGAAAAAGACTTGATTTATTTCATTTTAGGATTGCGCATGTATATTCTTAGAAGATTCTCTGTGTGTTATTAATATACAGCGTCAGTCTTTGATCTTGTTTGGGACGATCAGGGATTAACACCTTTTTCGACAAGAGCCATCGAAATTGAAAATAAAAAAAAATAATCAAATTTCACTAAAACCTTTTGCAGAATCGTGTTTTTCAGAAAACTCTTTCGCAATTGCATGTGTCGTTTTCAAAATTACGATCAGTAATCACGAAATTATAAATATGTTGTTGTCAATAACAAAATTGAAAGCATGTCCGTCAAACTTGCATGCCGTCAGAACTCGACTCGGGTGAAATACTGCAGTGATGCAGTGAAAGGTCGAGAGTAATAAACGCTGATATCGCAGTAGGCTTTAAACTGTCCATGGAATGGTCCTAAAATCATGTTTATATTTGCAGCTTTACTGCAAATAGGTTTCCCGTTGTTTCTTGTTGAAGTGTTGTTTCCGTCAAGGCCAAGTACCATAGAAAATTTGGAACACCGAGCATTGGGCCTGCCCCATGAACACCTGCCTGTTATTAAAATTAATTAGCGGGGACATCTGCCCCCCACCCTTCCTGCTGTTTTTTTACCTAGGACACCTGCCCCCTATTGTTTCTTTTACCTAGGACACGTGCCCCCCACCCCCTGCTGCTTTTCATCAACTACACCTGCCCCCGTTTGTTTGCTAACGGGCCTCTCCCCATTGACCTTTCTATCTTTAGAAGCACCCGGGCCGACGGGGAGAGGGCGTGGTTGTGAGCATGGCTAGATTTCGCTGAAGGAAGGTACCCTCAAATCTGGGTCGAAAGTGGCGAAAATGACAAAAGGCCACTTCAACGTATGGTAACGGTATACACTTCAGACGATCTGGGCAATGTACAGACGAAAGATCATACCTTGGAGCCGGTTAGGTAATTTGGCACAAAAAAACTCCGATTTTATGCTCAATCGCTGCTCTACAGTAGTCTACAATATTGCCCAATTCCATTCCAAACTGATAGAGTCGGGACGAATAGTACTCTCACTTTCCACGCGATGCGTGGTGTTCTCCACGCGGTCTCGACACTTGCAGCAGATGCCAAAATGTCGGCCAGGGTGCGTAGAACAAGTTCTGAAAATTAGAAGTCGCTGCCTTCGGCGGTCTGGACACGGTTCGTGTTTGTGAGAAGTGCAATTTTTATGTCAAATTGGCAAATTTTCGTTAATCGTTTCCCGCCAAAACACCTACTCACCGCCGATTTGTTTTCACTGCAACTTCTTCCGATTATCTAAGGTTTAAAGATAGTGTCAGGATACCCCCCCCCCCCCCCGCGCCGCTACAGCCCCCCCCCCCCCAACCCCCGCACTTCCTCACTTTGTCGGCGTTCTGGATTGAAAGTCTCGAAAATGGCAAGAGGCTACATTAACGTACGGCAACGGTATAAACTACAAGTAGTAAGGACGATATTGAGACAAACAATCATACAATGGAGCCGCTTGGGCAATGAGGCACCGAAACCTGGGACTTTATGCTCAATCGCAGCTCCACAGTCGTCTACAACACTGCCCATGTCCATTCTGAACTGATAGAGTCGGGACGAATAGTACTCTCTCATTCCAAGCGATGCGTGGTGTTTTCCAGGCGGCTCGGACGCTCCAAACAGATCCCAAAATGTCGGCCAGGGTTCGTAGAACAAGTTCTGAAAATTTCAAGTCGCTGCATCCAGCGGTCTGGACACGGTTCGTGTATGTCAGAAGTGCTATTTTAATGTCCAATATGCAAATCTTCGTCAATCTTTTCCTGCCTGCCAGAAACCCAATCAACGCCATTTTCTTTTCACTTTAAACTTCTGACTATTCTCTAAGGATTAAAGGTTGTGTTGGGATCCCTGGATGGCGGTCTTAAAGAAGCAACTTCCATTTACAGAGAGGGGGGGGGGGGGGGGGGGGGGCTCGAAAGGAGTCTGCGCCCATTCACGACGTCTTTTTTCGAACTGGCTTGAAAAGAAAGGACCAAATTCAGACAGTTACCTCCTCTCTTCAAAACGCTATATCCCAACCAATTCTAGGCAGATTTCCATGAAATTTTCACTCGTTGTTCATGGATAGTTGCGGCATCACTTTCCATGAAGAGCGATACGAATTTCGCATTTCGTCACGTCGAATTCGAAAAGAGCGCATGCGCATGGATTTCTCTGAAAACATCTTATAGATTTTAAGTAAAAATGGCCATTCGCACTTTTTGGTTTGAAATTGCAAGTTGCATGAATAAATATGCCTGTTAGCACATGTTAACCCTCTACAATCTGCCAGACATCAATATTTTGGATGCATTTGAGATAAAATTGACCATTTTCAAATAGACAGAGCACTCAAAGGGTATGTGTCAAACAAACATAACTCCTTTTGTCGGTCATTAACTTGTGGGACGACGATATTGATATTAACCCACTCTACCATTTATGATGGTTTTTACCTAAACAATTTTCTTTATAAAACTGAGTCATTTGAGACTAGTATAACCACCTTTCTCATAACATCAATGAAAGAACTTCAGTGAGACAGTTAAAAACAATTCATCAGACACTGTGGGGGCATGAAAAATCAAGGAATCTCATCGGGAAAAACCATGATTCTCCAGAATCATAAAATCATAAAATCTAGTTTTTTGGGGTTTTTTTTTTCTTTTTTTTTTTTCCACACATTTTGTCTGTACGATTCAGAAGCCATTTTCGAACCGATTTTCATAAAAATTTTGCACACGTATAGAGGGGCACAGAATCTAAAAATGTACCCAAGCGGAATTTTCGATTTAACCCTTATTTCGTCAGAATTGGCAAGAAACTGTCAAAATTGGGGTTTATCGGCACTTTCTCGAAACACGTTCTGTAGATTTTTTTATACATTCGTCATTGCTAGACCTGTCTGTGTCACGCCCTTTGATACACATGACATATCAGGCGATGCATATGGTAACCCTCCACAGGCTGCCAAACATCGAAATTTTGATGAAATAGGCCAGTTTCAGGCCCCCCACTGCACCCAAACAATACACGAGAGATAAAAATAACTTCCTTTATTGGGAGTGGAATTCACCTAGGATCATTTTTGTCAGTAATAAGGGTGTTCAAAAAACCAAGCGTTAACCCATTTTGGGCTGGTTAAACAGCAATACCCCCATAAAGCTAAAAAATTCGTATTTTCCGTGGATTTCTCTAAACGAGTCTTGTAGATTTTCAAGAAAAATGTGTCACTCCCAGGCCTTGGTGTGACAATAGAAGTTACATGGACAAAATACTGCGGTGAGCATTTGTTAACCCTCCGCGGGCTGCTAAATATCAAAATTGTGATAAAATGGGCTGTTTTTGGACGCCAACAGCACCCAATGGGTACGAAAAAAGGAAGGGAGCCTTCTTTTATCGAGCGCACAATCTATACGGAAACATTTTTGTAAGTAGTAAGGATATTCAAAAGTCGAAGTCTTAACCCATTTTGGACAGGCTAAACAGAGAGACCCCTTAAAATCTTGAAATTCCCATTTTCTGTGGATTTCTCTAAAAACATCCTGTAGGTTTTCCAGAAAAATAATTGACTACTCGCAGGTCTTTGTGTGATATTACAAGTTGCATGAGCAAAATATCCCGGTGAGCATTTATTAACCCTCTACAGACTGCCAAACATCGTAATTTTGTTGAAATGGGCTGTTTTCGGACACGCACAGCGCCCAAGGTGTACCTGAGAAATAAACATAATCTCCTTTATTGGAAGTGGAATTCACCGAGGGCCATTTTTATAAGTAATAAGAGTATTCAAAAAACCAAGCGTTAACCCCTTTTGTGGTTGTCAATAGTGATACCCATCAAAAGCTTAAAAATGTATGTTTTCCCTGGATTTCTTTAGAAACATCTGGGAGAGTTTTCAAGAGAAAATGGCCACTGATAGGTCTTGGTGTCACATTACCAGTTGATAGGATAAATTATTCCGGGAAGCATTTGTTAAGCCTCTATGGGCAGCTAAATGTGAAAATTTTGAAAAAGTAGTCTGTTTTTGGACACCAACAACATCAAATGGTAATGCAACAGAGATGCATAACTTCCTTTACCTGACGCAAAACAGACAGGGAAACATTTTTGTAAGTAGTAAGTGTATTAAAAAATCGAGGTCTTAACCCATTTTTGACTAGTTAAAAAGATATACCCCTTAAAAGCTTAAAATTCCAGTTTTCTGTGGATTTCTCAAAACTAAATTTCAAGAAAAATTGACCTTTTGCAGGTCTTGGAGTGATGGGCAAAATATTTCGGTAAGCATTTGTTAACCCTCCAGAGGCTGATAAGCATAGACATTTGGAGAAAATGGGCTGTTCTTGGGCAACCATAACACCAAATGTGTACCTGCGAGATAAACATAACCCCCTTCAGTGGAAGTGGAATTCACCGATGATCATTTTTGTATGTAATGAAGGTATTCACAAAGCCAAGCATTAACCCGTGTAGGGCTGATTAAAGAAAGATTCCCCTCAAAAGGTTAAAAATTCATGTTATCCGAGGATTTCTCAAAAAGCATCTCGTAGATTTTCAAAAAAAAATGGCCATTCTCAGATCTTAGTGTGACATTACAAACTGCATGTACAAAATATTCCTGGATGCATTTGTTAACCCTATGCAGGACCTCAAACATCAAAATGTTGATAAAATGGGCTAAGTTTGTATACCCACTGCACCCGAATTTGAGAGGAGAGATCAAAATAAGTGGAAGTAGAATTCACTGAGAATTATTTTTGGAAGTAATAATAGTATTCAAGAAACAACACTTAACCCGTTTTGGACTGGATAAACAATGATACCCATCAAAAGCTTAAAATTCGTGTTCTCCCTGGATTTCTCTGAAAACATCTAGTAGATTTTAAAGAAAAAATGGACATTCGCAGTTCTTGGTGTGGCATTAGAAGTTGCATGAATGAATATACCTGTTAGCACTTGTTAACCCTCTACAAGCTGCCAGACATCAATATTTTGGATACATTTGAGATAAAATGGACCATTTTCAAATAGCCACAGCACTACATGGGTATGTGTCAAACAAACATAACTCCTTTTGTTGGTCATTAACTTGTTGGACGACGATATTGACATTAACCCACTCCACCGTTAATGATGATTTTTACCTAAACAATTTTTTTTTATCAAACTGAGTCATTTGAGACTACTATACTCACCTTTCTCATAACATCGATGAAGGAACTTCAGTGAGACAGTTACAAACAATTCATCAGACACTGTGGGGTCATGAAAAATCATGGAATCTTATCGGGAAAAGCCATGATTCTCCAGAATCATAAAGTCTAGTTTGTGTATGATACTGAATTAATTAGGCTTTTCCCTCTGGAAAAGACTATTGTTTTTCTACGGATTATTATTTTTTTTTTTTTGGGGGGGGGGGGGGGGGGGGGGTTTGGGTTTTTTTTTTGGTTTTTTTTTCCACACATTTTGTCCGTACAATTCAGAAGCCATTTTCGAACCGATTTTCACGAAATTTTGCACACGCATAGAGGGGCACAAAATCTAAAAATATACCCAAGCGGAATTTTCGATTTAACCCTTATTTCATCAGAATTGGCAAAAAACTGCCAAAATTGGGGTTTATCGGCACTTTCTCGAAACAAGTCTTGAAGATTTTTTTTATACATTCATAATTGCTAGACCTGTCTGTGACACGCCCTTTGAAACACGCGACATATCAGGCGATGCATATGGTAACCCTCCACAGGCTGCCAAACATCGAAATTTTGATGAAATAGGCCGGTTTCAGGCCCCCACTGCACCCAAACGATACACGAGAGATAAACATAGCTTCCTTTATTGGGAGTGGAATTCACCAAGGATCATTTTTGTCAGTAATAAGGGTGTTCAAAAAACCAAGCGTTAACCCGTTTTGGACTGGTTAAACAGCAATACCCCCATAAAGCTGAAAAATTCGTATTTTCCGTGGATTTCTCTAA
The DNA here is from genome assembly GCA_031216915.1 of Pictodentalium vernedei. Taxonomy (NCBI): domain Eukaryota; kingdom Metazoa; phylum Mollusca; class Scaphopoda; order Dentaliida; family Dentaliidae; genus Pictodentalium; species Pictodentalium vernedei. The sequence goes on from CM062293.1 coordinate 277,193,990, forward strand.
ACAAGTCTTGTAGATTTTCAAGAAAAATTTGTCACTCCCAGGCCTGGGTTTGACAATAGAAGCTGCATGGACAAAATACTGCGGTGAGCATTTGTTAACCCTCCACGGGCTACTAAAAGTCAAAATTGTGATAAAATGGGTTGTTTTTGGACACCAACAGCACCCGCTTGGTGTACCACCGAGGAAGGTTCTTTCTTTTATCGGACGCAAAATTGATGGGGAAACATTTTTGATAGTGGTAAGGGTATTCAAAAGTCGAAGTCTTAACACATTTTGCACTGGTTAAAGAGAGATACCCCTTAAAAGCTGAAAATTCCCATTTTCTGTGGATTTCTCTAAAAGCAACTTGTAGGTTTTCAGGAAAAATTGACTATTCGCAGGTCTTTGTGTGACATTACAAGATGCATGGACAAAATATTCCGGTGATCATTTATTAACCCTCTACAGGTTGCTAAGCATCGTAATTTTGTTGAAATAGGCTGTTTTCAGATGCGCACAGCACACAATGCACACCCGAGAGATAAACGTGATCTACTTTTTTGGAAGTGGAATTCACCGAGGACCAAATTTGTTAGTAATAAGGGTATTCAAAAAACCAAGTATTAACCCCTTTTGGGATGGTTAATAGCAATACCCATCAAAAGCTTAAAAAATCATGTTTTCCCTGAATTTCTTTACAAGCGTCTCGTAGGGTTTCAAGAGAAAATGGCCGCTGATAGGTCTTAGAGTCACATTACCAGTTGCATGGATAAAATATTCAGATAAGCATTTGTTAACCCTCCATGGGCTGCTAAATATCAAAATTTCTAAAAAAAAGTAGTCTGTTTTTTGGACACCAACAACATCAAATGGGAATGCTGCAGAGAAACATAACTTCTTTTACGGGACACAAAATGGATAGGGAAAATTTTTAGTAAGTTGTAAGGGTATTCAAAAATTGAGGTCTTAACCCATTTTCGCCCGGTTAAGGAGATGTAAAAGCTTAAAATTCTCATTTTCTGTGGATTTCTCAAAAAAATCTAGTAAGTATTCAAGAGAAATTGACCACTTGCAGGTCTTGGAGTGACATTACAAGTTACATGAACAAAAGATTCCGGTAAGCGTTTGTTAACTCTCCAGAGACAGCAAATTTTGAGAAAATGGGCTGTACATGGCCACCCATTACACCCAATGTGTACCTGCGAAATGAACATAACCACCTTCATTGGAAGTGGGATTCACCGAGGATCATTTTTGTAAGTAATGAAGTTATTCATAAAACCAAGCATTAACCCTTTTAGGGCTGGTTACAGGGTGATACCCCTCAAAAGGTTAAAAATTCATGTTATCCGAGGATTTCTCTAAAAACATCTCATAGATTTTCAAGAAAAATTGGCCATTCTCAGATCTTAGTGTGAATTACAAGTTGCATGTACAAAATATTCCAGTAAGCATTTGTTAACCCTATGCTGGTTCTCAAACATCAAAATGTTGAAAAAGTGGGCTGTGTTTGCATACCCGCAGCACCCAAAGTTAAAAGGAGAAATCAACATAAGTGGAAGTAGAATTCACTGAGAATTATTTTTATAAGTAATAAGCATATTAAAAAAACAACCCTTAACCCGTTCTGGGCAGGATAAACAATTATACCCATCAACAGCTTAAAATTCATGTTCTCCCTGGATTTCTCTGAAAACATCTCGTAGATTTTTAAGTAAAAATGGCCATTCACAGTTTTTGGTGTGAAATTACAAGTTGCATGAATAATTATTCCTGTTAGCACTTGTTAACCCTTAACAAGCTGCCAGACATCAATATTTTGGATACATTTGAGATAAAACGGACCATTTTCAAATAGATACAGCACTCAGTGGGTATGTGTCAAACAAATATAACTCCTTTTGTCGGTCATTAACTTGTTGGACGACGATATTGATATTAACCCTCTCCAACGTTAATGATGGTTTTTACCTAAACATTTTTTTTATCAAACTGATTCATTTGAGACTTCTGTACTCACCTTTTTCATGACATCAATGAAGGAACTTCAGTGAGACAGTCAAAAGCAATTCATCACACACTGTGTGGGTCATGACAAATCATGCAATCTCATCGGGAAAAGCCATGATTCTCCAGAATCATAAAGTCTAGTTTTTTTGTTTTTTTGTTTGTTTTTTTTCCACACATTTTTGTCCGTACGATTCCGAAGCCATTTTCGAACCGATTTTCACACAATTTGGTACACGCATAGAGTGGCAAAAAATCTAAACATGTGCCAAAGCGGAATTTTCGATTTAACCCTTATTTCGCCAGAATTGGCAAAAAACCGCCAAAATTGGGGTTTATCAGCACTTTCTCGAAACACGTCTTTAGGATTTTTTTTAAATATTCATAATTACTAGACCTGCCTATGACACAACCTTTGATACACACGACATATTAGGCGATGCATATGGTAACCCTCCACAGGCTGCCAAACATCGAAATTTTGATGAAATGGGCCGGTTTCAGACCCCCACAGCACCCAAACGATACCCGAGAGGTAATCATAATTTCCTTTATTGGAAGTGGAATTCACCGAGGATCATTTTTGTAAGTAATAAGGGTGTTCAGAAAACGAAGTGTTAACCCGTTTTGGGCTGGTTAAACAGCAATACCCCAAAAAAGCTCAAAACTTCATGTTTTCCGTGGATTTCTCTAAACGAGTCTTGTAGATTTTCAAGAAAAATTGATCACTCTCAGGTCTTGGTGTGACATTACAAGTTGCATGGATAAAATATTCCGGTCAGCATTTGTTAACCCTCCCCGAGCTGATAAACGTAAAAATTGTGATAAAATGGGCTGTTTTTAGACACCAACAGCACCCAAACGATATATCACAGAGAAACGGGCCTTCATTTATCGGACGCAAAATTGATCGGAAAATATTTTTGAAAGTGGTAAGGGTATTCAAAATTTGACGTCTTAACCCATTTTGGGCTGGTTAAAGAGAGATACCCATTAAAATCTTAAAATACCTGTTTTCTGTGGATTTCTCTAACAACATCTTGTAGGTTTTCAAGAAAAATCGGCTATTTGCAGGTCTTGGTGTGACATTACAAGTCGCATGAACAAAATATTCCGGTCAGCATTAGTTAGCCCTCCCTGGGCTGCTGAAGGTCAAAATTGCGATAAAATGGGCTGTTTTTGCACACCAACAGCACCCAAAGGGTACACCACAAAGAAAAGTGCCTTCTTTTATCACGCGTACAATTTATATGGAAACATTTTTGTAAGTAGTAAGGGTATTCAAAAGTCGACGTCTTAACCCATTTTGGGCAGGCCAAAGAGAGATATCCCTTGAAAGCTTTAAATTCCCATTTTCTGTGAATTTCCCTAACGGTAACTTGTAGGGTTTCAAGACAAATTGACTATTTGTAAGTCTTTATGTGACATTACAAGTTGCATGGACAAAATACTCCGGTGAGCGTTTTTTAACCATCTACAAGCTGCCAAGCATCATAATGTTGTTAACATGGGACTGTTTTCAGACACGCACAGCACCTAATGTATACATGAGAGATAAACATAATCTCCTTTGTTTGAAGTGGAATTCACAGAGGACCATTTTTGTAAGTAATAAAGGTATTCAAAAAGCCAAGCGTTAACCCCTGTTGGGGAGGTTAACAGGGATACCCATCAAAAGCTTAAAAAATCGTTTTCCCTGGATTTCTACAAACATTTTGTGGGGTTTTCAAGAGAAAATGGCCGTTGATAGGTCTTGGTGTCATATGACCAGTTGCATGGATCAATTATTCTGGTAGGCATTTGTTAACCCTTCATGGGCTGCTAAATGTAAAAAAAATTGAGGAAATAGTTTGTTTTTGGACACCAACAACATCAAATGGAAATGCCACAGAGAAACGTAACTTCTTTTACCGGACGCAAAACTGATAGGGAAACATTGATATTGATATTAACCCATTCTACCATTAATGATGGGTTTTACCTAAACATTTTTTTATCAAACCCAAACCGAGTCATTTGAGACTACAATACTCACCATTCTCATAACATCAATGAAGGAACTTTAGTGAGACAGTTAAAAACAATTCATCAGACACTGTGGGGTCAAGAAAAATCATACAATCTAATCGGGAAAAGCCATGATTCTCCAGAATCATAAAGTCTAGCTTTTTGGGGTTTTTTTTTTTTTTTTTTCCACACATTTTTCTCCGTACGATTTAGAAGCCATTTTCGAACCGATTTTCACACAATTTGGCACACGGATAGAGTGGCAAAAAATCTAAAAATGTACCGAAGCGGAATTTTCGATTTAACCCTTATTTCGCCAGAATTGGCAAAAAACTGCCAAAAATTGGGGTTTATCGGCACTTTCTCGAAACACGTCTTTAGGATTTTTTTAAAACATTCATCATTACTAGACCTGCCTATAACACAACCTTTGATACACACGACATATTAGGCGATGCATATGGTAACCCTCCACAGGCTGCCAAACATCTAAATTTTGATGAAATGGGCCGGTTTCAGACCCCCACAGCACCCAAACGATACCCGAGAGGTAAACATAACTTCCTTCATTGGAAGTGGAATTCACCGAGGATCATTTTTGTAAGTAATAAGGGTGTTCAGAAAACCAAGTGTTAACCCGTTTTGGGCTGGTTAAACAGCAATACCCCAAAAAAGCTCAAAACTTCATGTTTTCTGTGGATTTCTCTAAACGAGTCTTGTAGATTTTCAAGAAAAATTGGTCACTCTGAGGTCTTGGTGTGACATTACAAGATGCATGGATAAAAAATATTCCGGTCAGCATGAGTTAACCCTCCCCGAGCTGCTAAACATAAAAATTTTGATAAAATGGGCTGTTTTTAGACACCAACAGCACCCAAACGATATACAACAGAGAAAGGGGCCTTCATTTATCGGACGCAAAATTGATCGAAAAATATTTTTGAAAGTGGTAAGGGTATTCAAAATTTGACGTCTTAACCCATTTTGGGCTGGTTAAAGAGAGATACCCATTAAAATCTTAAAATACCCACTTTCTGTGGATTTCTCTAACAGCATCTTGTAGGTTTTCAAGAACAATCCACTATTTGCAGGTCTTGGTGTGACATTACAAGTCGCATGAACAAAATATTCCGGTCAGCATTCGTTAACCCTCCCCGGGCTGCTGAAGGTCAAAATTGCGACAAAATGGGCTGTTTTTGCACACCAACAGCACCCAAAGGGTACACCACAAAGAAAAGTGCCATCTTTTATCGCGCGTACAATTTATACGGAAACATTTTTGTAAGTAGTAAGGGTATTCAAAAGTCGACGTCTTAACCCATTTTGGTCAGGCTAAAGAGAGATATCCCTTGAAAGCTTCAAATTCCCATTTTCTGTGAATTTCCCTAACGGTAACTTGTAGGGTTTCAAGACAAATTGACTATTCGTAGGTCTTTATGTGACATTACAAGTTGCATGGACAAAATACTGCAGTGAGCGTTTTTTAACCATCTACAAGCTGCCAAGCATCGTAATGTTGTTAACATGGGACTGTTTTCAGACACGCACAGCACCTAATGTATACATGAGAGATAAACATAATCTCCTTTGTTTGAAGTGGAATTCACAGAGGACCATTTTTGAAATGTAATAAAGGTATTCAAAAAGCCAAGCGTTAACCCCTGTTGGGGACGTTAACAGGGATACCCATCAAAAGCTTAAAAAATCGTTTTCCCTGAATTTCTTTACAAACATTTTGTGGGGTTTTCAAGAGAAAATGGCCGTTGATAGGTCTTGGTGTCATATGACCAATTGCATGGATCAGTTATTCTGGTAGGCATTTGTTAACCCTTCATGGGCTGCTAAATGTAAAAAAAATTGAGGAAATAGTCTGTTTTTGGACACCAACAACATCAAATGGAAATGGCACAGAGAAACGTAACTTCTTTTACCGGACGCAAAACTGATAGGGAAACACTGATATTGATATTAACCCATTCTACCATTAATCATGGGTTTTACCTAAACATTTTTTTATCAAACCCAAACCGAGTCATTTGAGACTACTATACTCACCTTTCTCATAACATCAATGAAGGAACTTTAGTGAGACAGTTTAAAACAATTCATCAGACACTGTGGGGTCAAGAAAAATCATGGAATCTAATCGGGAAAAGCCATGATTCTCCAGAATCATAAAGTCTAGTTTCTTGTTGAAGTGTTGTTTCCGTCAAGGCCAAGTACCATAAAAAATTTGGAACACCGAGCAGTGGGCTTGCCCCATGAACACCTGCCCGTTATTAAAATTAATTAGCGGGGACATCTGCCCCCCTCCCCCTTCCTGCTGTTTTTTTTACCTAGGACACCTGCCCCCTATTGTTTCTTTTACCTAGGACACGTGCCCCCCACCCCCTGCTGTTTTCCACCAACTACACCTGCCCCCGTTTGTTTGCTAACGGGCCCCTCCCCATTGACCTTTCTATCTTTAGAAGCACCCGGGCCGACGGGGAGAGGGCGTGAGCATGGCTAGATTTCGCTGAAAGAAGGTACCCTCAAATCTGGGTCGAAAGTGGCGAAAATGACAAAAGGCAACTTTCAACGTATGGTAACGGTATAAACTTCAGACGATCTGGGCGATGTACAGACGAAAGATCATACCTTGGAGCCGATTAGGTAATTTGGCACAAAAAAACTCCGATTTTATGCTCAATCGCTGCTCTACAGTAGTGCCCCAATTCCATTCCAAATTGATAGAGTCGGGGACGAATAGTACTCTCACTTTCCACGCGATGCGTGGTGTTCTCCACGCGGTCTCGACACTTGCAACAGTTGCCAAAATGTCGGCCAGGGTGCGTAGAACAAGTTCTGAAAATTAGAAGGTCGCTGCCTTCGGCGGTCTGGACACGGTTCGTGTTTGTGAGAAGTGCAATTTTAATGTCAAATTGGCAAATTTTCGTTAAATTTCCCGCCAAAACACCTACTCACCGCCGATTTCTTTTCACTGCAACTTCTTCCGATTATCTAAGGTTTAAAGATAGTGTCAGGATACCCCCCCCCCCCTCCGCCGCTACAGCCCCTCCCCCCGCACTTCCTCACTTTGGCGGCGTTCTGGGTTGAAAGTCTCGAAAATGCCAAGAGGCTACATTAACGAACGGCAACGGTATAAACTACAAGTAGTAAGGACGATATTGAGACAAACAATCATACAATGGAGCCGCTTATGCAATGAGGCACCGAAACCTGGGACTTTATGCTCAATCGCAGCTCCACAGTCGTCTACAACACTGCCATGTCCATTCTGAACTGATAGAGTCGGGACGAATAGTACTCTCTCATTCCAAGCGATGCGTGGTGTTTTCCAGGCGGCTCGGACGCTCCAAACAGATCCCAAAATGTCGACCAGGGTTCGTAGAAAAAGTTCTGAAAATTTCAAGTCACTGCCTCCAGCAGTCTGGACACGGTTCGTGTATGTCAGAAGTGCTATTTTAATGTCCAATATGCAAATCTTCGTCAATCTTTTCCTGCCTGCCAGAAACCCAATCACCGCCAATTTCTTTTCACTTTAAACTTCTGACGATTCTCTTAGGTTTAAAGGTTGTGTTGGGATCCCTGGGTGGCGGTCTTAAAGAAGCAACTTCCATTTACAGAGAAGGGGGGGGGGGGGGGGGGGGGGGGCTCTAAAGGAGTCTGCGCCCATTCACGACGTGTTTTTTCGAACTGGCTTAAAAAGGAAGGACCAAATTCAAACAGTTACCTCCTCTCTTCAAAACGCTATATCCCAACCAATTCTAGGCAGATTTCCATGAAATTTTCACTCGTTCTTCATGGATAGTTGCGGCATCACTTTCCATGAAGAGCGATACGAATTTCGCATTTCGTCACGTCGAATTCGAAAAGAGCGCATGCGCATGGATTTCTCTGAAAACATCTTATAGATTTTAAGTAAAAATGGCCATTCGCACTTTTGGTTTGAAATTGAAAGTTGCATGAATAAATATGCCTGTTAGCACATGTTAACCCCCTACAATCTGCCAGACATCAATATTTTGGATACATTTGAGATAAAATGGACCATTTTCCAAATAGACAGAGCACTCAAAGGGTATGTGTCAAACAAACAGAACTCCTTTTGTCGGTCATTAACTTGTGGGACGACGATATTGATATTAACCCACTCTACCATTAATGATGGTTTTTACCTAAACAATTTTTTTTATAAAACTGAGTCATTTGAGACTACTATAACCACCTTTCTCATAACATCAATGAAAGAACTTCTGTGAGACAGTTAAAAACAATTCATCAGACACTGTGGGGGCATGAAAAATCAAGGAATCTCATCGGGAAAAAGCCATGATTCTCCAGAATCATAAAGTCTAGTTGGAAGTGGAATTCACCGTCGATCATTTTTGTAAGTAATGAAGGTATTCACAAAACCAAGCATTAACCCTTTAGAGGTGGTTACAGGGAGATACCCCTCAAAAGGTTAAACATTTGTGTTATCTGAGGATTTCTTTAAAAACATGCCGTAGATTTTCAAGAAAAAATGGCCATTCTCTGATCTTAGTGTGACAATACAAGTTGCATGTACAAAATATTCCTGTAAGCATTTGTTAACCCTATGCAGGTTCTCAAACATCAAAATGTTGATAAAATGGGCTGTGTTTGCGTACCCACATCACCCAAAGTTGGGAGGAGAGATCAAAATAAGTGGAAGTAGAATTCACTGAGAATTATTTTTGGAAGTAATAAGAGTATTCAAAAAACAACACTTAACCCGTTTTGGGCTGGATAAACAATGATACCCATCAAAAGCTTAAATTTCATGTTCTCCCTGGATTTCTCTGAAAAACATCTTGTAGATTTTAAAGAAAAAAATGGCCATTCACAGTTCTTGGTGTGACATTACAAGTTGCATGAATAAATATTCCTGTTAGCACTTGTTAACCCTCTACAAGCTGCCAGACATCAATATTTGGGATACATTTGAGATAAAATGAACCATTTTAAAATTGACAGAGCACTCAGTGGGTATGTGTCAAACAAACATAACTCCTTTTGTCGGTCATTGACTTGTTGGAAGACGATATTGACATTAAACCAGTCCACCGTTAATGATGGTTTTTACCTAAACAATTTTTTATCAAACTCTGTCATTTGAGATTACTATCTTCACCTTTTTCATAACATCAATGAAGGGACTTCAGTGAGACAGTTAAAAACAACAAGACACTGTGGGGTCATGAAAAATCATGGAATCTCATCGGAAAAAGCCATGATTCTCCAGAATCATAAAGTCTAGTTTTTTTTTGTTTTTCTACGGAATATTTTTTTTTTTTTTGGGGGGGGGGGGGGGGTTGGGTTTTTTTTTTTTTTTTTTTTTTTCCTCACATTTTGTCCGCACGATTCCGAAGCCATTTTCGGACCATTTTTCACAAAATTTTGCACACGCATAGAGGGGCACAAAATCTAAAACTGTACCCAAGCTGAATTTCCGATTTAACCCTTATTTCGTCAGAATTGGCAAAAAACTGTCAAAATTGGGGTTTATCGGCACTTTCTTGAAACATGTCTTGTAGATTTTGTTTAAACCTTCATCATTGATAGACCTATCTGTGCCACGACCTTTGATACACATGACATATCAGGCGATGCATATGGTAACCCTCCACAGGCTGGCAAACATCGAAATTTTGATGAAATGGGTCGGTTTCAGGCCCCCAGAGCACCCAAACGATACACGAGAGATAAACATAACTTCCTTTATTTGAAGTGAAATTCACCGGAGATCATTTTTGTAAGTAATAATGGTGTTCAAAAAACCAAGCATTAACCCGTTTTGGGCTGGTTAAACAGTAATACCCCCAAAAAGCTAAAAAATTCAGGTTTTCCGTGGATTTCTCTAAACGAGTATTGTTGATTTTCATGAAAAAATTGTCACTCCCAGGCCTTGATGTGACAATAGAAGTTGCATAGACAAAATACTTCGGTGAGGATTTGTTAACCCTCCACGGGCTGCTAAAAGTCAAAATTGTGATAAAATGGGCTGTTTTTGGACGCCAACGGCACCCAACGGGTACGCTACAAAGAAAAGTGATTTCTTTTATCGAGCGCACAATGTATACGGAAACATTTTTGTAAGTAGTAAGGGTATTCAAAAAACGAAGTCTTAACCCATTTTGGGCAGGCTAAAGAGAGAGACCCCTTAAAATCTAAAAATTCCCATTTTCTGTGGATTTCTCTAAATACATTCCATAGGTTTTCAAGAAAAATTGACTACTTGCAGGTCTTTGTATGACATTACAAGTGGCATGGACAAAATATTCCGCTGAGCGTTTATTAACCCTCTACAGAATGCCAAGCATCATAATTTTGTTGAAATGGGCTGTTTTCGGACACACACAGCACGCAATGTATACTCTCCTTTGATGGAAGTGGAATTCACTGAGGACCATTTTTGTAGTAATAAGGGTATTCAAAAACCCAAGCGTTAGCCCCTTTTGGGGTGGTTATTAGCGATACCCATCAAAAGCTAAAAAAAATCATGTTTTCCGTGGATTTCGTTACAAACATCTTGTAAGTTTTCAACAGAAAATGGCCATTGATAGGTCTTGGAGTCACATTACCGGTTGCATGGATAAAATATTCCAGTAAGCATTTGTTAACCCTCCATGGGCTGCTAAATGTCAACATTTTGAAAAAATAGTCTGTTTTTGGACACCAACAACAACAAATGGGAATGCCACAGAGATACATAACTTATTTTACCGGATGCAAAACTGACAGAGAAAAATTTAGTAAGTAGTAAGGGTATTCAAAAAATCGAGGTCTTAACCAATTTTCGCCTGGTTAAGATGTACCCCTTAAAAGCTTAAAATTCCAGTTTTCTGTGGATTTCTCCAAAAAATCTAGTAAGTATTCAAGAAAAATTGACCATTTGCAGGTCTTGGAGTGACATTACAAGTTACATAGACAAAATATTCCGGTAAGCGTTAGTTAACTCTCCAGAGGCTGCAAAGCATAGAAATTTTGAGAAAATGGACTGTTCTTGGGCACCCATTGCACGCATTGTGTACCTGCGAGATAAACATAACCTCCTTCTTTGGAAGTGGAATTCATCAGACCAAGCATTAACCCATTTAGGGCTGGTCTTAACCCGTTTTGGGCTGGTTAAACAGCGGTACCCATCAAAGACTTAAAATTTCATGCTTTCCCTGGATTTCTTTAAAAACATCTTGTAGATTTCAAGAAAAAATGGCCATTCACGGGTCTTCATGTGACATTACAAGTTACATGGACAAAATATTCCGTTGAGCATTCGTTAACTCTCCACGAGCTGCTAAACATCAAAATGTTGATAAAATGGATTGTTTTCAGACACCAAGAGCACCCAATGGATATGTAACAGAGAAATATAACTTCTTTTACTGCGCGTAGAATTCACAGAGGATCAGTTTTGTAAGTAGTAAGGGTATTTAAAAGAATGAAACTTAACCTATTTTAGACTGGATAAGGAGAGATACCCCTTAAAAGCTTAAAATTTACATTTTCTGTGGATTTTGCTAACTGTTTGTTGGCGATTTTCAAGAACAATTGGACATTGGCAGGTCTTACAAATTGCATAGATAGAATATTCCGCTAGTCGTTTGTTAATCCCGCTATAGGCTGCTAAACGTCAAAATTTTTATAAAATCGGCTGTTTTCGGGCAGCAAATGGGTATGTAATAGGTAAACATAACGTCTTTTATCAAACTCAGAATTCATGAGGGATAATGTATGATAGTGTTAAGGGTATTCAAGGGAGCGTGGTGGCTCAGTGGTGGACTGTTGTACTTCTATGCTTGAGGTCCCGAGTCCGATCCCCGTCCGGGACGACTCACGTTGTGTCCTTCGGCAAGGCACTTTAGCCCGGTTGCCGACATGGGGGCACGATGACGCCGTGTACTAAGGCATACTGCACGTCGATGGTACATATGTCTTCACGCTCTGTAACCCTGCTTGCGCGGAGCTTGAACAGAGTTAGAATGTTGAGGAGCTGACAGTTGCTCGTCGATGCTTGGTGGTTCTCTCCATGTACTCCGGCTTCCTCCACCTATAAAACTGTCACGGTCACGATTAGCCATTGTGCATAAGTATGTGACCTTAAACACAAATAAATAAATAAATAAATAAATAAATAAATAAATAAATAAATAAATAAATAAATAAATAAGGGTATTCAAAAACCAAGCCTTAACCCTGTTTATAGGATTAAGGACAGACAGCCCATGCCGTGCACGCTGCCTACATTACTTGTAAAATCGACACCCCCACTAAATCTACTTCGAGGTGCGGTGTTGGACCCAACCACCTGACGGTTCTGACCTCATTAGATAACACTCCTTCGTTGTATTATCAGCATGGATTTCCCCAAGAAGCAAAGACAAAAATACGTCTGCGGAAAATAATGGCAAATATTTTATTTAGTCTGTATTTTGTCCGTATAGAAAATGTCTCGCCCATATATACCTAAACATGATTCAATGATACAATTGGACATATTTCTCTCGTAAAACCTGAAAAAAGACTTGATTTATTTCATTTTAGGATTGCGCGTGTATATTCTTAGAAGATTCTCTGTGTGTTATTAATATACAGCGTCAGTCTTTGATCTCGTTTGGGACGATCAGCGATTAACACCTTTTCGACAAGAGCCATCGAAATTGAAAATAAAAACAAATAATCAAATTTCACTAAAACCTTTTGCAGAATCTTTTTTTTCAGAAAACTCTTTCGCGATTGCATGTGTCGTTTTCAAAATTCCGATCAGTAATCACGAAATTATAAATATGTTGTTGTCAATAACAAAATTGAAAGCATGTCCGTCAAACTTGCATGACGTCAGAACTCGACTCGGGTTAAATACTGCAGTGATGCAGTGAAAGGACGAGAGTAATAAACGCTGATATCGCAGTTGGCTTTGAACTGTCCATGGAATGGTCCTAAAATCATGTTTATATTTGCAGCTTTACTGCAAATAGGTTTCCCGTTGTTTCTTGTTGAAGTGTTGTTTCCGTCAAGGCCAAGTACCATAGAAAATTTGGAACACCGAGCAGTGGGCCTGCCCCATGAACACCTGCCTGTTATTAAATTGTTTCTTTTACCTAGGACACGTGCCCCCCCCCCCCCCTGCTGTTTTTCACCAACTACACCTGCCCCCGTTTGTTTGCTAATGGGCCCCTCCCCATTGACCTTTCTATCTTCAGAAGCACCCGGGCCGACGGGGAGAGGGCGTGGTTGTGAGCATGGCTAGATTTCGCTGAAGGAAGGTACCCTCAAATCTAGGTCGAAAGTGGCGAAAATGACAAAAGGCTACTTCAACGTATGGTAACGGTATAAACTTCAGACGATCTGGGCGATGTACAGACGAAAGATCATACCTTGGAGCCGGTTAGGTAATTTGGCACAAAAAAACTCCGATTTTATGCTCAATCGCTGCTCTACAGTAGTCTACAATAGTGCCCAATTCCATTCCAAACTGATAGAGTCGGGACGAATAGTACTCTCACTTTCCACGCGATGCGTGGTGTTCTCCACGTGGTCTCGACACTTGAAATAGATGGCAAAATGTCAGCCAGGTTGAGAACAAGTTCTGAAAATTAGAAGTCGCTGCCTTCGGCGGTCTGGACACGGTTCGTGTTTGTGAGAAGTGCAATTTTAATGTCAAATTGGCAAATTTTCGTTAATCGTTTCCCGCCAAAACACCTACTCACCGCCGTTTTGTTTTCACTGCAACTTCTTCCGATTAACTAAGGTTTAAAGATAGTGTCAGGATACCCCCCCCCCCCCCCCCCGCCGCTACAGCCCCCCCCCCCCCCCCGCGCTTCCTCACTTTGGCGGCGTTCTGGGTTGAAAGTCTCGAAAATGGCAAGAGGCTACATTAACGTACCGCAACGGTATAAACTACAAGTAGTAAGGACGATATTGAGACAAACAATCATACAATGGAGCCGCTTAGGCAATGAGGCACCGAAACCTGGGACTTTATGCTCAATCGCAGCTCCACAGTCGTCTACAACACTGCCCATGTCCATTCTGAACTGATACGAGTCGGGACGAATAGTACTCTCTCATTCTAAGCGATGCGTGGTGTTTTCCAGGCGGCTCGGACGCTCCAAACAGATCCCAAAATGTCGGCCAGAGTTCGTAGAACAAGTTCTGAAAATTTCAAGTCGCTGCCTCCAGCGGTCTGGACACGGTTCGTGTATGTCAGAAGTGCTATTTTAATGTTAGCGGGGGAGGAATTCGTCACATACAGGTGAATTGTGCACTTGGTGATACCTTCTTGAAATTTGGCACACTGTTAGTGTAGGCTATGAGGTTCTCAAAAACGATCGGCTACAAGTTGACACCGACCGGTGGCGACCAGTAGCGGCACAATCCAAAATGGCCGCCAGCGGCTGAAGGGAACCTCCTTTTCGACGGTCTACCGACTATACATCCGATTGTAAGGGCGCGAAAGTGAACTCTGATCCACGCACGTGTTGGAAACAGACGTGGGAGATGATGTAGAATAAAACGAGATTCTCTATACGGACGCATCAATTTCTTGGAACTTGAAAGGAGCGTTGTTTCTCCGGGATCAGCGTCATTCAGGCAAACCTGAATGACGCTGATCCCGGAGAAACAACGCTCTTTATGAAGCAGTCTCTTTGCCATACAATCTCTTGTTTGGCGTAATTCCGCAAGCAATTCTGATTTGTCTGTCGAAATTAATTCGAGAACGCGATTGTTCACAAAAATCATTCACAGAATGAGTGAGAATCCTCTTCGTGTACGGACTAGTACTGACTGGGAACGTTGTTGCTTTTGCCAGCAAGACAGTTCCAAGAAATTGATGCGTCCGTATAGAGAATCTCGTTTTCATGACGCCTATAAAGCTATTGAGGAAGACATAACGCGCTTCCTAGATAATGGCGTTGAGCTTCCATATAATTTGACCATTCATTGTTTGATGAGAGAGAGTGATGAGTGTATGTCGATGTCACTGTTGACGAATAAGGCAATATATCATAAGACATGCCGTGACAGTATTCGGACTCACATCGTACAGCGCGTGCTACACAAGCGAGAGCGAAATGAGGCAGTGGCATCCTGCTCCACGCTGAGTCCTAAAAGAACACGGACAAGTTTTGAATCTGGCTGTGACAGGAAACTGCCCCAGTGTGTTTATTGTCACAAACGCGAAGGTGACAGCAGTGAGCCTATTTGCAGATCAATGTCTGATAACAATAAACTCAAAATTATGGCAAAGGAAGCCGAGAACTGGGTTGTTTTTTCTCGGGTCAATGCAGCATTTGATTCCGCTGCTAGTGATCTTTACTATCACAAAACCTGTTATTGTAAGCTTGCCAATGAAGCACGAGCGGCTAAATCTAAAAAGTCGAAGAACGCCGAACATTCCGCGTCAGGCCTGCCCTATGACCCTCTCGTTATGGCAGAGCTCATAACATTTGTTGAACACAACGATTCCGCGATGAAGCTTGTCGATCTCAAGAATCTGTACAGTCGGAGGTTGAAGCAAGTCGGTTCTGATTGGCTTAGTGAAGAAATACATTCCACTCGATTCAAAGAACATTTGTTGCAGAAATTGGGCGATGGCTGGGACGCCTTCACACAGGGTAGAGATGTGTTTATTTCAAGTAGGTTTCGAGTTGGCTCCTTGTTGTCCGAATCTTTAACTCGTATAGTGTCTGAGGAAGAGGCAAAAAAGATAGTTGATGTGGGTCTTCTTCTGCGTAAACACATACTCATATCTCAAGCTCCTTTCACGGGATCATTTTCATCTTATTGCTTGAGCGAGCCTGTACCCAACTCACTCCTGACTCTTCTTAGAGTTCTACTTGAGGGCACATGTAGTATACAGAACTTAGGCGATGATGAGACTGTTAATGCCAAGACTCGAGTGGCTTGTACTATTTCACAGATGTTGATCAGCAATTCAGCGAAACGCTCCGAACATGCACAAAATGTTCACCAGAGACGTGACAGAGAAACTCCAATGCCTCTTTATGTGGGTTTGAAGTTGCATGCCCATGATCGTATGAAAAATCTTATCAGAGATTTTCATCAAATGGGACTCTCTGTCTCTTATGATCGCGTAATGGATGTTCGCAGGAGTTTCGCGAGAGCTGTTTCACTGCGGTTCAAGAACGAAGGTGTTGTAGTCCCAGCTAACTGCAAACGTAATGTTTTCTCGATAGGAACCACTGATAACATTGATGTATCTGGTAGATCTGATATGCATGGTACGTCCATCACACTCATTGGTCAACTGAGCAGGGACAATGTGGGTACTGATCCCCCACCACTGAGTTTAGATGTTCCAGAAGACACACAAATTGAACTCCCAGACGACTATGCATTTGTTCCTTTCGTTGAAGACTTTGGTGGGGACATCAGGCTTGAATCTCCAGATGAATGTAATGTACGGCCCAATGAATATGCAGATTTGAACGTGGGAGAGAATGACTGGTTGTCTCATGTGTCACAGATCAGCAATAAAGGGAAGGTTGATGGCAGCTGGCAGCTTGATGAAGTCCCTGTGACCTTTTCAGGCTTCTTTTCAAAACATGAAGATCAAGACAATGTCAAACCTCGTGCAGTTATTGGGGTATTCCCTGTTTTCAGTGAGCAGAAAGCGGACTCACTCAGTATGCAGAAGCATGCTATGTATGTGGTCAGGGAAGCTACTGCTTTCGTAAACCCCGGCCAGATACCTGTCATTGAAGGTGACTGTCCGTTGTATGCCAGGCAGAAAAAATGTCAATGGCTGTTCCCAGAGGAGATAGGTGAGGATCGAATGGTGTGTATGATTGGATTCCTGCATCTTGAAATGTGCACCCAAGAAGCTGGTGGTAAGCTTATGGGTGGTTCTGGTTGGGAGCGAATGTTTCACCTCGCAAAGATATTCACACCCGGTGTAGCATCATCCCTACTTGGTGGGAAACATGTCAAGAGGACGCGACAGGCATATCTTCTCACTCTAGCTTGGCTTGAGATCCTCAGAAAGAATGCTTATGAGATTTACTGTCAGCAGACTGGGCCCCATGAGTCATTTGAAATGTGGGAACAGAGGATTCTTTCACAATCTCCAACTGCGCGCTATTGGGGTGAAATCGTTCGGAACTTTCTCTTGACAAGCTGTCAATTCGTTCGGAACCAACGAATCGGTAACTGGCCTGGTACACTGTGTTCTATCGATGAGTTGTGCAGTTACTTTTTTGCCCTAGGACATACAAATTATTGTCGGTGGGTCCCCGTATTTCTGAGAGACATGTCTCAGCTACCCAGGCGGCATCCTTCAATCCACAACAAATTCATGGAAGGCCATTTTGTGGTCCAGCGTAGTGAGAGGAAGTTCAGTATGATGGGTTTAGATCAGAGCCAAGAACATAGTATCCAACTACTCAAAGAAGACAGTGGTCCAAAAGGTCTCTATGGCCAGGCTGAAGAGAAAGTCGTTATTGAGCTTTCAAGGTCAGAAGTTCTGCGTGTTATAGATGAGTATGAATATGCAAGTTTCCACACAACATCATCAGATAACACGGAACACCCGGAAAGTTCGGTATCAGAGCAGAAAAAATTTCTGAATCAATTGAAATCTCTCCTCGATCTGGTGAATCAGGGACTCATTATCAACCCTTATGATGAAACTAGTGGTCAGCTGGTGACATTAGATACTGGTGAATATATGGACCCCGAAGTTAGTAAGAGTTTACGGTCATTACCCGAAAGGGGCAAGCATTTATATTCCACTTTCTTGAAGGAAAGGCTTGTGGAATGCACCGTACCCCTGAATGATGTTATTCCCAAGGCAAATATATATACCTTCCTTAACCCACCCCCAGCCAACCTGGACAAAGGCCGAGACAAACTCATGTCAAGTAAAGCAACTGCCGCAATAGTTACCCAGATGTTCGTTTCACTGCAAGCCCGGCCTGATTCAAACATGGATGAGTTTTTCATGCACGAGAATGCACGTGATCCGCCAGCATTATCCGATAGAGGTAAGCTACGGAGTGGGACAAAATCTCAAATTCTCAATTGTTTACCAGCTATTCCTGCACAAGGGAAGAATTCAGCAGCTAGACAAGCTTCAGTTGTCATCTTGGATATGCCTGCTGTAGTCCATGTAATCAAACCACAGAAAGCGGATCTGTTTGGAGAATATGCTCGATTGCAATTATTGCCATACATCGAATCTCTGATTAACACGAACACCACAAGGGTTGATGCGATCTATGACTGTTACCCCGAAGGCAGTTTGAAGAATCAGACGCGAGCAAAACGCCTCGGTGAGACAGCAGTTAGGTTGATACGGGTGTCCGAGAACGTCCCTTTACCTAAAGGGAAGAATTGGCAGGCATTCTTGAAAGTTAGTGAGAATAAAGACGAATTTTTCAAGTTCCTGTCTGCTGAACTGCTGAAATTAACATCAACATCCGAGTACCAGTTGTTAACGACATCAGGAGAATATGTACTATGCAATAAGGATGTTAGCTTATGTGACATATCTCCATCGAACCACGAGGAAGCAGACACGCGCATGATGCTTCATCTCAACCATGCAGTCTCACAAGGTCACAAAATAGCTTTTCTTCGCACGGTTGATTCTGATGTCGTCATTCTGTCTTTGCACCATTTCGCAACATTCCGTGACCTTGGACTCAGTGAGCTGTGGATTGGGTTTGGAATTGGAAAGGCATATAAAGATATGCCAATTCATGAGATAGCTTCACAACTTGGACCTGATTACTGTAAGGCCCTGACTTTCTTCCACGCCTTCACAGGTTGTGATGTAACATCCAGCATGCTCGGCATTGGGAAGAAGACAGGATGGAATGCATGGATGAATTTTCCCGCATCAACTGAAATGATGATAGAATTGACTGAGAATCCGCAAGTCTTTTCAGAGGATTCCCCTCATATGCAGCATATCGAAAAACTCACCATACAGATGTACAGTAACAGTTGTGTCAGTACACGTGTCAATGATGCGAGACGGCATATGTTCACACATGGCCTTAAGTCTATGGAAAACATCCCGCCCACCAAAGCAGCTCTGTATCAACATGTAAAAAGGGTAATTCTTGTGTCATCTTTCATTTGGCATCGTGCTCTGCAGAAACACTTATGTGTGCCAGACCCATCACAGTACGGATGGGAGTGGAATCCACGTCTCAATATTCTGGTCCCATTTTGGACTCACCTAGGAGACGCAAGTGCTGCATGTGCACTGATGCTCCACTGTAGTTGTGCCAAGGCCTGCAAGGGCAATTGCAAATGCTTGAAAGCTGGATTAAGGTGCACACCTTTGTGTAAGTGTGAAGGTGGCTGTTGTAACAATATTGAGTAGTATACTGTCATGTTAGGACCAGTCATCTCCTATTCTGGTATTTTTTTTTCCATTTTCGGCCAGTTAACACATGTCATGTTTCTAGTTGAGTTGATTTTGCTAACAAATGTTCATCCCATGTGGCTTGCTACATTGTCCGGGGTATAGGAATACAGTTTTAGATTTCGGAAAATAGTCTGTTATTTACTGCACAAGACGGTGTTAATTCATGCATAGCATGATACAATATCCCCAACTATTTTGCCTCTGTACAACAGTTGATACCTTCGTTCACCCGTGTGTTCATCTATGGTATCCTTGTCTTTCTCTGGCCATAGGCCACATGTGACTAGTCAGTTCCTACTCCATAGCAAATCAACTTGGAAATCCTTCATCTTGTAGCGCACTCATGTCTCAATGAATCCATACCTGAGTTGATCTAATAAATCTAACGTAAGGTATCAAATTGCCATACCGGATCATATTTCGATAAGTTATTCGCTAAAACATTTCGACCACTCATCGACATCAAAGGTCATGTTTTGGCTCCCAGTGGTGGCTATATCTCTATATCCCTGGTAAAGTAGCATACCATGAGGGATGGGCATTAAGTGTCGGCAACATTAATCCTGACTTGGAACACACCACATCTTAACTGGCCGAAAATGAAGAATACTACTTGTAGTCAAAAAATATTCCTGTACCTCGAATGACTGCAAACATACACTCACCCCTTCTAGTCCCATTTTGCCAATGTTCTATACTGGCAAGATAACATTGTATAATTAACAACGGGAACTAATGCATCCCGAGTTCATTCCAGCACTGCCCTTGCTGGCAGACGTGTCGCTATGGTGTTGAGATTGAACCAGAACTCCTCTAGAAATTTGATAGTTTTATTTTCTTAGAAAATAAATCTATCGAAAATGCCGGAAGTTGAGAATAGACTGTCACTTTAATTGGATTATCAAATGTCCAAGTATCCCCACTGCTGCATACTATCGAGTACCCTTGTTCATGTGTTGACAGGAATCTCTCATACCATGTTCATTTGACCATTGCATTCCCGAGAAACATTCAACACTAATTTATCTACGGACGGACGATCATACTGACAGTCAGACACACAGACGCACACATCGACGGAAATTCTGATCCCATTATCCATTAATCTTCCCCCCAACTTGTTCCAAGGGCTTCACTCCATCATTCACATCAATTACTGCACATGTATGGTGTTAGGTTTGGAGCTTCAGTTGTGCGATCGGCGAAAATAGCTTTTTTTCGATCCGCTTGGCGGCCATTTTGGATTTCGCTGCTAGTGGTGGCTAGAGGATGGTGCCAACTTGTAGCCGATCGATTTTGAAATCTCTGATGCCTACCCTTACATCATGCCAAATTTCAGGAAGGTATCACCAAGTGCACAATTCTAGCGAATTCCTCCCCCGCTATGTCCAGTATGCAAATCTTCGTCAATCTTTTCCTGCCTGCCAGAAACCCAATCACCGCCAATTTCTTTTCACTTTAAACTTCTGACGATTCTCTTAGGTTTAAAGGTTGTGTTGGGATCCCTGGGTGGCGGTCTTAAAGAAGCAACTTCCATTTACAGAGGGGGGGGGGGGGGCTCTAAAGGAGTCTGCGCCCATTCACGACATCTTTTTTCGAACTGGCTTGAAAAGGAAGGACCAAATTCAAACAGTTACCTCCTCTCTTCAAAACGCTATATCCCAACCAATTCTAGGCAGATTTCCGTGAAATTTTCACTCGTTCTTCATGGATAGTTGCGGCATCACTTTCCATGAAGAGCGATACGAATTTCGCATTTCGTCACGTCGAATTCGAAAAGAGCTCATGCGCATGGATTTCTCTGAAAACATCTTATAGATTTTAAGTAAAAATGGCGATTCGCACTTTTTGGTTTGAAATTGCAAGTTGCATGAATAAATATGCCTGTTAGCACATGTTAACCCTCTACAATCTGCCAGACATCAATATGTTGGATACATTTGAGATAAAATGGACCATTTTCAAATAGACAGAGCACTCAAAGGGTATGTGTCAAACAAACATAACTCCTTTTGTCGGTCATTAACTTGTGGGACGACGATATTGATATTAACCCACTCTACCATTAATGATGGTTTTTGCCTAAACAATTTTTTTTATAAAACTGAGTCATTTGAGACTACTATAACCACCTTTCTCATAACATCAATGACAGAACTTCAGTGAGACAGTTAAAAACAATTCATCAGACACTGTGGGGGCATGAAAAATCAAGGAATCTCATCGGGAAAAGCCATGATTCTCCAGAATCATAAAGTCTAGTTACTGAATGATTTTATATTCAAAAACAAAATGTATCAACACTGCGTGTGTATTGATAATTTTCTCTTGCAATCACATCCCGAAGACGGCAAACCGTCTTTCCTAGCCAAAATTGGTATACATCGTTAAAAGAATCTCCGCGTGACGCAAGAGTGGGTCAATTCGAAAGTAGCAACACTTTTCTGTGGAGTTTCCACTGCAGTGGAGGTGCTTGCGTGTAAGTTACTGTAACACTGTATCACTTCAAAACCTCAACAAACCCTATGGAGAATCCTATGCTAAATTTGTCCCTATAGTGCCAGTCTCCACCACTGACCCTCACTATAGTTGTTTCTGACGAACGAGTTTGGTTCTCTGAGCTTTGGTCAGAGCTACTGCCCCTTTCAAGAAATTCGAGGCACAGTCACACAAACAAGCAATCAATTCTTTGTCTGCATGTTTTAGTATTGATTTGATGAGTGTGGGTTTCGATTTATTTAGAAGCCTGAGAAGAGCGATGTTGCGCTTGAGACGTCAAACATACTTCTGATTTGAGGCAGACTTATAGCTCCCCTTTTATACTTTCCGGAGGTACGCGTGCTGGTTTCCCCTAGGAAAATTTGACTTCTTAATCTCATATGTTCAAGAGTATCTTGTTTGAGATGGATTAAAAGGTAACCATATGGGGTCGAAGTGGCATCTTCAAAAACTTCTCTCAGAAATTTGGAATGACCAGGATACATCTGGGTTGCCAAATGTGTGATCTGTGAATGATCCCTAGGATTTTTAAACAAGATCATGTAATGACTATTGAGAGCTACAGTCCTATGAACTTTATTTTTGTCGAATAAATTTTGAACAATGTACATCACACTAATCTTACGGTGATGACTACCTTTAGTAAATAATCTAGACACTCGAACATCTGCATCGAGCATCAGATTATCCAATATGACTAAACTATCAGATTTTAATTCTTTAGGGAGACCCTCTACAAATTCTACTTGGGATAAAGTATTGTATAATAGTTGCCATTCACTATAACACCAAATGATGTGACTTGGAACAGGTGAAATAATATCTTGAATGTTCTGAATAACTCGATTTACAAAAGATGATTTACCTCTATCCGTGGGACCACACAATAAACAAGTAAATGGATGCTTCCAACGAGGATCCATCTTTGTTGTTCTATGTTGGTACTACTCCCCTTCTATACCTTTGGGGGAGGAGTGGCCATAATGGCCACTGGACGTGGGTGCTACCCCCCCCCCCCCTTTATAACTTTTGGGGAGGAGTGGCCATTGAACGTGGGTGCTGCCCCCCCCCCCCCCTTTATACCTTTTGGGAAGGTGGTCTTTTTGTCCACCCTCCAAAAATATACACTGCATTGGTGGGCCTCTGACTTACTGGCTGGGGACAGGTCCAGTTTGTTTCATAATTATCAAGAAGATAAACATCAAATAACTTAAGCGTTATTACCACCTTTTTTTTCTTTTTTAAAAAAAACAGAACATCTATACATCTTCAGATTGAGTGGTTTCTTGAAGGTCATGAATTCAATCACCAAATCCATAATACATCTCTCTGTTCATTTGTGAGAGGTTTCTCGAACATACTGTATCTTCATACTCTTTCTGTACTGGTGTTGGTTTCATTCCAGAAGTATTATGGTGCCACAGTAGATGGACATCATTCTTGTTAACTCTTTTCATTATTTATTTATTTATTGATGTTTAAGGTCACATATTTATGCACAATGGCTAATCATGACCGTGACAGTTTTACGGGTGGAGGAAACCGGAGTACCCGGAGAGAACCACTGAGCAACAACGAGCAGCTGCCAGCTCCGTAACTCTGCACTGCAGCACAGGCAGGGTTAGATTGGTTGAAGACATGGGTACCATCGACGTGCAGTACGCCTTAGCACACGGTGTCATCGTGCCCCCACGCGGGCAATGGAGATGAAGTGTCTTGCCCAAGGACACAACGTGGTTGCCGCAGGTGGGATTCGAACCTAGGACCTCTCGGCTTGCAGCCTGCACCTCTACCTACTGAGCCACCGCGCTCCTTCAAGTTCTTCATTAAAACATGTTATAATCCTCTCTTCTTGAGACACCATGAGGCATACATTATGCTGAATCTGACTTGGGTGATCGACTGTACATCCATAGCATATTTCTTTCACTACAGTGTCAATGTTCTCTTCCACGTAATGAGCATATGCTGCATGTTGCAAGCGAACTTGCCTGAGTTCACTATCAGTTTCATCAACGATCATTGGTAGTGATTTGGTTCTTCTCACTGTGATCTTCTTCTTCAAAGGTGGTTCCCTTGGTTTTTTGAAGTCATCATGATTAGGGGATCCAAAAAGGAATCTTGATCCTGGTGTATTTTCTTCAGGTTTTGTGTCTTCAGTTAAAGCTGTTTGTTTGGGTGTTGATGGCTGCATCTATTTCTTCTATTTGGGATTTCAGAACATTCCATTCTTTTAAAGATAGTGCAATCCCAGTCTTCATTGGATAAGGTTTCTGGTCTTTAACCTCAAAGTATCTTCGAACATGTATCTTCAGTTCACCCTGGTACTGGGTGACATTAGTGTAAGTCTGTTTGCTGCCAAGTCTCTGGTCAATGGTTAGAACGTGAATGATACCAAGTCCATTCTTCATCTAATCTTATATATCTTTGATGGACGTGTTTGAAAACACCGCCACAGTTCAGCAAATTTTTATCGACTTTTTTATTCTTGGTTGGGGTTTGTGTTTGTTTCCTATAGGATTATAGGTTAAAGTTGGGAAAATTAGAAAATTAGTATCGAAAGAAATGGGAAAGAAACACAACAGGAATACATTAATCTGATTGGTCGATAATTCTGTTATTTCATTGGTCAGTTTGGGGATCCAAAAAGGAATCTTGATCCTCACATTAACAAATAAAGTTATTGAACTTATTAAAATAGTGATCGGGTTATTTAAGGATGACCCTTAAGCTCTCTCCTACTACTTTTACCTTTGTGGACAGAAAGTACAATGCATGTATTCAAAACTTGATCGAGCCACAAAATGATATGTAAATTCTTTCTTCGCTAATATATACATGATACTTATGACTTACTCATTGGAATTTATTTATTTATTTATTTTAATAAAAATATTTATTTATTATTTATTTTAATAAAAAAAAATTAAAATTTATTTATGACTTATTCATTATTCAAAAGCTGAGTCACAAAATAATATATAAATTCTTTCTTCGTTAAAATATACACGAGACTTATGCCCATTCATTGGAATTGATTTATTTATTTATTTTAATAAAAATATTTATTTATTATGATTGGAAAGGGGGAAGCAAGGCCATTGAACTGTGGGATTGCATGAACCAAGTCATCATTGACCACTTAGACGAATGGGCCAATAAAGAGTCGTCCCCAGAGACGGATGAAGAGAAACTTGCAGCCTTGCACTTAGACGAATGTGCCAATAAAGAGTCGTCCCCAGAGACGGAGGAAGAGAAACTTGTGGCCTTGGCCACCAGAGTCTCCATCCTAGTAGCTCTGCAACTCCCATTGGCAATACTAGGGAAAACTCCCCCTGGGGGAAATAAGACTCATCGAAACACATAAAAGGACAATCTGGCAGTACCACTGCGTCAATCCATAAATGAAGGAATGAACTGACCCCTCTGTGTTTCTAACAAAACATCGGAGTGATAAACATAACTATACAAACGATTGTTTATACAGTGTCTAGATCTAATATAAACAACACTTCCAAAAGATTGTTTACAAATAAGAGCACTGTGTAAACATATCTCTCCCAATTAAAACACACCACTTCAATGATAAAAAAACACAACCATCAATCAAGCGGATAAAAACATAAAAGCCTACGCCGAATATGTCCTCGACCAACACAAGTAATGTATTAAGTTACAACACCCACCTTCATGAATGAACTAAATACCGTACAATATACACTACGAGCGACGGGTCCCATGCTTCATTCCTATCTAGCATGGCATAGTACACACATCGACAACTTAATCAACTCCTAGCTACAATGAATAGGTATTTCACTCATCGAGTGGTAATTCACCATGGGCATCGAAATCTGGGACAACTCCCTACTTATACACATAGCACACATGGAGTTACGACATCATACTCTATATGCAGTGGGGAGGCACACCGATTGTTTATACAATGTCTAGATCTAATATAAACAACACTTCCAAAGATTGTTTACAAATAAGAGCACCGTGTAAACATATCTCTCCCAATTAAAACACCAAGTCACATGGTACTGTATCCACTGTATGTCTCGCACTATACGTGCAGTGGTAAACATGCAGCCACAAGACTAGCTCTTGAGACACCCAACTCTCTTTACAAGAAATCATGTTACGGACTCCCGCAACTGCCTGTAAGCATGTCTTCGTTTCTGCCTCCCCGTTTTCAATCAATTAAACGAACAAGATTCACTAGCAGTGTAATGGGGAAGTGGGATGGGAGAATGAGGGACATGTGGTTAGTGAAAGATTCAAAGGAGAGGGTTAATATGCTAATCGGAGAGATTGAAAATAATTGGGCAAGGGATGTCATCGCTACTCCTAATGTTGGGAGTAGAGAAGAAGCATGGGAATGGGGAGGTATTTGGGAGCACAAAAAATGAACGTTAGAACGACCCCGATAATGGAATTTATTACGTAAAAACAAATATTTTCTGGCATTACTGAACACCCATAATAGCAAGAAATTAATAGAGAAATATATATAATTACATTTTGGAGGGTCAGATTCGGTATTTCAAATCAGATTCGGTATTTAGTGGGACCCGTTACATCCCTTGGGTCGTTAAGTAAACAGTATTTTGGTGACATATCGTCCCCCGAGTTCCAATGTGTTCTACGTGTCTACTGCCTAGTACTGGCACATAGAACACATTGGAACTGAGGGGACGATATTTGCTTTACGTTATTTTTCTCAAGTTATTTCATTTAATTATTGGACTATTTAATTTATAACAGCAAAATATGATTGATTGCAATCAACATTTTGCTTGGTGAGGAGATAACTTGAGGGTATGGGTCCAGTCGCCACCGGACCAACTCGCCACCAGTGGCGAGTTGGCCCGATTTCTGGTGGGACTTGGACCACTTTGATGACCACTATTATAGGTTTAGTACTCACGATTTTTTTTTTTATAAATAATCCGAAAAAACCATTTAAAGAATGAAGATTCCGTTAAAAATCCTCAAGTACGATTTCGAATAGCTTTACACAAAATACATCTCATCACTACCTGATCACAGACAAAAATGATATTATTCCATTTGTTGTTTCTAGAATTTTAGAGTGAATGTCTTTGAAATCTTTGAAGTGTGTTTGTTTTTACTGTTTGTTTGTACTGTATACTGTCTCCTGTATAAACAATAAGAACACTAATCAACTCCGTTGTTTTTGTAACACTGAGCACAATACATCAAACAAGGCAGAGTAGAAACATTCTCCATTTTAGTGTGGCTTTCTTTGTCAAAGAAACTCACACCAAATCAGAGAGTAGAAATATTCTCCGCTTTGGTGCGGCTTTCTTTGTCAATAATATATCGCGTCCCTGATCCCGGCTAAATCAATTAGTGAAGTAATTATCACCTTGATCATTGCATGTCATACTATTAACTTGTAATGATCAAGGTGATAATTACTTCACTATAAAAACCTTCAAATATCATCATGTTCATGGATATGCCCATTATGTGATATCTTGAACTTCTCCGACTCCTTTTTTAATGCTGACATTGAAGCGGATATCAACCCGTTTTCAATTCTGAGCAATTCTGAAACTACAAAACAAGCAAAAAGTGCCCAGGCACCAAAAGTAAATCATAAAATTAAAACTTTTAAAAATGTTAGTAACTCTCTTAATATCCACTCAATGAATATAAATAGTATTAAAGGAAAAAAACTTGAAATTCAGTCTTATGTAGACGAATATAAACCGGATATTCTGGCCATTCAAGAAACTAAACTAGATAATTCAATCTTTACTGCGGAATTATTTTCAAATTCAACTGCATTACTGTGTATTTAGAAATGATAGGACACTAAATGGGGGAGGTGTGCTTTTGGCTATCAAAAAATCTCTTGAACCCATGCCAGTGAGTAGGATTGATAACGCATCAGAATCGATATGGGCGAAAGTTGATATTTATGACAAAGCTCATTATTTTGGATCTTGGTATCGCGAACCAAGTAGCCCACATGATGAAATATTTTTCCTACAGGAACAGCTTTCTAAGATTGGAGCAGGACATTCATCAAAAGATCAACAGTAGTAGTAGGACAGGGTCTAGACAGGCCCTATCTTATGGACCCCGGCTGGTGGACCCCGGAAGTGACGTCATACCACAATGTATTATGGGTGTCACATGGTTGTCATGGTAACCCATGTGGGCGGCCATGTTGTGACGTCATTGTCATGGTAATGGGTGATGTGAGTGCACATGCGCAGGTCGTGTTGTTAGGGTGATATGTGTTTCCGACGTCCATTTTGTATGAAGGGGTCACACTCTTTGTTTCTATGGTGGCACGTGGTTGCTATGTTACCCAAAGGTTTCTTATAGGGCCCAGAGGCCAGGTATGTTCGATTGACTGGGAGTATTTTCTGGAACGACGTCCCTGTATAATTACCCAAATGAGCCCGAGAATGGCCGTAAATCATCGGAAACGACTTTATTTGATATGGATTCCCCGCAGAATCCTGCTTTTAACCGAAATAGACTTGTTTAGAGTAGCATGTAGTGCTATAGATTTTTAAAAGGTCGTGTTCGATTGAATAGGAGTATTTTTCTGGTACGGAGTACACCAGAATGTTCCAATAACACGCATTTTATGAAGGCTCGGATTTTTGTTTAACGTACACCCCCCTCCCAACCTATATCAATAATGTTAATTTGTTTTTAATTTTAAAGGAAGAGTTCCCACTCACCACCCTTCACTTACTACGTATTTTACATCCCAAACCCACGTTTTATCATATATAGGATCTTTCTCTTACATCTCGAATGTCTGCAGGCAAAAAATGCTTTGCAGCCCGCTATATTTTCTTCTGCCACAGTGGCAATGTTAACCAATTATTTGATAAAATTGCGCTCTCTAAAGAATTTGTTGCATATGCAATGTTGGGTCGAATACCGCCATCTGATAATTTGGTGAGAACGTAAAACTGGTTCAGTTATCTCCCTCCCTGTTTGTCATATCTCCTTGACAACGCAGTCAATAGTGAGAAACGCATTGTTCACAAATCCTAACCTTGTTTTGGGTGTACCGAAATACCACGTTCTGTGCAATTTTTTACAAAATAAATGTCAACAGATCATTTTCTTATCAACTTTAATTCAGTTTCTGACAATGAGAACGTAATGGGATCACATATTCAGTGAAATCGCTTTTCTAAGTGACGTTACGCTCGATTTACCAGAAAGAAGCTGACAGACTGATCAAACATTTTTTCAACCAAAAAATATTAAATAAATCTTTTCTCCATGATAAAATATTTTTTCTCGCTTTATTTATTCGCCCTTTACATAGTTTTCAAGTTTTTAGCAATGTGTTGAAGGGTTATATATTTTTTTCATTGCTTTGAAAATGACGAGGCGAACACTGTACTAAATAAAAGTAAATAGGCTTTTGCCTGCTGTCAGTCCTGATCGGCACGCCGAAAACACAGCATTATTTTCACTTTAAAGCATCAAATTACATTTAAAAAATTAATTTCACAATAATTTTCTTTACAAAATATATTTTACGCACTTTATTTTATTTTATAATATCACTTTCCATCTTGAAATACCCTGAAAAATATTTATTTTTTTCATTTTTATGTACAGTCGAAAACACACTTGAAGCGCTTTGGGGATCAAGATTCCAGCTCTAATAGCGAGCTGACCAATCAGATTGCGGGATTTTTTACCTTTTTGATAGCTCTTTTAAAGAACCAATCAGATTGCGAGAAGTGTCAGCTCGGTCCCCCCAAAAAGTATAAATACCAGCGAGCAACTTCATTTGCCATTCTTTTTTTTCTTTTTTTTTTTGGGGGGGGGGGGGAGGGTGCGGGGGGTGCGGGGGTGGAGGAGGTCATTTGGAATTCCCGAAGGATAACCAGATACCTCAAAATCACATACGGCATCCTATGTCCCAGAAGGCTTGATGGATGACTCCCGGTTTTTCAAAACTAAACTGTTGGAGCTTTCTCCACTTCTTTTTTTGTAAGCGCTATGGTTATATACCGGGGCCGCTACCAAACCGGCGTTACTGTTTGGTTTTCTTTTCTCATCTTCCCTTAAACTTGCCATCACACAACATTACATTCTGGCTCGCCACCACGGTGGGACTCAAACCTCTACCATCATCGAACTGGAACCGAATAGAGCCCACTCTCTAATAGTTTTAAAGGCGTTGAGAGATTAAGTATTGACCATCTAACACTCCAACATAAACTGCCGGGTATTCTAACCGTGTGCATACCCCCCTCAGACTCCATTTTGGGCAATAGGAAAGCTAGGCCTGTGTGATCCAAGGGAAATAAAATAAGGTTAACTGGGTCGCAAGGGATTTGTAAATCCCACATCGTCCCTGCGCGCCTTTGGTGCGCTAAAACCTTTCATTCATTCATCATTTGCCATTCGGATCTCGGGGTCTGGATCGCTGGTTTACTACCTAAGCTAGCTTGAAAAAGAGCTTGGTTTTCACCAATTGACTGATTCACCAGTTGTGTTTGGAAAACTTGGTGTTTTGCTTTGAAAAACTAAGAATTGGTTTGCACCAACAAAGTGTTTTTCTCATAAGCTGTACTTGGAAAAAAAAGTTTTTTTCCAGAGCTGTCTTTGAAAAACGAAGAGGTTTGGATTACACCAACAAAGTGTTTTTCTCATAAGCTGTACTTGGAAAAAAAAAGTTTTTTTCCAGAGCTGGCTTTGAAAAACGAAGAGGTTTGGATTGCACCAACAAAGTGTTTTTCTCATAAGCTGAAGGTTTGAAGAAACACCTAGTGAAAATGTTACGACTTGGTTCAAAGCAAACGTTTATGAATGTCACTCGTTATCAAGGTGAAGTAAAGATGACCTTTGTGAGGAAAGCAAACTCCAGTGACGAAGCAAAAGTGTGTGCCGGTGTTGTTGGGTACGCTGCCAATGGTCGTTGACACAGGATAATGCCTACTGGTTGGTACGTGCGACGAAGGGAAGAAAATGGTTTTCGACCCGAGTAAAACCACAAGTATGGGAGAACGGCAGAGCAATGGCTGGAGTTTATTGCGGCAAGAGACGGCGTGAAGCTTCGTCACCAGTTCAACGGAATTGAGAAACGCATCGGCAAAAGACGTTTGCCTGTAGATGGATGGTGCGCCACCACACAGACTTGCTATCAGTTTCATGGCTGCTTTTGGCACGGTCACGAGTGCCGGTTGAATAAGCAGAAAGATTGTTCTTTCGTTTTGTATAACAAAATCAGAAAAAAACCTATCAAGAATTGTTCGAAGAAACCGAAGCCAACTCAAAATATATTCGAGAGCTCGGTTACAATCATGTTGAAATTTTTGAGTGTGAATGGAGAGACATGAAGAGAAAAGATTCCACTCTCCAAACATTCTTGCGTGGGTTTTCCAATTCAGCCAGCTCTGGAGGAAAAATGACAGAAACTGAACTTGTGAAACAAATCTTAAATGGTGAACTGTTTGGCCTTGTACTGTGTGATATGCAGGTGCCAGATAAATTGAGGTCGCACTTTGAAGAGATGATGCCGATATTCAAAAATATCAATATTACCAAAATGGATATCGACGATCATATGAAAGCTTTTGCTGAAACCAACAACATTTTGAGTCAGCCTCGGAAATCGCTGATCGGCAGTTATTTTGGAAACAGAATATTGCTCACCACTCCTTTGATGCAATGGTATATACAGCATGGGCTGGAAGTTACGCATATTTATCAGATTGTGCAATACCAGCCGAAGGCATGTTTTCAAAGGTTTGGGAATGACGTTTCCGAGGCTTGACGCCAGGGTGACCGAGATCCAAATCAGGCCATTGTAGCAGATACAATGAAACTTCTGGGCAATTCTGGCTATGGCAAGACAGTTACGAATAAGGAGAAGTTTTGTAGCGTCTGTTATTGTTCAGAGGAGGAAGTCACCCAGGCAATAAATAATGTGTCGTTCAGAACTCTTAATCCCCTCAGTGATATCCTTTATGATGTGGAAATGAACAAAAAATGAATCAATCTGGACTTGCCGTTGACCATCGGGGTTTTGTATACCAGTATGCAAATCTGAAAATGCTTCAGTTTTATTATGACTTCATTGATACCTTCGTAGATCAGTGTGTCTACAAGGTATGTGAAATGGACACGGATTCACTGTATATAGCTTTCAGTGCTTCATCTCTAGAAGAAGTGGTGAAACCCGACATGAAAAAACAGTTTTTCAAAGAGCTGCATCATTGGTTACCATCCGAAGCATGTGGTATGCACAGAAATGATTATGTTGCAGCAAAAATGAAAGGAGAAAACTGGTCAACTGAAAATCCATGCTGTAGAGACCGACGGGCATACTATAAGAGAACTCCTGGTTTGTTTAAAGTGGAGTGGCAAGGCGATGGTATAATCGGTATCTGCTGCAAAACATATTATTGTTTCGGTCCAAAGGACAAGTTCAGTTGCAAGGGCATCAATAAACGCCACAACGACCTCAACAAGAGAAAATACTGGGAAGTGTTGCAAATGCAAGAGAGTGGAACATGCATAAATCATAGATTTGTTGTAAATAACAACCACATGTATACGTATAAGCAGAGCAGAGACGGCCTCTCCTACTTCTACCCAAAGAGACAAGTGCAAGCTGATGATCTTTCCACAATTCCACTAGACATATAACACCTCCAAGTATTCCTCCAATTTCTCCAAGCATCTAATCATACAGTTTCATTAGTTCTATCAGGCATGCATGTTTAATGCATCAATATGTGTCTCTTTGAATTCTTCTCCAGTCTTGTAACCACAATCCACAATCTACCAGTTCTGGTGTATAGTTGAAACAGTGAACTGATGAATCATTTACTGACAAGTATATTGGCGACTTAATTTCGTACAAATGTGTGTTGGAGTTGTTGTGTTAATGAGTACACCAGACCTGGTGTATAGTTGAAACAGTGAACTGATGAACCATTTACCGACAAGTATGTTCGTGACTTAATTTCCAACAATGTGTGTTGTTGTGTTAATATGTACACCAGATCTGGTGAATAGTTGAAACAGTGAGCTGATGAATCATTTACCGACAAGTATGTTGGTGACAAAATTTCCAACAAAATGTGTGTTGGAGTTGTTTTGTTAATGAAAACACCAGACCTGGTGTACAGTTGAAACAGTGAACTGATGAATCATTTACCGACAAGTATGTTGGTGACTTAATTTCCAACAATATGTGTTGGAGTTGTTGTGTTAATGTGTACACCAGATCTGGTGAATAGTTGAAACAGTGAGCTGATGTTAACCAACACGTATGTTGGTGACTTAATTTCCAACAAATGTGTGTTGGAGTTGTTGTGTTAATATGTACACCAGATCTGGTGAATAGTTGAAACAGTGAGCTGATGTTAACCGACAAGTATTTTGGTGGCAAAATTTCCAACAAATGTGTGTTAGAGTTGTTGTGTTAATGTGTACACCAGACCTGGTGAATAGTTGAAACAGTGAGCTGATGTTAACCGACAAGTATGTTGGTGACATAATTTCCAACAAAATGCGTGTTGGAGTTGTTGTGTTAATGTGTACACCAGACCTGGTGAATAGTTGAAACAGTGAGCTGATGTTAAACAACAAGTATGTTGGTGACATAATTTCCAACAAATGTGTGTTGGAGTTGTTGTATTAATGTGTACCCCAGATCTGGTAGTCTCCATATCTGACTGTAAAATCCTACATGGTACCATCAGTCAGTATAAAGTACAGTGGTAATGCTGTGGAGTTTAAGATAATGATAACTCGAGCTGGCCCAAGTCAGGGAACCACTTTGAAATTTTGAGAAAAAATTTCTCTGAGGATGAAGATTACATTGAGTTCAGGAAACTGACCAATCAGATTGCAGAAATTTAAACCAATCAGATTACATTTTCAAAAGCCAATCAAATCCTTTCCTCTAACATTTTGATCCTGTCGAAAAGTATAAATACCAGCGACCAATTTCGAATAGTATTGACGCTAGGAAGAAAGTTGATAACCCCGCCCCTAACAAAACCAACAGCACCAGGGAGGGCAGGGGGTACAACCCCCCCAACCTCACAGCAGTACTAACTAGGGTTCATCCCGACACACCCAGTGGAGCCATAAACCTTAGCCTAAATAATTGCAAGTGGGAGAGATTCCACTCCAAAGCCACGGGCAAGGTCACGTGGAAAATTAAAGTTACCTGCCCCGACAAGAAAACCAAGACAAAAATAATCAGAGATGGGATCCACATCAATGGCAGGTGGCACGCTGGGGAGGAATACAATACCTCCCCAGCGCCCATACAGTGCCACAAATGCCAAAAGTTCGGGCATATGGCCAACAAATGCAGAGGGAATTTAACCTGCATGAATTGCGGAGAATCACACCTCACCAAATCATGCAGGCTAAAGTCCCCCTCTTGCCCCAACTGTAAAGGAAGCCATCCTAGCAGCTACCGGGGGTGCCCTCATTTTAAAAAAGTTAAAACTGCCATCCAGCTGAAAAACCTTAATCTCATCAAGCCTGACAATGCGTCATCTCCTCATACTGTCAGCTCCCTTATCGCCGGATCCCTTTACTCAATACTAAGTAAACACGTCAAAACCAATCTGTCTGACATCTGCCAAGATGTCAGCCGATCGGCGTCCAGACTTTTCAAGACGCATATTTCGGAAACACTAATAAAAGCCGCTATCAGCTCAGACTAAAACACCTGTCTAACCAACATCTAAAGCACTGCTACTAATCCCCGACCCTCGTCATGAATAAGCTACAAATAGCCGTGTGGAACGCTAGAAGCGTTAATAACAAAAAACTCCAAATGGGACGATACTTCGCAGATACAGACATTATCTGCATCTGCGAAAGTTGGCTTCAACCCAGCAAAAACT
The DNA here is from genome assembly GCA_031216915.1 of Pictodentalium vernedei. Taxonomy (NCBI): domain Eukaryota; kingdom Metazoa; phylum Mollusca; class Scaphopoda; order Dentaliida; family Dentaliidae; genus Pictodentalium; species Pictodentalium vernedei. The sequence continues at coordinate 277,228,802 of CM062293.1, forward strand.
TCTCAGTAAGCGGGTTCAGCACTACTAGAAGAGACCGACTAATCACCACAGGTGGCGGCGTCGCTCTTCTAATAAAGCAGAACATCAAAACCAAAACCATAAAAACTAATCACCTCGATGCAGAGGTGATTGCCACTGAAATCACTATTGACAATAAAAACATCGCGATTGTTTGTTATTATAACGACCCAAGCATCATTGTTTCCGACACTGTCTTTGAATTTTTTATGAAGAAATACAAACACTGCATTTTCCTCGGCGACTTCAATGCCAAACACCTGTACTTTGGCTGTAACAAATCCACCCCTAACGGTGAAGCCCTCCTTGAAATCACAAAAAGCATAACCTTCATGTGGTTATGAACGACAGCTCTGCAACTTATATCAGCAATAACCCATTATTCTCATCCGAAATCCTCGATCTAATTATCGCCAGGGACTCCCTGATAAATCACATCGATGACCACTAGGTCGGCGATGACGACTTAGGCAGCGATCACCTCCCGGTCCATGCCTCACTGCAGTTAGGAAATGGCCCACTCAGGTAACCCCAACTCTCCTCAGAAAATTTTAGAAAAATTAATTGGAACCTCTATCGTGACATCATCGATGTCCAACTCACAAACACCCCCCCCCCCCCCCCATCCAATGCAGCGGAACTCGAAACCCAATGCGAGGGCATAGAAAAAGTCATTAACTCAACCCTAAACGAAATATGCCCAAAAGAAGAAGTACGCCCCTGGAGAAATACGATCTCGTGCGACACACTCTCACTAATCAAAACTAAACGGAAAGCTCTTCGCGCTCTTAAATCCGAAACTGACCCCGGTAAGAAAGCTGACCTCAAAAAAACATACAACCGCCTTCACGGCGAGGTCAAAAAAGCCCTCCAAGCTGAAAAACAAGCCAACTGGGAAAAGGCAACAGCCGATCTAAACGGAGTCCAGGATGCGAAAAAATTCTGGGACTCTTTCAAAACCCTAACTGGGCAAAAAAACAAAAGCCGCAAAGCCGCAAGAAAACCTCTTAAGAAGGAACACGGTTCCTTCACACGCACTGACAAAGACAAGGCTGACACCTTTGCCGACCTCCTAAGAAAAAACCATCGCCCGCATCAAGGTGCGGGCAACGATGACGCCGCCATAAACGCCATTGATGACTACATCAATGCACACCCTGATATCTACCGTGACCCCAAATTCGATAACGAGCCAGAAGACGGGAATGAAAATGACCTCGTCATCCCCATCACTATTGACGAAATCATCAACGTCATAAAAAAATGCAAAAATTCTTCCTCACCCGGCGAAGACGAAGTAAGCTACACAATTCTAAAACAAAGCCCATACTCCCTAATCGAAAAACTAAAAAAACTGTTCAACGCATGCCTCACCCATGGCTATTTTCCAAAATGTTGGAAAAAAGCCATCGGTGTCATGATTCCAAAACCGGACAAGGACCCCTCCGACCCAGCCAGCTACCGCCCAATCAGCCTACTCAGCTGCATTGGTAAGACATTCGAACGAATCCTTACCAATCGGCTCAGGGGGCACCTTGAAGACAACGATTTTTTTAATAAATGGCAAAGAGCCTATAGAAACCGCAAAGAAGGCATCGAACATGTCTACCGACTAGTTACCCAAATGAAGGCCGCTATCAACAATCAGCAAATAGGCGCGGCAGTCCTGTTAGACGTCGAAAAAGCATTTGACTCCGTCTGGCACAATGGAATGCGCTACAAATTATCAGAAATGAAACTCCCCAAGAAACTGCTCAGATTGCTATCCTCTTTCTTAAATGATCGCGAAATTAAAGTCAGAGTGAACAATGAACTGTCTGACAGTGTCCCCCTTGAAGCAGGCACCCCCCAAGGATCCGTCTTGAGCCCCCTCCTTTACATCCTCTATGTAAATGACCTTAACTTCTCCGAAGATCGTGTACAAGTCTCCCAATTCGCGGATGACAAGGGCCTCTGGGACTCTAAACAATACAGCCAATCTGCTCCAAAAACCCCTGCAACGCGCTCTCGATGACCTAGAACAATGGTGTGCCAAATGGAGAATTAAGCTAAATGCCAATAAAACCCAACGAATCACCTTTACCCGCAAGAAAAATAAACGAGATTTTGATCTAAAACTTATGGATAACACCCTCCCAGAATGCAAAGAAGCGAAATTCCTGGGCATCACCATTGATCAGAAACTGTCCTTCAACAAACATACCGACGACATGGCGAAAAAAGCAACTAAACGAATTAACTTACTGAAAATGCTCAAGGGAACTTCATGGGGGGGGGGGGGGGGGGGGCAACCAGTCCACCCTACTCAAACTATACAAATCCTTTGTGCGCCCAGTACTCGAATACGGTGCAATAATACTAACTGACCTCAACCAAACTAATATGGGAAAACTCCAGAGGGTCCAAAATCACGCGCTTAAAGTTGCCCTCCGCGCCCCATGGGACACACCCATAAAAACACTCCACGACAGGGCCGATATCCTCACCATTAAAGACCGCCTAGCCACCCTGGCCACGAAAAATCATGACCGGTTAGCCGACAGCGAACTAATCTCCGAACTTGGAGTAATTTGCGAAAGCCGACAAAAGCCCAAAAATTGCAATCAAAACTAAGACAGCTGGAATAAAAACTAGGGAATGACAAGGTGAACTGCGATCCCCGACGCCCCCGAATACCCCTAAACTAAATTAAAATAAATAAGTCCGCAACCAGCGAAGGGTACAACAGGAAAGTAACACCCTCGGGTGTGGTCTAGTGTGCTAGACCTGTTGCCCTCCCGCTGACAGCCTCGGAAGCTCAACCCACATTAAACGATCGCGATCCCCGGCACCCTCAACTTCAAATAAACTTAAACTAAACCTAAATAAGGCCACTTTCAGTGAAGGACACAACAGGAAAGAAACACCCTCGGGTGTGGTCTAGTGTGCTAGACCTGTTACCGTCCCGCTGCAAACTAGGAAGTTCAGCCAACTTAAAACGCTCGAGATCCCCTGCACCTTAAAACTAAATAATAAATAGGGATTGGGGTCCCAAGCACGAGAGTATGTTACTGCTCTTACGAATGTAAAGATTCGTGCATTTCATACTCTCCCCCACGTACACAGCAGATACCACAAGGACACGCAACTAAAGAGGTGCTACTTTTATCTTTACAGTTTACATATTCTAATGAAAACTAATTCTACCTTCTTCTTTTACGCAGGTACACAGAAGATGTTTTTTGACCAGCACCCCAATAACCGCTACAGACAGTCTAACCGTTATGGAAACAATCACCCCCACGGTTCCTGAACATCCTCCGCTCCATCCCTAAAAGTGGTCAACCACTTTAGGGGAGGCGAGCGCTGGTCCTGCGTCCCGCCTCTGCCCCTTTTTGTAAGCGCATTGCGCATCTTTTTGTCGCAACCCAATAGGATTACAATGCAGGCCTGCCCCCGAACCAGGGAAGTTCGGGTCTTCTTCTTGGTGGTCCCCGAAAGGGGTCGTTGTTGTTTCCTTCAAAAGACATCCTATCTAACAGAGACAGCCTGAGGCAGATTATACTTTCCAGTGATGGCCATCACTCAATATCATCTCCGAAGTGGCAGACTATACTTGCCTGAAAATCTAGAACGACTGCACCCTCGCGGAGAGGTAGTACCTTTGTGAGAGGACCCAACCCCTCACACTGGTCCTCACCCGAGGGTTCAACCGACATCAGTCAAAGAGACCATCACGACGCCGCAACCGGTGACACCTGCCGAGTACCTAAACCTGTTCCTCCTTCAACACGACTAGACATGTGGAAATTAGTCACTTACAGTCAACGAGGGTCGAAAGGGGCTTGTTCCCCATATCGTCCCTGCGCGCCTTCGGCGCGTTAAACCATTCCATTCGAATAGTATTCGGATTTTCGGGTCTGGATCGCTGGTTGACTACCTAAGCTAGCTTGGAAAAGAGCTTGGTTTTCACCAATTGACTGATTCACCAGTTGTTTTTGAAAAACTCGGTGTTTTGCTTTGAAAAACTAAGAATTGGTTTGCACCAACAAAGTGTTTTCCTCATAAGCTGTACTTGGAAAATAAAAGTTTTTTCCAGAGCTGTCTTTGAAAAACGAAGAGATTTGGATTGCACCAACAAAGTGTTTTTCTGATAAGCTGAAGGTTTGAAGAAACACCTAGTGAAAATATTACGACTTGGTTCAAAGCAAACGTTTATGAATGTCACTCGTTATCAGGGTGAAGTGAAGATTCACATCCGAAGATTTGTTGACGATAAAATTCCTACAAAGACAGGAATTGCTCTGTCTATTGAAGAATGGAATTCGTTAAAAAGTCAAGTTGAAGAAGTAGAAGTAGCCATCAATGCCAATTTGTTTCCACAACAAGATAGTAGAGTTGTGATAAGTGCTGAACCACGGAAACCAAATGGCGAACCAAGTGGCGACCTGCCACTTGACATAGAAATGAAAAGAACAAAGTGGGATGAGTTAAAGTCTCACACGATCCCTCCAAGGGTAACACCTTGCCCAAACTATGGAAATATTGTTGATGAAGTTGATAAAGAGTTGAGAATGCAAAGAATTGAGAATGAGATGAATGCGGCATATGCTCATTTGGTCGAAGAATTGATTGACACTGTGGCTGTTGAGAAGTGTTATGGGTGTTGTGTGAATCATCCGAGCCAAATACAACACGATGTTTGTCTAATGATGACTCTAGAAGAGAGAATTGATGCGTGCTTTAGCACAGCTCTGGAGAGAGTCTGTAAAGACAAAGTCTATACATTGTGGCACACGCACATGAGTCTCATGAACCCAACACCAACACCTTGTGAATACTCTCATCTCATTAACAAACAGCTGAGTGCTGAACAAAAAGCAAGCATACATGATATGGTTGTTAGTTCAATGACAGCCGCAAGACCATTGACAACAGGTTTCTGAAAAAAAAAAGAAAAAACAAAAAAATTACAAAAAAAAAAATTACAAAACAAAAAACAAAAAAAAAAAATGTTGTGGTTGCCCTTAAGCCACCTGATGAGTTTCCTTTGGGCAAGGACGAAACATTTTATTCTGAATTTTGTTTTGGCAACCACAGAGAAAAGTGTCGTGGATGTCTTTAAGTCGCCTGATAGGTTACTTTTGGACAAGGATGAACCTTTTTCTTTCAACGAAAATGAAAATTAGTTCCCTTGCATACAGTACACTCATACACATTTTTTTAAACTCGCTAGATGTCCCCTTCCCAAAAACGTATAAAAGGGTGAGTAGATCATGGGCAAACATGGATCTCCACTGGAAGCACCCTTTTACTTGGTTGTTGTGTGGGCCAACTGGTAGTGGTAAATCATTTTTTTGTGAAAAAAGTCATCCAACACATTGCAGAATTATTTACTCCTACTCCCAACCATATAATATGGTGTTATAGTGAATGGCAACCATTGTCTGATGCTTTGCCCCAAGTAGAATTCCTAGAGGGTCTCCCTCAAGAAATAAAATCTGACAGTCTGGTAATTTTAGATGATCTGATGCTCGATGTGGATGAGCGAGTGTCTCGGTTGTTTACAAAAGGAAGTCATCATCATAAAATTAGTGTGATTTATATCGTACAAAATCTATTTCACAAAAACAAAGTTCATAGAACTGTCGCCCCCAATAGTCATTACATGATTTTATTCAAAAACCCCAGGGATCGTTCCCAGATCACACACTTGGCAGGCCAGATGTATCCTGGTCATTCCAAATTTTTGCAAGAAGTATTTGACGAAGCCAAATCTCTCCCATATGGTTACCTTTTAATAGATCTTAAACAGGACACACCCGAACACATGAGACTAAGAACCCAAATATTTCCTGGAGAAACCCAATATGTGTACATCCGGAAGGTATAAAAGGGGAGTGCAAATCTGCTGTCGAGTCAAAATCATGTCTTACCGTCTTCACCGCAACGTCGTGATTCTCAAGCTCCTGAGTATATCAAAACCCACTGTGGTCAATTCTGTCTTGAAACACGCCGACAAAGACTTGATCAATTGTATTTGTGAGTGTGCCTTAAACATAGTGAAAGGTGCCGTATCTCTGAGTAAAGCTCACAAAGTTAAATTAGTTCGACACAAAAAACTTGTGAGAACAATTGCCAAGAAAGGTACGTCCGAGAAAAAAAAGAAGCAAATTTTGCAAAAAGGAGGATTTTTAGGGGCTTTGTTAGCGCTTGTGTTCCTTGGTGTGGCTAAAGGTATTTTCGGGCAGTTGTGATGGAATACGCAAAAAGATGACCTTAGTAGAACCGAGGTTGCTCGAACGTTTGCAGGAGGCCTCCATCAGCAAACAGCCCAACGAGATTGCCGCAGGTTCTCTTGACAGGGAAATGTGTGAAATTTTAGATTCGAATAACCTTACAGAAACTGATAAGATAACCCATTATAATCAGATTCTTCAAAGATTTTTAACATTTCATGAAAAAGCCATGGCCCCCTCGCCCTATTAGGGTCGAATTCGAGAAAGATACTAGAGACAAAGATATTATAGACTCCGTTCCAATAACCATGAAAAGAAAAGCCAAACTGCTCCTGAACCGTATAAAAGCAGATACCAATCTGTCTTGGAATGAGAAGGGGGAGTTGGTCCACAAAGATGAAACAGTCGTAGGATCCAACATAACCGCTCTCTTGAACGATCTCTTGAGAAAGCGAAAGACTTTTCAACCCGAAGGCACAAGCCCTCAGAGAAAGTAATATTCCCCAGGAGCTTGTGGGCCACAGGGAACGTTGGGATTTTATGCAACGTAAGCCTGTAGTAGAGAAAAAGCCCCACAGCACCCCCTCTGCTAAAAGAAAGGTGAAAGATAGACTCGTAGCCGGTACGTCAAAGTGGTCGAAATATTAATCCAATGGAAAGTGTTTATTACGATCCCGAAGCTCCAGGGAGTTTTGGTGGTGTGGATGCTTCGTAAAATGGTTGCAGGGTCAAGACACGTACACCCTTCACAAACCCGTTCGATGCACATTTCCAAGAAGGAAAGTGATCGTTAGTGGTATCGATGTACAATGGCAAGCTGATTTAGTTGATTTAACAAGCATCAGTAAATACGATAAAAACACAAAATTCCTTCTGACTTGTATTGATGTTTTCAGTAAATATGCGTGGGTGATGCCATTACAAAATAAATTTGGTGATTCCATAGTACAATCTTTTGCTAAAATTTTCAAACAGGGGCGAAAACCTTTAAAGTTGCAAACTGATCAAGGCAAAGAATTTTTGAATTCAAAATTCCAGAAAATTCTTAAACATCGAGTAGAATTTTTCACCACCCATAACGTAGAAACAAAATGCTCCATAGTTGAGAGATTTAACAGAACTTTGAAAACGAAAATGTGGAAATATTTTACAAAGAACGATACACTGACTTTCCCACTTCAAACTTTGGTGAAATCGTGTAACAACACCCACCATCGCAGCATCGCAGCATCAGTATGCCCCCTGTTGACGTGAGTTTGGAAAATCAAGAAGAGTTGTGGCAAAAACTTTATGGGAACCACATAAAACACAAGTCTCCAAAGTTCAAAGTGGGTGACAGGGTGAGAATTAGTAAAGTCAAGAAAACTTTTGAAAAAGGTTATTTGCCCAATTGGACAGAAAATTATTGACAGTGGCATCTATCAAGAAAGGTCACCCCATCACTTATGTTCTAAAAGACAATAGTGGGGAAGTACTGAAGGGGTCCTTCTACACAGAAGAGCTTCAGTGTGTCACACCAAAAAAACATTTATAAAATTGAACATGTACTCAAAAAACGTGGTCGCGGAAAGAAGAGAGAACTGTTTGTAAAATGGTTGGGTTATCCAGCATCGTTCAGTTCATGGATCAAGCAAAGCCAGCTAGCCTATAAAAGGGTGTGAACGAGCTCAATTTCCCCTAAAATGGAAGAGGGAGGAACTCCGAACGGATCGTGGCCTTTGTTTGGAAAGAAAGTCCCAAGGAGCGAGATTACTTACTTTTCCCAAATTATCATACTATACATAATCATCATCACTAGCATCGTTAACCTTACCCTCGACAATACGGACAGCAAGTTGTCTCTTTTAAGTAGTAGTATAGGATATTTATTGCCCAATCCTACAATTAAGAAAACGTGATGTTTTATCTGACCCTACCAAGTAACAGTTCCATGGACGTGTTTCCAGAAAACACACTGACAACGTACACCACCCAATTATCACAACCAGTGAACCTCACGGGGGAATGGGAGGTGGGTTTGGCGGAGATCCAGTATCCAAACAATTGGTTTAACATTCGTGGCAAGGAAGTTTTTTTCACAGTGTACTGGACTTCGAAAAAACATTATCAGATCATTCTGAAAGAAGGTCGATATTCGGAACCTTCCGATGTGATACGAGGCATCAAGTGTTAAAGAATTGCTGCTACCGCGTCATGATAAGATAGAGTTTGAATTAGATGAGGTCACTGGTAAGGTTCGAATCAAGGTACAAGATGGGGGTCATACTCACACTGAGTCCCACTCTGCAAAACATATTGGGTTTTAACGAATGTGTGTTCAAGTCGGGAGCTTTTGAATCTTCTTGAGTTGCCGATGTCAACCAAGGATTCTATTCACTCTACGTATATTGTGATTTAGTTCGTGATCAGGTAGTGGGAGATACTAGGGTGCCGTTACTTCGCATCGTACCCGTGAGAGGAAAATATGGAAACATCATTTCCAAAACGTTTGAAAACGTGTACTATGTACCGGTTGAAAGGAAGAATTTCAGCACCGTGCAGGTGTATATAAGGGACGACACGGGAGCCACAGTGCCATTTGAACTTGGCAAAGTGACAATGACACTACATTTCAGAAAGCGCCGATCTTTGCATTTTCTTTGAAAAAACAATGCCTTACTGTTGTAATGCTAAATTATATGAAGAGTATTACATGAAACAGGCTGGTAGCGGTCTGCCAGCTTTTTCAGGATCACAAATACAGATGGGTCATGGTCTGGGTAGTTTACTTGGAGGACTGAAGAATGCAGTCCTTCCCTTATTGAAAACGACAGCCAAAACCATGGCTAGACAGTTACTGAAAAAAGGAGCCACATTTGCTGGAGATGTCATCAGAGGGAAAAATGTGAAACAGGCAGCTGTCGGGAGACTTAAACAAGCTGGAATTGATGCTCTGAACGAAGTGGTGGGTGGGTCGAATCCTCCCGGCCGCAGAGGTATAAAAAGGGCAGCGCCACGCAAAACGGGCAGATCGGCAAAAAGAAGGCGAACTGTTAAGACACTTGACGCTCTGGGTGCATAATGTCTTTGATCAACAAAAAATCCTGTGAGTGTGTCAATAGCGAACTCGACTTATTTTCGATACCACCCACACAGACTTGTGTAGAACATGGTCAATGGATAGAACATCGACCTTTGGCCACCATAGGGAATAGTGGACCGATAGAATTTAACATTTCTGGATCTGGGGATGACTATCTGAACTTGGCTCAGACTTATCTGTATGTGGAAGCACGTATCGTCGATTCCAGTGGTGGACCTATTGCAGACGACACAAAGGTGGGTCCCATCAATCTCTGGCTGCACTCTCTTTTCAACCAGGTCGACATCAGTCTAAACGAGAAACTGGTGTCACCGTCCAATAATACTTACCACTACAGAGCATACATAGAGACTTTGTTGAGTTATGGCTCCGATGCCAAAAAGTCACAGCTATCTGGTACTCTCTGGTACAAGGACACGGCGGGACACATGGATGATCGGATGGATGACAACAAGGGATTTGCCACAAGAAAAAAGTTTACGGCTACAAGTAAAGTCGTGGCTCTGACTGGGAGGTTACATTTGGACATGTTCTTTCAAACACGTTATCTCCTAAATGGAGTTAACATTCACATTAAAATGAATAGGTCAAAAGCTGCATTTGCCTTAATGGCCGATGGGGAAACATTCAAAATCAGAATGCAAGACGTATCCCTGTTTGTGAGAAAGGAGAGACTCAACCCTTTTGTGAGAGTGGCTCATACTAAAGCATTGGAAAAGGCAACTGCGAAATATCCCATTGACAGAGTAGAAACCAAAGTGTTCTCGGTGCCAAAGGGAAATCTGAGCACCACACAAGAAAATTTATTTTTAGGCCAACTTCCTAAACGTATCGTCGTGGGTTGTGTGGACAACGATGCTTTCAATGGGAACTTTTCAAAGAATCCCTTTAACTTTAAAAATTACAGCATCAATTACCTGGCATTGTATGTGGATGGACAACAGATTCCAGCAAAGCCCTTACAGCCGCGATTCGATCAACAAGAAGTGGCGAGGTGTTATGCTACCTTGTTTCAAGGAACTGGACAAATGTACGGGAACGAAGGAAATCACATCGACAGAGAGGAGTACATAAAAGGGCACACGCTCTTCGTCTTCGACCTGTCACCAGACATTTCGATTTGGTGAAACAGGGAAATTGAAGATTAGAAATTCATTTTGAAGTGTAACGGATTTGGTAAAAGCAGTTGAAATATAATATGCAATAGAAGTTCTAAATTACTCTGTTATAATTCGTCTGCTCATAACAGAAGTATAATTCTATTTTTGTTGGCTTCAAGTCATTTCCATGTTTAAAATGAATCGATGTACCTTATGCATTGTGCTGTTGTTTCATTCGTCGAGGTGAAAGCGAGGGGTCAATCAGATTCCAGTATTCAAAAACCTCCCCCCACGAAATTATCCTATATGAGAGCGGTCTTGCTCATAATTCGCTGCCCAAGTCTTGGCATTAAAGCTCTAATTCAGCTGTGCCAGTACAACTGCCTGTTGAGGTTAGTTATGGGGACACTTTGTAACCTGTAAAAAAGGTGAACTGTAATGGGTACCGTCATTTTGGGACCCGTTCAGCTCGGCCCTGGTGAGAATCACTGTTTCTGAGAGTGATTCTCTCCAGGTTCGAGTTCCATGGGAACCATCCACATTTACTGAACACATGTTGGGTGGAAGTTAAACCCCTTTTGGTTGAAATTGTAGTGGGCCCGTGGTTTTTGATTCCTCATTCATATTCATGTCCATTTCATATCATACTATTTTTGGCTTCTTAATAAACCACGTATAAACTGTTTTTCTATTTTATTGTGAATTCATCCAGACCACAACACATAACTTAATGGTGTTTCGACCTCTAGAGTTGAGTTATATTTTATCCATGGTTTGCTAGTTGACCCAGATCCTCACGAATCTGAAGAACAACAGGGAGATTTCGGCCAGGGTTCTAGTCCCTGGGGAGTCGTTCACCCCACCCCTGTTACAGAAGAACCGCTGCCCACCACGTAAACGTACTGGTCTATGCCGAATTTTAGAACATTATAGAAGTCGATAAAAACAGGAGCGTCATCTTTGATTATTCGACATGAACACTTTGCAAATAGAGGATGTTTTCCGCTCGGATCGCGTGTTATGAAATATCACTCTGGAAGTCTTTGCAAGAAACCGCTTACCAAGAAGATTACCCAGGCACAGACCATTGGCTTTTGTGGCCAACACGCATCCAGACCACAGAGAAGGGGAACATTGGGTGGCCTTCTATTTCAGTCATCGGGACATAGAATATTTTGATTCGTATGGAATACCACCACAGCACAGATCATTCAAGAATTTTTTGAAAAAGCAAAGATGGAAGTACAATACAAAACGCATTCAAGGACTGTTACCCATGTGTGGACATTATTGTTTGTTCTATCTTTTACATTGCTCTCGTGGCATCCCAATGCATGCGATTGTAAACATGTTTTCTATGGATTTATTGGACAACAACATTTTAGTTAGAGACTTTATTTCTGGTGTCGTCATAGCCTAAACAGTATAAAAAGAGGACCAGTCGTGGCATCTCGGCATTATCGTTCCATTCGTCGAAGGGTGAAGATGTCTTCGAAAGTTACTGTGTTCAAATTCAATGATCAATTACAAATTTAACTGTTCAAGAACAATGTTGGAATGAAGTTTGTATATAACGAATGGGAGCAATTGACTCAATCTGTTGAAATGGCGAAAAAAAGAAATATGGAACAATCTAAATCTAAAAAAAGAAAGACAATCAAAACAAATGACGTCACAGAAAAAAAAACTATAAATAAGGGGTGCAACCGAAGATCAGATGTTTACAATCCCGTGTTTGATTCAATCTATTCTGAACGACTATCGTGGACAAAGAGTTCCCAGAAACATTTTTCCTAGAGGTTTCGAAAAAAGAATGAGCCTAACGGGGTTGGTATTTGCAGTAGTAGGACAGGGTCTAGACAGGCCCTATCTTATGGACCCCGGGTGGTGGACCCCAGAAGTGACATCATACCACAATGTATTATGGGTATCATGTGGTTATCATGATAACCCATGTTGGCGGCCATGTTGTGACGTCATTGTCATGGTGATGGGTGATGTGAGTGCACATGTGCAGCTCGTGTTGTTAGGATGATACGTGTTTCCGTCGTTCATTTTGTATGAAGGGGGCCGCCATCTTTGTTTCTATGGTGGCACGTGGTTGCTATGTTACCCAAAGGCTTCTTATAGGGCCAAGAAGCATGTAACAGGCATGTCCGATTGACTGGGAGTATTTTCTGGAACGACTTCCCTGTATAATTAACCAAATGAGCCCGAGAATGGCCGTAAATCATCGGAAACGACTTTATTTGATATGGATTCCCTGTAGAATCCTGCTTTTAACCGAAATAGACTTCTTTAGAGTAGCACGTAGTGCTATAGATTTTTTAAAAGGTCGTGTTGGATTGAATGGGAGTATTTTTCTGGTACGGAGTACACCAGAATGTTCTAAAACACGCATTTTATGAAGGCTCGGATTTTTGTTTAACATACACCCCCCCTCCCAACCTATATAAATAATGTTAATTTGTTTTTAATTTTAAAGGAAGAGTTCCCACTCACCATCCTTCACTTACTACGTATTTTACATCCCAAACACACGTTTTATCATATATAGGATCTTTCTCTTACATCTCGAATGTCTGCAGGCAAAAAATGCTTTGCATCCCGCTATATTTTCTTCTGCCACAGTGGCAATGTTAACCAATTATTTGATAAAATTTCGCTCTCTAAAGAATTCTTTGCGTAGGCAATGTTGGGTCCAACACCGCTATCTGATAATTTGGTGAGAACGTAAAACTGGTTCAGTTATCTCCCTCCCTGTTTATCTATATCTCCTTGACAACACAGTCAACAGTGAGAAACGTTTTGTTTGCAAATTCTAACCTTGTTTTGGGTGTACCGAAATACCACGTTCTGTGCATTTTTTTACAAAATAAATGTCAACAAATCATTTTCTTATCAACTTTAATTCAGTTTCTGACAATGAGAACATAATGGGATCACATATTCAGTGAAATCGCTTTTCTAAGCGATGTAACGCTCGATTTACCAGAAAGAAGCCGGCACACTGACCACACATTTTTTCAACCAAAAAATATTAAATAAATCTTTTCTCCATAATAAAATAATTTTTCTCGCTTTATTTATTCACCCTTTACATAGTTTTCAAGTTTTTAGCAATGTATTGAAGGGTTATATATTTTTTTCTTTCATTGCTTTGAAAATGACGAGGCGAATATACTGTACTAAATAGGCTTTTGCCTAGTGTCAGTCCTGATCGGCACGCCGAAAACACAGCATCATTTTCACTTTAAAGCATCAAATTACATTTAAAAAAATAATTTCACAATAATTTTCTTTACAAAATATATTTTACGCACTTTATTTTATTTTATAATATCACTTTCCACGTTGAAATACCCTGAAAAATATTTTTCATTTTTATGTACAGTCGAAAACACACTTGAAGCGCTTTGGGGATCAAGATTTCAGCTCTAATAGCGAGCTGACCAATCAGCTTGCAGGATTTTTTACCTTTTTGATAGCTCTTTTAAAGAACCAATCAGATTGCGAGAAGTGTCAGCTTGGTCCCCCCAAAAAGTATAAATACCAGCGAGCAACTTCATTTGCCATTCGGATCTCGGGGTCTGGATCGCTGGTTGACTACCTAAGCTAGCTTGGAAAAGAGCTCGGTTTTCACCAATTGACTGATTCACCAGTTGTGTTTGAAAAACTTGGTGTTTTGCTTTGAAAAACTAAGAAAGTGTTTTTCTCATAAGCTGTACTTGGAAAATAAAAGTTTTTTCCAGAGCTGTCTTTGAAAAACGAAGAGATTTGGATTGCACCAACAAAGTGTTTTTCTCATAAGCTGAAGATTTGAAGAAACACCTAGTGAAAATGTTACGACTTGGTTCAAAGCAAACGTTTATGAATGTCACTCATTATCAGGGTGAAGTAAAGATTCACATCCGAAGATGTGTTGACGATACAATTCCTACAAAGACAGGAATTGCTCTGTCTATTGAAGAATGGAATTCATTAAAAAGTCAAGTTGAAGAAGTAGAAGTAGCCATCAATGCCAGTTTGTTTCCACAACAAGATAGTAGAGTTGTGATAAGTACTGAACCACGAAAACCAAATGGCGAACCAAGTGGCGACCTGACACTTGACATAGAAATGAAAAGAACAAAGTGGGATGAGTTAAAGTCTCACACGAACCTTGCCCAAACTAGGGAAATATTGTTGATGAAGTTGATAAAGAGTTGAGAATGCAAAGAATTGAGAATGAGATGAATGCGGCATATGCTCATTTTGTCGAAGAATTGATTGACACTGTGGCTGTTGAGAAGTGTTATGGGTGTAGTGTGAATCATCCGAGCCAAATACAACATGTTGTTTGTCTAATGATGACTCTAGAAGAGAGAATTGATGCGTGCTTTAACGCTGCTCTGGAGAGAGTCTGTAAAGACAAAGTCTATACATTGTGGCACACGCACATGAGTCTCATGAACCCAACACCAACACCTTGAAAAGAAAAAAAAAAAAAAAAGAAAAAAAAAAAAAAATTACAAAAAATAAAAAGAAAAAAAAAAAAATGTCATGGTTGCCCTTAAGCCACCTGATGAGTTTCCCTTGGACAAGGACGAAACATTTTATTCTGAATTTTGTTTTGGCAACCACAGAGAAAGGTGTCGTGGATGTCTTTAAGTCCCCTGATAGGTTACTTTTGGACAAGGACGAACCTTTTTCTTTCAACAAAAATTAAAATTAGTTCCCTTGATTACAGTACACTCATACACATTTTTTTAACTCGCTAGATGCCCCCTTCCCAAAAACGTATAAAAGGGTGAGTAGATCATGTTCTTAGGTAAACATGGAACCCCGCTGGAAGCACTCTTTTACTTGTTTGTTGTGGGGGCCAACTGGTAGTGGTAAATCATCTTTTGTGAAAAAAGTCATCCAACACATTGCAGAATTATTTACTCCTACTCCCAACCATATAATATGGTGTTATATTGAATGGCAACCACTGTATGATGCTTTGCACCAAGTAGAATTCATAGAGGGTCTCCCTCAAGAAATAAAATCTGACAGTCTGGTAATTTTAGATGATCTGTTGCTCGATGTGGATGAGCGAGTGTCTCGGTTGTTTACAAAAGGAAGTCATCATCATAAAATTAGTGTGATTTATATCGTACAAAATCTATTTCACAAAAAACAAAGTTCATAGAACTGTCGCTCTCAATAGTCATTACATGATTTTATTAAAAAAAACCCAGGGATCGTTCCCAGATCACACACTTGGCAGCCCAGATGTATCCTGGTCATTCCAAATTTTTGCGAGAAGTATTTGACGAAGCCACATCTCTCCCATATGGTTACCTTTTAATAGATCTTAAACAGGACACACCCGAACACATGAGACTAAGAACCTAAATATTTCCTGGAGAAACCCAGTATGTGTACCTCCGGAAGGTATAAAAGGAGAGTGCAAATCTGCTGTCGAGTCGAAATCATGTCTGCCCGTCTTCACCGCAACATCGCGATTCTCAAGCTCCTGAGTAAATCAAAACCCACTGTGGTCAATTCTGTCTTGAAACACGCCGACAAAGACTTGATCAGTTGTATTTGTGAGTGTGCCTTAAACATAGTGAAAGGTGCCGTACCTCTGAGTGAAGCTCACAAAGTTAAATTAGTTTGACACAAAAAACTTGTGAGAACAATTGCCAAGAAAGGTACGTCCGAGAAAAAAAAAGAAGCAAATTTTGCAAAAAGGGGGATTTTTAGGGGCTTTGTTAGCGCCTGTGTTACTTGGTGCGGCTAGAGGTATTTTCGGACAGTTGTGATGGAATGCGCAAAAAAGATGGCCTTAGTAGAACCGAGGTTGCCCGAACGTTTGCAGGAGGCCCCTATCAGCAAACAGCCCAACGTTCTCTTGACAGGGAAATGCGTGACATTTTAGATTCGAATAACCTAACAGAAACTGATAAGATAACCCATTATAATCAGATTCTTCAAAGATTTTTAACATTTCGCGAAAAAGCCATGGCCCTTCACCCTATTAGGGTCGAATTCGAGAAAGATACTAGAGACGAAGATATTATAGACTCCGTTCCAATAACCATGAAAAGAAAAGCCAAACTGCTCCTGAACCGTATAAAATCAGATACCAATCTGTCTCGGAATGAGAAGGAGGAGTTGGTCCACAAAGACGAAACAGTCGTAGGTTCCAACATAACCGATCTCTTGAACGATCTCTTGAGAAAGCGAAAGACTTTTCAACCCAAAGGATGGGAAGTGTTGGCACAGGCCCTCAGAGAAAGTAATATTCCCCAGGAGCTTGTGGGCCACAGGGAACGTTGGGATTTTATGCAACGTAAGCCTGTAGTAGAGAAAAAGCCCCACAGCACCCCCTCTGCTAAAAGAAAGGTGAAAGCTAGACTCGTAGTGGGTACGTCAAAGTGGTCGAAATATTAATCCAATGGAAAGCGTTTATTACGATCCCGAAGCTCCCGGGAGTTTTGGTGGTGTGGATGCTTCGTAAAATGGTTGCAGGGTCAAGACACGTACACCCTTCACAAACCCGTTCGATGCACATTTCCAAGAAGGAAAGTGATCGTTAGTGGTATCGATGCACAATGGCAAGCTGATTTAGTTGATTTAACAAGCATCAGTAAATACAATAAAAACACAAAATTCCTTCTGACTTGTATTGATGTTTTCAGTAAATATGCGTGGGTGATGCCATTACAAAATAAATTTGGTGATTCCACAGTGCAAGCTTTTGCTAAAATTTTCAAACAGGGGCGAAAACCTTTAAAGTTACAAACTGATCAAGGCAAAGAATTTTTGAATTCAAAATTCCAGAAATTTCTTTAACAACGAGAAGTAGAATTTTTCACCACCCATAACGTAGAAACAAAATGCTCCATAGTTGAGAGATTTCACAGAACTTTGAAAACCCAAATGTGGAAATATTTTACAAAGAACGATACACTGACTTTCCCACTTCAAACTTTGGTGAAATCGTATAACAACACCCATCATCGCAGCATCGGTATGCCCCCTGTTGACGTGAGTTTGGAAAATCAAGAAGAGGTGTGGCAAAAACTTTATAGGAACCACATAAAACACAAGTCTCCAAAGTACAAAGTGGGTGACAGGGTGAGAATTAGTAAAGTCAAGAAAACTTTTGAAAAAAGGTTACTTGCCGAATTGGACAGAAGAATTATTGACAGTGACATCTGTCAAGAAAGGTCACTCCATCACTTATGTTCTAAAAGACGATAGTGGGAAAGTACTGAAGGGGTCCTTCTACACAGAAGAGCTTCAGCGTGTCACACCAAAAAACATTTATAAAATTGAACATGTACTAAAAAAACGTGGTCGCGGAAAGAAGAGAGAACTGTTTGTAAAATGGTTGGGGTATCCAGCATCGTTTAACTCATGGATCAAGCAAAGCCAGCTAGCCTATAAAAGGGTGTGAACGAGCTCAATTTCCCCTAAAATGGAAGAGGGAGGAACTCCGAACGGATCGTGGCCTTTGTTTGGAAAGAAAGTCCCAAGGAGCGAGATTACTTACTTTTCCCAAATTATCAAACTATACATAATCATCATCACTAGCATCGTTAACCTTACCATCGACAATACGGACAGCAAGTTGTCTCTTTTAAGTAGTAGTATAGGATATTTATTGCCCAATCCTACAATTAAGAAAACGTGATGTTTTATCTGACCCTACCAAGTAACAGTTCCATGGACGTGTTTCCAGAAAACACACTGACAACGTACACCACCCAATTATCACAACCAGTGAACCTCACGGGGGGATGGGAGATGGGTTTGGCGGAGATCTAGTATCCAAACACTTGGTTTAACATTTGTGGCAAGGAAGTTTTTTTCACAGTGTACTGGACTGGACGAAAAAACATTATCAGATCATTCTGAAAGAAGGTCGATATTCGGAACCTTCCGATGTGATAAGAGGCATCAATGGTGTTAAAGAATTGCTGCTACCACGTCACGATAAGATAGAGTTTAAATTAGACGAGGTCACTGGTAAAGTTCGAATCAAGGTACGAGATGGGGTCGTACTTACACTGAGTCCCACTCTGCAAAACATATTGGGTTTTAACGAATGTGTGTTCAAGTCGGGAGCTTTTGAATCTTCTTGAGTTGCCGATGTCAACCAAGGATTCTATTCACTCTACGTATATTGTGATTTAGTTCGTGATCAGGTAGTGGGAGATACTAGGGTGCCGTTACTTCGCATCGTACCCGTGAGAGGAAAATATGGAAACATCATTTCCAAAACGTTTGAAAACGTGCACCATGTACCGGTCGAAAGGAATAATTTCAGCACCGTGCAGGTGTATATAAGGGACGACACGGGAGCCACAGTGCCATTTGAACTTGGGAAAGTGACAGTGACACTACATTTCAGAAAGCACCGATCTTTGCATTTTCTTTGAAAAAACAATGCCTTACTGTTGTAATACTAAATTATATGAAGAGTATTACACGAAACAGGCTGGTAGCGGCCTGCCAGCTTTTTCGGGATCACAAATACAGATGGGTCATGGGCTGGGTAGTTTACTTGGAGGACTGAAGAATGCAGTCCTTCCCTTATTGAAAACGACAGCCAAAACCATGGGTAGACAGTTATTGAAAAAAGGAGCCGCATTTGCTGGAGATGTCATCAGAGGGAAAAATGTGAAACAGGCATCTGTAGGGAGACTTAAACAAGCTGGAATCGATGCTCTGAACGAAGTGGTGGGTGGGTCAAATCCTCCCAGCCGCAGAAGTATAAAAAAGGGCAGCGCCACGCAAAACTGGCAGATTGATAAAAAGAAGGTGAACTGTTAAGACACTTGACGCTCTGGGTGCATAATGTCTTTGATCAACGAAAAATCCTGTGAGTGTGTCAATAGCGAACTCGACTTATTTTCGATACCACCCACACAGACTAGTGTAGAACATGGTCAATGGATAGAACATCGACCTTTGGCCACCATAGGGAATAGTGGACCGATAGAATTTAACATTTCTGGATCTGGGGACGACTATCTGAACTTGGCTCAAACTTATCTGTACGTGAAAGCACGTATCATCGATTCCAGTGGTGGGCCTATTGCAGACGACGCAAAGGTGGGTCCCGTCAATCTCTGGCTGCATTCTCTTTTCAACCAGGTCGACATCAGTCTAAACGAGTGTCACCGTCCAATAATACTTACCACTACAGAGCATACATAGAGACTTTGTTGAGTTATGGCTCTGTCAGGACACCTGAGGCCCCGTAAGGCCTGGGCTGACGTGGGGTTATTTAGTCCCGCTGATGAAGTTGCGGAAAATTAGACCAACGTGGAGGGTCAGAATCCAAGTGTCGTGAACTCGGCGCAGGGAGCTGAGTTAGACCGACGCCGTGATTCCTTCTCTGCCAAATTGGCATGAAATAGGTTCGATTTCCATTAGGTGTGATTCCTAATCACTTCAGGCTGCGTAATAGAAAGAATGATTTAAAGTAACAACGATTCTTTTATTTACACATAAAAATAAAGCCGTTTCAATATTTCAACAATCAACAATTCGATTCTTTTCACAGAAATTTGGTTGCTATGGTTAAATAATTCTAAACAATCATATAGTCATTCTATAGCCCTGTACTGGCACTATGGTCTACACACTGGAAATGTTACTACCGTGAGCTCGCCATAAGAGCTTCACAAATCTGAAATGTTACTACTGTGAGCTCGCCATAGGAGCTTCACCCGCTTAGGCTCAAATGTCAACGTGTGCGCGTAACTGTACTCTGGCTGTCGGAGGGTTCTGACCAGCAATGTTCGTCATCTACAAAGCCACCGTACTTCTGATTTGGGTCAGATATAGTCTACTCATACCTTATGTGCCTTTTGAAAGTCCTCCGTGAAAGTCCTATTGAAATATTGGCCGTTCCTGGTTGAATTCACGATTCACAAATGCCCCTTTTTGTGCTAGGGCGAAATTGTCACTCACACCGATCTCCAGTCGGTATTACGATGTTTCGACAGCAAAACAAACTACTCGGAATGCAATCAGTCTGACGCTTCAAAGGGTTAATACGTACAATACAATTAACTTACACTTCTGACTATACAGGCTGATACCTGCTACTCGACAATCTAAACTTTAACGTTCCACCTGGGTTTTCCTTCTCAACGAATTTGGCACTGTAGCCGCCTACCATCCTTAAGCTAAATCAATCGTGGAATGCCCTCTCTGGCGATTCCAGCCGTTTCAGGGTCCTGTGATCGAAGGTACCCTTATGCCAGGAAAAAGAGTCCGCCTGCCCTGGACTTCACCAACGTGTGTGTGACCCCAAGTGTGTGTCTAATGCTCTGCTCTTCAAGGTATATATACTTTTTACCCTAAACTGTCAGGTGGACGGACGCTCATCTGTCCATCTGTCAAAATGGTGGGAGATGACGTATATCGAGACAGAATCAATACAAGTCATCTCGCGCGTCACTTAATGGTGATTTCACTTGTCGAGAGAACCGATTCGTTTCTGCCAGTCATTGTCATGACAGACATTTCTATCTTCTAGAATTTTGTTTCTCAATTGGCCGTAACGATATCCTGCCACCAACCGATTACGTCTTGTAAGACTCGCGAATACTGTATAAATTAAATGAGATTAGACCTTATCTAACATACCGTTTCTCCCCTGGGTCCCTGCGCTGAAGCTGGATATACACCACGTGTGTTTTTTCCATGTCCAGCTTCACAGAGAAGTGAAATTCACGTAGGGTTTTCGCCTTCAAGCGGAATATCTTTTGAACTTACACTATCTTTATATATGAGGCCCCTTGCCCCTATATTTAGGCTGGCTTTGCCCTGACAGGCTCCGATGCCAAAAAGTCACAGCTGACTGGTGCTCTCTGGTACAAGGACACGGCGGGACACATGGATGATTGGACGGATGACAACAAGGGATTCGCCACAAGAAAAAAAGTTTATGGCTAAAAGTAAAGTCGTGGATCTGACTGGGAGGTTACATTTGGACATGTTCTTTCAAACACGTTATCTCCTAAATGGCGTTAACGTTCACATTAAAATGAATAGGTCAAAAGATGCATTTGCCTTAATGGCCGATGGGGAAACATTCAAAATCAGAATGCAAGACGTATCCCTGTTTGTGAGAAAGGAGAGACTCAACCCTTTTGTGAGAGTGGCTCATACTAAAGCATTGGAAAAGGCAACTGCGAAATATCCCATTGACAGAGTAGAAACCAAAGTGTTCTCAGTGTCGAAGGGAAACCTGAGCGTCACACAAGAAAATTTATTTTTAGGCCAACTTCCTAAACTTATCGTCGTGGGTTGTGTGGACAACAGTGCTTTCAATGGGAACTTTTCAAAGAATCCCTTTAACTTTAAAAATTACAGCATCAATTACCTGGCATCTGTGTGTGGACAACAGATTCCAGCAAAGCCCTTACGACCGCGATTCGATCAACAAGAAGTGGCGAGGTGTTATGCTACCTTGTTTCAAGGAACTGGTCAAATGTACGAGAACGAAGGAAATCACATCGACAGAGAGGAGTACATAAAAGGGTACACGCTCTTCGTCTTCGACTTGTCTCATGGTCAGCATTTCAATTTGGTGAAACGGGGAAATTTAAGATTAGAAATTCATTTTGAAGAACCGCTGCCCACCACCATAAACGTACTGGTCTATGCCGAATATTTTAGAACATTATAGAAGTCGATAAAAACAGGAGCGTCATCTTTGATTATTCGACATGAACACTTTGCAAATATAGAATGTTTTCCGCTCGGATCACGTGTTAAGAAATATCACTCTGGGAGTCTTTGCAAGAAACCGCTTACCAAGAAGATTACCCAGGCACAGACCATTGGCCTTTGTGGCCAACACAGACCACAGAGAAGGGGAACATTTGTAACGGATTTGGTAACAGCAGTTGAAATATAATATACAAGAGAAGTTCTAAATTACTCTGTTATAATTCGTCTGCACATAACGGAAGTTTAATTCTATTTTTGTTGGCTTCAAGTCATTTCCATGTTCGAAATGAATCGATGTACCTTATTGGTTCACGCCGTGGTGCATTGTTATGTTGTTTCATTCGTCGAGGTGAAAGCGAGGGATCAATCAGATTACAGTATTTGAAATCTTTCCCCGCGAAATTATCCTATAAGTAGTAGGAGAGCGATGAAACGTGCCTCATTGGCAGGACCCCGGAAGTGACGTCATAGTCACGTGACCTGGTGATGTCATGTTGTGTTGTCATGGTAACCCGCGTGAGCGGCCATGTTGTGACGTCATCTCCATAGTGATACGTGGTGTGAGTGCGCATGCACAGCGCGTGTTGTTAGGGTGATACGTGTTTCCGTCGTCCATTTTGTATACAGGAGGCCGCCATCTTGGTTTCTATGGTAGCACGTGGTTGCTATGTGACCCAAAACCTTCTAACAAGACAGGGGTATGTTTTGAGGGTTTGTTCGATTGAATCGGAGTATTACGAATTACCCAAATAAACCCGACAATCCCTCCAAATCACCAAAATC
Source organism: Pictodentalium vernedei (assembly GCA_031216915.1). Classification (NCBI taxonomy): domain Eukaryota; kingdom Metazoa; phylum Mollusca; class Scaphopoda; order Dentaliida; family Dentaliidae; genus Pictodentalium; species Pictodentalium vernedei. Next base: position 277,251,727 of record CM062293.1, read on the forward strand.
CACCCAAAATCACCGAAATTGACTTTATTTCCCCAGTTTATCGGTGTAGTGCTGTAGTACCAAGGGGGTACAAGGGGTGCATTCGATTGAACAGGAGTAATGTTCTGGCTTAGAATTCTCCCAGAATCCCTATCCCATGACGTTTTTCCCTATTAAGAATAGCACGTAGTGCTATAGGACAAATTTACCCAGAATTCTCTGATTCTATCTATATATGCAATAGTTTACGTCTCTCTGGCCATGTTCCTTTGTTCTAGAGTATACTCCAGTAGCGTAGACGAGCCTATTATTTGGAACAGTTTATCTTATTATTACTATATTTAGCAATTTCGGGTCTATTCTTGTTAGTTCTGACCCTATTCCGTGTACTCTTGTTGTTTCATTTATATAACTAACCAATCAGATTGCTTGATTTCCCATAACCTGTATGCAGAGTTATCTCCCCTTATTACAACGAAGTTGTATCAGATTCTCATCACATCTATATCCAATGGCAATATCCCCGGGCACCCCAATTTAGGCACCCCTTTTTTGAAAAACATATGACCTTCGGCACCCCTTTTTTGTCATATGTGCTTATGTGAGAAAGCACAATGTGACACAATGTGCCCTAGCACATAGGCACATGATTTATGTGCCGATATGTGCTTATGTGAAAAGGCACAATGTGCCCTAGCACAGAGGCACATACAGGTATTTGAGGATACCTATTGCCTGGTATTGTATTATTCGAGGATACCTACTAGAGAATCCCTTTTTTGTCATATGTGCTTATGTGAAAAGGCACAATGTGACACAATATGCCCTATCACATAGGCACATGCTTTATGTGCCGATATATGCTTATGTGAAAAGGCACAATGTGACACAATATGCCCTATCACATAGGCACATACGGGTATTTGAGGATACCTATAGCCTAGTATTGTATTATTTGAGGATACCTATCTAGGATACCTTCTGGAGAATCCCTTTTTGTCATATGTGCTTATGTGAAAAAGCACAATGTGACACAATGTGACCTAGCACATAAGCACATGCTTTATGTGCCGATATGTGCTTATGTGAAAAGGCACAATGTGACACAATGTGCCCTATCACATAGGCACATACGACCAAAATGGGATTCCATAGCCACAGGCGTTTTCGAAAAAGGGATTCCACAAATGGGATTCCAAAAAAAAGGGATTCCACAAATGGGATTCCGTTTCCATCTTGTCTCCAAAGCTCCAAGGCCACTACAGGTCTATGGTCTATCTGTCCTATCATTAGCTTCAACAACAGTCTTGTTCCATTGCGGCCTTGTACCAGTACTATTGGCTAAACTACCATCAATTACTTCCTAGCTATACCTTCGCTGAAGCTTTCAAAATGTTCCATCTGATTTCCCCTGTATACATATAAGGCATTCCGTAAGTGGCCCAGTCCGTAAAATTTGGATTCCGTGTTTTTACATCGACACTCGAGGGTATGGAAAGGGTTTGATAACACCCAATTCAACAATGACTACATGACTCTGAACAGAGACAACCAACCACTAAAAAACAATAAAGGTAGAGATCCAACATAACCAAGATCGAAGTAAACATAACAAAGTGAAAGAATGTCAAACTAGTCGGATTGATCGAACAAGTTTGACAGACTTAACAGAACAAAGTGAACAAAGATCCAACACAACTAAGATCGAACTGATCAAAACAAAGTGACGAAAATCGAACTGAACAGATAGAAGAGAACTGACCCAATGAAGGTATCAAACTGAATTGACCATAACAAATTGAACAAAGTTCTGAACTATAACCCTAATGAAGGTATATATAATTAACCCATTTGACCTGTTTGAATGAACTATAACCCTAATGAATGTATATTTAATTAACCCCCTTGAACTGAATGAACTCTATTTTTTAACTATAGCCCAATGTTAACACCTTTTGAACTGAACGATTTTTTAAACTTCATGACAATATAACGAAAGGTGATCTGAATTTTTAAACTACAACCCATTGAACTGAATTCTTCCAATAGGGAATGGGAATACCCTCGAGTGTCGATGTAAAAACACGGAATCCAAATTTTACGGACTGGGCCACTTACGGAATGCCTTATATGTATACAAGGGAAATCAGATGGAACATTTTGAAAGCTTCAGCGAAGGTATAGCTAGGAAGTAATTGATGGTAGTTTAGCCAATAGTACTGGTACAAGGCCGCAATGGAACAAGACTGTTGTTGAAGCTAATGATAGGACAGATAGACCATAGACCTGTAGTGGCCTTGGAGCTTTGGAGACAAGATGGAAACGGAATCCCATTTGTGGAATCCCTTTTTTTGGAATCCCATTTGTGGAATCGCTTTTTCGAAAACGCCTGTGGCTATGGAATCCCATTTTGGTCGTATGTGCCTATGTGATAGGGCACATTGTGTCACATTGTGCCTTTTCACATAAGCACATATCGGCACATAAAGCATGTGCTTATGTGCTAGGTCACATTGTGTCACATTGTGCTTTTTCACATAAGCACATATGACAAAAAGGGATTCTCCAGAAGGTATCCTAGATAGGTATCCTCAAATAATACAATACTAGGCTATAGGTATCCTCAAATACCCGTATGTGCCTATGTGATAGGGCATATTGTGTCACATTGTGCCTTTTCACATAAGCATATATCGGCACATGAAGCATGTGCCTATGTGATAGGGCATATTGTGTCACATTGTGCCTTTTCACATAAGCACATATGACAAAAAAGGGATTCTCTAGTAGGTATCCTCGAATAATACAATACCAGGCAATAGGTATCCTCAAATACCCGTATGTGCCTATGTGCTAGGGCACATTGTGCCTTTTCACATAAGCACATATCGGCACATAAATCATGTGCCTATGTGCTAGGGCACATTGTGTCACATTGTGCTTTCTCACATAAGCACATATGACAAAAAAGGGGTGCCGAAGGTCATATGTTTTTCAAAAAAGGGGTGCCTAAATTGGGGTGCCCGGGGATATTGCCATTGGATATAGATGTGATGAGAATCTGATACAACTTCGTTGGAATAAGGGGAGATAACTATGCATACAGGTTATGGGAAATCAAGCAATCTGATTGGTTAGTTATATAAATGAAACAACAAGAGTACACGGAATAGGGTCAGAACTAACAAGAATAGACCCGAAATTGCTAAATATAGTAATAATAAGATAAACTGTTCCAAATAATAGGCTCGTCTAAGCTACTGGAGTATACTCTAGAACAAAGGAACATGGCCAGAGAGACGTAAACTATTGCATATATAGATAGAAGCAGAGAATTCTGGGTAAATTTGTCCTACAGCACTACGTGCTATTCTTAATAGGGAAAAACGTCATGGGATAGGGATTCTGGGAGAATTCTAAGCCAGAACATTACTCCTGTTCAATCGAACGCACCCCTTGTACCCCCTTGGTACTACAGCATTACACCAATAAATTGGGGAAATAAAGTCAATTTCGGTGATTTTGGGTGGATTTTGGTGATTTGGAGGGATTGTCGGGTTTATTTGGGTAATTCGTAATACTCCGATTCAATCGAACACACTCTCAAAACATACCCCTGTCTTGTTAGAAGGTTTTGGGTCACATAGCAACCACGTGCTACCATAGAAACCAAGATGGCGGGGTCCTGTATACAAAATGGACGACGGAAACACGTATCACCCTAACAACACGCGCTGCGCATGCGCACTCACACCACGTATCACTATGGAGATGACGTCACAACATGGCCGCTCACGCGGGTTACCATGACAACACAACATGACGTCACCAGGTCACGTGACTATGACGTCACTTCCGGGGTCCTGCCCGGGATCCTGCCAATGAGGCACGTTTCATCGCTCTCCTACTACTCCTATATAAGAACAGTCTCGCTCATAATTCGTCGTCCACTTTGTGTTTGGGTAAAGCTTTGACTAGCTGTCCAAACATAAACCTATACACTAGTTTAGTTGTGGGGACATTTTGTAACCTGCAAAAAAGGTCAACCGTAAGGGGTGCCGTAATTGTTGGACCCGTTCAACTCGGCCCTGGTGAGAATCAACGTTTCTGACAGTGATTCTCTCCAGGTCTGAGTTCTGGGCGAGCATCCAGATTTACTGAACATATTTTGTGTATAATTTAACCCTCTTTTTGGTAAAAGTGGAGTGGACCCGTGGTTTTTGATTCGTCATTCATATCCATGTCCATTTCATATCGTGCTATTTTTGGCTTCATAATAAACCATGTATAAACTGTTTTCCTATTTTATTGTGTATTCATCCAGACCACAACACATAACTTAATGGCTATTCTTCCTCTAGAGTTGAGTTATATTTTATCCATGGTTTGCTAGTTGACCCAGATCCTCACGAATCTGAAGAACAACAGGGAGATTTTGGCCAGGGTTCTAGCCCCTGGGGAGTCATTCACCCCACCCCTGTTACACATTGGGTGGCCTTCTATTTCAGTCATCGGGACATAGAATATTTTGATTCGTATGGAATACCACCACAGCACAGATCATTCAAGAATTTTTTGAAAAAGCAAAGATGGAAGTACAATACAAAACGCATTCAAGGACCGTTACCCATGTATGGACATTATTGTTTGTTCTATCTTTTACATCGCTCTCGTGGCATCCCAATGCATGCGATTGTAAACATGTTTTTGGACAACGACATTTTAGTTAAAGACTTTATTTCTGGTGACGTCATAGCCTAAACAGTATAAAAAAAGAGGACCAGTCGTGGCATCTCGGCATTATCGTTCCATCCGTCGAAGAGTGAAGATGTCTTCGAAAGTGACTGTTTTTCAAATTCAATGATCAATTACAAATTTACCTGTTCAAGAACGATGTTGGAATGAAGTTTGTATATAACGAATGGGAGCATTTGACTCAATCTGTTGCAAACGGCGAAAAAAAGAAATATGGAACAATCTAAATCTAAAAAAAGAAAGATAATCAAAATAAATGACGTCATAGAAAAAAAACTATAAATAAGGGGTGCAACCGAAAATCAGATGTTTACAATCCCGTGTTTGATTCAATCTATTCTAAACGACTATCGTGGACAAAAGAGTTCCCAGAAACATTTTTCCTGGAGGTTTCAAAGAAAGAATGAGCCTAACGGGGTTGGTATTCACAGGAACTGGTCCTCGACTGATAATTGCTCGGAGAAACTCTGATATCCGTCGACCCAAACATATAAAATATGCTTTGGAGGCAAACAGACTAAAAACTTTTGAATCAATGTTACCAAGTGAATGGGCGAAAAACCCCCAAAGAACTTGCAAGAGCAGGATTTTTCTACCTAGGAATTAAAGACGGAAGCGAATGTTTTCACTGTGGGGTCATTGTACGCAACTGGCAGGCAGAAGACAATGTCATACAACAACACAAAATGTATTCCCAAGAATGTTGTTACATTCACAACTTACCTGATACAATCGACGATGAAGAAATGAAAAACAAAGACGAGTTACAAGAAAAAGTTCAAACGGATTCACAGAAATGCTGTGTGTGCTAAACAGCAGAGGCCAATGTCGCACCGTGACCATGCCATCATTTGTGCCTGTGCAAGGACTGTTGTAAGATGTCCAATATGTAGAAAAGACTGTTTATGAATATTTGACAATATATGTTCCATCATGTTTAGTAATAAAAGAAATTTAAATTTATATTCAGTGTTGTTATTTGTTTTTGGGAAAGAAATATGTGTTTGTCGCGCTCATTTGGGTAATTATCTTCGGAAGTTGTACCAGAAAAATACTCTCATTCAATCGAACACGACCTTTTAAAAAATCTATAGCACTACGTGGTACCTCTAAACAAGTCTACTTCGGTTAAAAGCAAGATTCTGTGGGGAATCCATATCAAATAAAAGTTGTTTCCGCTGATTTACGGCCATTCTCGGGCTCATTTGGGTAATTATACAGGGAAGTCGTTCCAGAAAATACTCCCAGTCAATCGAACATACCTGTTACAGGCCTCTTGGCCCTATAAGAAGCCTTATATGAATGGAAATCATTGAGACACTTAATAAAGCAAGAAATACAAATATCTCACCAGAAGTATGTTGATGACATGATTGGTGACATAAAAAATAATCCGAAACAATTTTGGAAGTATATTTCATCAAAGAAAATAGGTACACATGGTATCCCACCCCTTAAATCAAAAGTGTGGAATGAAATTGCTATGACAGATGAAGACAAGGCCAAATTCCTAAATGATCAATTCTGTAGTGTATTCAGCCACTTGAAAAATGACTCAGTTCCGTTTATAAAAACACAATATCCACGCATGCCCGGAGTAACAAAAATTCTAAAAAATTTAAATGCATCTAAAACTTGTGCTCCGGGTGACATTCATCCAAGGCTCTTAAAAGAACTTGCATATGAACTAGGCCCACCACTAGCTCATTTATTTGAACAATCATATATATATATATATATATATATATAATGGAGAAATTCCAGACGATTGGAAACTTGCTAACATCTGCCCTCTTTACAAAAAAAATATGATCGAAGTATCCCAGCTAATTACAGACCAGTGTCATTAACCTGCATTTTGCGCAAAGTCTTAGAACATATCATCCGTTCTCGTATGACGACCCACTTAAATAATTACGTGATTTTGTCGGCTAGGCAACATGCTTTTAGAGAAAAATCACAATTGTGAATAGCAGCTTATAACTGTCATCGATGACTGGGCGAAACATCTAGAAAAAGGAAACCAGGTTGATATATTCATACTGGATTTTGAAAAAACATTTGATACCGTACCCCATGAACTTTTAAAATCTAAACTAAATAAATATGGTATAGCAATTAGCATCATAAATTGGATTGACTCCTTTCTGTGTTATCGGAAGCAGTGCGTCACAGTAAACGGTACTAAGTCAGACTGGTCATCTGTAATCTCTGGTTTACCACAGGGTACGGTTATAGGCCCAACTCTGTTCTCACTGTTCATAAATGGCATTCAAGATGATATAAAATCCGAAATTCGATTATTTGCCGATAATTGTGTGTGCTACCGACCTATTAAAGGCCAAACTGACATTCAAAATCTTCAAAATGATATTAATTCTCTTGGGAAATGGGCCCGAAAATGGGGTATGAGATTCCAGCCAGTTAAATGTAACATAATGCAGGTATCTAGAAAATTAAAACATTCCATAAACCATACATATTCTTTGGAAGGTTCAGACCTAGTAACACTCTACGCCATTAAATATTTAGGTGTAACCATAACTAGCGATCTACGTTGGGATAAACATATAATAAATACATGTCTTAAAGCCAATCGAACATTAGGTTTATTGAGAAGAAACTTAACAAATTAGAACAAGGATGTTAAAGAAACTGCTTATAAAGGACTTGTACGTCCAATTTTGGAGTACGCAAGTACAGTATGGGACCCTTAGTATAATAATATGCAAGAAGAAATAGAACAAATTCAACGCCGTGCTGCCCGCTTTGTGACAAATAATTACGTCTACAAGCCAGGATCCATGACAACTATAACAAATGAACTCAAATGGAAACCATTATTACAGCGAAGAAAAGAAAACAGACTCATCCTACTATATAAGGGATTTAAAGGCAAAGCCGCCATACCAAAAGTTGATTTGAAAACTCCAGACCGCTTGACCAGACACTCACATACGTTTCACTTTCTACCACGTCATGCCAGGACAAACATATGTAAATATAGTTTTATTCCGAACACCATACGTGACTGGAATGCTGTGGATGAGAGTCTGATTTTGAAAGCAAACAACTCAATAACTTCAATAGAGACTTTTACCCAGGCCATCAGAGGGAAAATAGTACAACAAAACAACATAAAACTTTAAATTCTTGCCGCATGCGGCTGCAGGGTGTCCAGTGACTCCACCCATGACGATCTCGTTCCAATGTGACCTCGACCCGATTTGGTGACTTCGACCCCCTTTTGGTGATCTCGACCCAGAGTGACGTCGACCCACTTTTAGTGATCTCGACCCCCTATTTTCCCGTCCAGAAGTGCGGTACTGGCCAGGGGGTGATCTCGACCCACTTTGGATACTCACGGAAATTACGATGATGAATGAATGAAAAGTTTTGGCGCGCCGAAGGCGCGCAGGGACGATGTGGGATTTACAAATCCATTGCGATCCGGTTAATCTTATTCTATTTCACTTGGATCACATAGGCCTAGCTTTCCTATTGCCTCAAATGGGGTCTGAGGGGGGTATGCACGCGGTTAGAATTCCCGGCAGTTTACGTTGGAGTGATAGATTGTCAATACTCAATCCCTCAACGCCATTAAGACTATTAGAGAGTGGGCTCTATTCGGTTCCAGCTCGGCGATGGTAGAGGTTTGAATCCCACCATGGTGGCGAGCCAGAATATAATGTTGTGCGATGGCAAATTTAAGGGAAGAAGAGAAAGAAAACCAAACGGCAAAGCCGGTTTGGTAGCGGCCCAGGCATATGACCATAATGGTTACAAAAAAGGAGTGGAAAAAGCTCCATCAGTTTAGTTTGAAAAACCGGGAGTCATCCATCAAGCCTTCTGGGAGATAGGATGCCGTATGTGATTATGAGGTATCTGGCTATCCTTCGGGAATTCCAAATGACCTCCCCCCCCCCAAAAAAAAAACCCAAAACACCCCCCCCCCCCCCAAAAAAAAAAAACAAACAAAAACACACCCTCTCACAGACACACACCCTCAAGCCCTTAAAAGGGCTATTAAATCTTTATTCAAATGTTTATTTATATAAAATGTACACTCGTCCCCAGCCAGGCAAGCTTGTTTCAATCCTTGACTGGTGTTTGGTGGTTTCTTGTGTATGTTGCAGAAAGGTAGGTTGCACCAATTCCTAATACGCTTTGTCTACCATTTCCATGCGTCTTCTTGATAAGAGTGTTTCAAGAAAATCTGAGAATGTTCAATTAGAAAAGCTATAGGTAGAGAGAAATATAGATATCCGCTATTGTATATTGTGACTGTTGTGTGATTGTTGCTATGGATAGGGTAAGGGGTGTGTTTCTTCGGAGCCCACTCCAGCATGCGGAGTTGCGAGGCAATCCTCACAGACTCAATCCTAAAGATCTCAATGAGTAGCGAGACAATCCTCACTGACTCCACGCAGTTTAATTCTATTGAGTAATTTTAATTTACTGTGGCTTATTTTGTTTTCTGTTAAGGGTTCGGTGTTCTTTCAGCTTCACCATTGATTCACTATCCTGGAGTATGTGGAGGGTTTTGTTATATAGATCTTATTAAAAGCATTTCAATCGCGCTTCAGCAGAGTTGCGGGGCAGTCCTCACAGACTCTATCCTAAAGTTCTCAATGAGTAGCGAGGCAATCCTCACTGACTCCACGCAATTTAGTTATATTGTATAATTGTTTTTGTTTTTTTTTTTGTTTTTTTTATTTTCTGGAAACTTATTTTGTTTTTCTGTTAAGGGATCGGTGTTCGTTCAGCTCGAACATTAATTCACTATCTTGGCGTCTGTTGAGGGTTTTGTTTTGTCGGTCTTTTAATCGTGTATCAGTAGTTTCTATTTTTGCTAGCTCGTGAAGTTCCTTTATCAGTGTCCATTTCGGTTTGCATAGTGCCACACGCAGGGCATAATTTTGAACCTTCTGCAGCTTCTGAATGTTGGTTTTACTCAGGTCACTTGTTATTATAGCACCGTATTCTAGTACCGGATGTATACATGTTTTGTAGAGCTTGAGAAGCACATCTTTGTTGGCTCCCTAATTTCTACCTCTGATCATCTTCAGAAAATTGATACGTTTAGTAGCTCTAACCGTAATGGAGTTTACGTGACTGTTTAGACTGAGATTGCCATCTAGGATAAATCCCCCAAAAATTGGCCTCTTTGTTTGCTTCTAATTTGTGATCGTATACCTGGAAATCGATACTGGGGACTGGTTTTTGTTTTTTTCCTTTGCTTCTTGAAGAACGTAACTTTTTGAGTTTTGGTGGCGTTGAGTTTGATGCGCCACAGGGCGCACCAGCTCTCAAGATCGCGAATGGTATCCTGTAGACGATTTTTAATTATGTTTCGAGACTTGCTGGCCGTCCAAATGCCTTTGTCGTCTGAGAACTGCATTAGTTCAACACAGTTTTTCCCTACTTTTTCTGTCATTCACATATATTATGAAAAGATGCGGAGTTAGAACCGACCCTTGCGGTGTTCCCGCTTCGAGTATCACTTCCTCTGACATCTCGCGATTAACCCTCACCTTGATTTTTCGGTCAGTTGGAAATGATGATATGATCATCAGAATTTTAGTGGGTAATCCCATTTTCGCTAGTTTATATCTCACGCCATTGTGCCATACCGAGTCGAACGCTTTTTCTACATCCAAGAAAAGCGCTGTTCCTATTTCATTTTGACTAAATGCTGTTTTCATATAATCAACCAGTCTATATACGTGTTCGATTCCCTCTTTCTGACTCCTATACGCTCTTTGCCATTTGTTGAAAAAGTTGATTGATTCGAGATAGCTGTGAAGTCTCGTAGTGAGAATCCGCTCAAATATTTTTCCAACACAGCTAAGCAAGCTGATTGGGCGGTAGTTAGAAGGGTTGGTAAGGTCTTTGTCGGGTTTAGGTATCATGACTCCTGTGGCCACTTTCCAGCATTTTGGAAAGTATCCACAGAAGAGACAGCATTTTAGGAGTTTGGTAAGTCTGCAGTAGAAGATGTTGGGGCACTGTTTCATTATTTTCTAAGAGACTTCGTCTTCTCCTGGGGACGAAGATGACTTGCATTTTCTGATTGTACCCATGACCTCTTCTACACTTATTGGTTCGGTTAATTCATTGTTCTCCCCGTCTTCATGCCTTTGGTCGAAGTTCGGTTCATTGAAAATTGAGTTATCTTGTACAAATTTATTAACTTTTACCTTAAAATCATTGTCATATCTGTTCCCTTCTTGTGGACGATGCGCTTTCTTTAGAAGTTCGGCAAAAGCACTAACCTTTGCCTTGTCGTCCATGGCCATAGTTCCGTAGCTAGTCTTCAGCGCATTATTATTGGCACTTTTGCTCTTTTGGCCAGTAAGAGTTTTTTGAGAGAAGTTGGTAAGATCGGAAATGTATTCTTAGGAAATTAGTTTTAAATTTATAATAAAACCACGCAAATATGGATGTCAAGACACATCAGTTTGAATGGCATACTTATAAATCTTTGACATGAATGACCATTTTACACAGTCTATATAAGAGAAGTTGGTTAGATCGGAAATGTATTCTTACGAAATTTTTTAAATTTATAATAAAACCACGCAAATGTGGATGGTTAGATCAATTTATAACGGACGCATTTACATGTATCAGATGCAGAGAAACACCACCCGAGGCCGGGCCATCAACTGTCACTTTCATTGTCGCACCACGACAAGAGGCAAATGAATTGGACACTTCAACACAAAATCTTTCGAGTGACATTGCCAATGTCATTGTTCAAACAACTCCGTAATTGAGTCATTTACTGCAACAGCCGATCCTGTGGCGCACAGTAGGCTACTGCCGATTCCTCCAGTCTGGCTGAACAAATTCTGCAAGAAACACCAAATACTGCAAGATCATCAGGTGATCCTGAGCACCTAAGCTTTTGTGATTCCACTTCGCCATGACGAGGAATCACTTAATGAACCGTCGCTTGCCTTACCTGAAGTCATTGATAGTCCAGCAAACGAGTATCAGATTGTCACAACTTCATCAATTAGAGGAGTTGACAAACTATTCGACAAGCTTGGGTATTCATATACCAAAAAGAGACAAAACAGTAAGTTTCGTTAATATTTATAATAGAATATCCGCCAATCCTGGAGCTAGCACAGCTGCAAAAGTCTCCAGAAATGTCAAGAGAATTGCAAAAGATAATGTGTTCACATCGGCTTGAGAAATTGTTAACGAGGTTCTTCTTCGAGAAATAGGTAGTCAACCAGTTGCAGCAATCCAAAATCCATCATATATAGCCAGAAATGCAAACTACCTCCGTCAGATGCTACGTCCAGTAGATCCAAATGACTTGGATTTTGAACTCCAGTTACAACATATACCAGACAACTTCTTCAGAAAAGACATATCAGGTGACAACAAACGTCATATTATCTTCGCAACAGACGCTCAACTTCATCTCCTCAGAAATGCTAAACGATGGTATATTGATTCAACTTTTAAGGTGAGTTACATATCAAATAACTAATATATTATACTAAATTTTATATTATATTTTATTAACACAGTGGCACTTATCAGAAACATAACATATCAAGTTTTGTTAACATTAATCAGGACATGTAACACCAATGACATTCCCCCACGACCATACACAGAATCTCAGAATGATACAGAAAACACTCTTAATTTATGTTGTGATCTCTTTTTAATACTAATTTCATTGTTACCACACTCTCCAAAATAATAATTTTGCAAAATATTTCAAGTTAATGACATAGGACAGAAAAGCTACCCCAATTGAAGAATGACTCCGGGGAAGTCAGTTACGATTTTTTAACAAATAATATTTTGTACATAAAAATCGTTTGTAACGTGCTCCTGTGATTATAATATCCAAAGTGGGTAAGATCACCCCCCCCCCCCTGGCAATTACCTCAATTCTGGACGGGAACAATAGTGGGTCGAGATCACTAAAAGTGGGTCGAAGCCACTCTGGGTCTAGATCACCAAAAGTGGGTCGAAGTCACCAAATCGGGTCAAGGTCACTTTTGGGACGAGATCGTCATGGGCCGAGCTCACTGGCATTCACTTGCGAGAAACCTGTACATTTCAATTTAAACACAACACGCCCTTAAGTTAGAGAACGGGTCCAGTCGTCACCGAGCCAACTCGCCACCAAACACCTGGGCCAAGTCGCCACCGGGCCAACTCGCCACCAGAAGTACCTTCATCTGTACAGCTGCTACTGCTACACCATGCACATAGATGTAGCAGCTGTACAGATGAAGGTACTTCTGGTGGCGAGTTGGCCAGGTGGCGACTTGGCCCAGGTGTTTGGTGGCGAGTTGGCTCGGTGACGACTGGACCCGTTTTCTAACTTAAGGGCGTGTTGTGTTTATATTTAAATGTACATGTTTCTCGCAAGTTGTGTTTACATTTGTACGGGTTTCTTTTTTCACGTCTTGTTATTTTGTATAAAATATATATTTTTTTGTCTATATCATGTGTCAATCTTGAGACGAATAAAAAAATTGTTTTTAAAAGTTTTGGACTTAATTCAGAAATCCCAGAAATAAATGAACAATGAGAATTCCGTGGGTCAATCACACTAATAGCCCGATTGCGATTCAAATAGAAATTCAAAAATTTTATTTAAAGTCGATAGTAAAAAACAATAAACATGAGCTCTGTAGAGCTATTAAAACCGACACCTAAATGACATACACATTTGTATTATAAGGTAGACACACATATAACATATGGCATATTACATAAAAGCTCAGGGTTAAAATCATAAAAAAAACGTTCATAGAACTTCGTAAGTGTGTGTGTTTGCATGTGTGGGGGAGTGCAGTTGTGTAATGATGTGTGTGTGCAAGGGTGTAAGCACACGTGTATCCCTATGTGTTTAACCTACATGTGTTGCATTTACAATATGGTCCATACCAGCTGTTTATGAGTGACTTAAATTGTGTGAGTGTACTTGCTGTCCTGAAGCGGTCTGGTAGGGAGTTCCAAATTTTGGGGGCCTCGGATCGAAATGAACGTTTTCCATAAGTTTCTGTCCTAACCTGTGGTATGTCTGCTGTGTTATGGTATCTGAATGTATAGGATTTATCTGTGATGTTAATGAGGTCATGTAGGTAAGTGGGCGTTTGTTTATTTGTAATCTTATAAACCTCTATTGCGAAATTTCTAAGGCGTCTTATTTTAAGTGAAGGTAATTTTGAGCGGACTAATGAGTTTCCATATGTTTCTTCTTCTTCTTGCTCATCATAAATGAATTTGAGTGCCCTTTCTTGAATTTTTTCCATCTTTTTTGTATTTGTTTCTCCACAGAAGTGCCATGTGAGTGGGCAGAAATTGAAATTTGATAGTATGAACGAGTGGTAGATAGTGAGTTTGCCTAGTCTATTTAAATATTTCCCTATTCGTTTAAGTACATTAAGTTCTGTTGCCGCTTTTTTACAGATTTTTGAAACATGGGAATGAAATTTTAATTGAAAATGTATTGTGACCCCTAATAATTTGACTTCTGGTTCGAACTTAATTGTGTTGCTACCTATTTGAACAGTAATGTTTTCTTTTTGTGTTTTTTTTTCCCTACTGCCATAGCTTGGAATTTGTCTGGGTTTGCTTGCATATGGTTGTCTGCGAACCATTGTATGAGTGAGTCGCTATCTATTTGCAGTGATGTTTTTACTATATCTAATGAGGTGTCGGATTTACTTAATGTGTTGTCATAAGCATAATTGTATAAATCACAGTGTTGTATGAAGTGAAAGCTATCGTTAATGAAGATGTTGAACAGGATTGGGCCTAATATTGAGCCTTGATGGACTCCTTTATAGAGTGAGAGAAAGGTGCTTGTGGTGTTTCCTAGTTTAACACTTTGTTTTCTATGTCTAAGATAATCCGAAAGTAATTGTGTGGCTGAATCTGAAAGTCCGTATTTTTGTAGTTTTAAAATTAGTAGGTTGTGTGGCAGACAGTCAAAGGCCTTTGAGAGATCCATCAATATGCAGCCCACAAACTTGTTTTGGTCTAGTGCCAATTTCCAGTCCTCAATGACCCTCAGCAGTGCTGTTTGGCATTCATAACCAGCTCTGAATGCGGAGAGGTAGGGGTGGAAAACCCCATCAAAGAAATCACTGAGCTGTGAGTGAATGGATCTCTCAAAAACCTTGGATAGTGCTGGTAGAATGCTTACTGGTCTGTAGTTTCCTTTATCTAGGGTACTACTCTTTTTATGTAATGGTCTAACTTGTGCTACTTTTAAGGCGTCTGGGAATTTTGATGTAGTGAGTGATAGGTTTACAAGTGTAGTAAGGAGTTTAATAATTATGGGTTGTGCTAGTCTCAGTAATTTGGGTGAGATGTTATCATACCCTGTTGCTTTTTTAGGGTTTATTTTATTGATTTGTTTGTTAATGAAATCTTCATCTACAGGTTTAAAAGTGAAAGATGTATCTTGTTGGTTGTTTTTTTTGTTATGGCGTGAAGACTTGGGAGGTCTTCGTCAATGTTTCGGCTGTTTGACCCTATATTTTTAGCTACGTTTACAAAAAAGTTGTTAAAGACTTCGGCAACATCTACTTGATTACTAACTATTGTATCTGGTTCTTCCAGTATAATATCTGCTTGTTTATGACAGCCTTTGTCTGTATTAAATTTCCCCGAGAGCAGCGTGCAAATGTCATTTAAAGTATTGCGATCAGCCAAGCAAATGCCGACACAGACCATATATGAATTTGAATAAATTCAATTTCAGTTTCCTTTTGGATGCTAAAAGAAACTGAAAATGGAATATTTTCCCAGAGAGCAGCGTGCAAATGTCATTTAAAGGGTGGTTTTAGGGGGACATACTACTTTGAGTAGCCCGAGCCCAAGCCCGAGCCCAAGCCCGAGCTGGGTATTTCGAGTAGCTGAGAAGTTAAAGTTCATGTTCTCTCTTATTTAGTGTCCAATTTCACCAAATTTTTCTATATATATTCAATATGATAATATAATATCTAATAAGTTGGATTGAAGTTTTATTGTTACTTAATTTATGAAATATTTGATCTTTTATTTTCGAGACATACTATTCCGAGTAGCCGAGAATATCGTGTAGCCGGGATTTAAAAATCTCTTTTTCTGGTTTGTGTTTCGTTCTACTGCCTTTATATTCTACACATAGATGAAATATTTGCATGGGACACTGGATAAGGCAAAATAAATATAAATTTACGTCACCTTTTCTGCAAAATCACATACATTATCCCTTGAAACTTGAATTTTGAGTAGCTGGCTCGGGGATGAACATGGCTCGGCAATATTGATTACTTCACTGTGTTTTCTTTGTCAACAATAGACGGGTGATTTTTCATTGGTTAATTTCTATTACAGCTTCACACGAATTAAGTTGTCATTTAAACGCAAACATTTTGTATCTATATTTTCCCTCATTGATAACATCAGTCACTGATAACTTTTTCTTGAGGGCTCTGCGTCAGAAAATAGGATTTTTCCTTGGAACATTCTGTCCACCTTTATTCACCCACTGATATTGGTCGCACAGATAAGAATCAAAGAATGATGAATTGAATGAATGAAATGTTTTAGTGCGCCGAAGGCGCGCATGGACGGTTTTGTGATTTACATCCCTTGCGACCCGGTTAACCTTATTTTATTTCACTTGTTTAACCGCGACGCAAGGGATTTGTTAATTCCACGTCGTCCCTGCGCGCCTTCGGCGCGCTAAAATCTTTCATTCATTCAATTCATCATTCTTTGATTGAAGCCTTTAGTTCTAAGATCGAAATGGAAGTTCCAGTGGGGTGCAGTGTCCAAAATAGATTCAGTGTGTTAGGTAACTCAAGAATTCTGAGGAGCAGGTTGGGTCCGAAGAGGTGGAGGTGGCGGTAGGCATGGGGGTTAGTGTGGCGAAGTGCAAGATTGCGAGCCGGCCCAGTGGGGACAGAGGTGGTAGTAGGGGTAGTAGGACGGGAAAGATGACAGGAAAGGACAGGAAGAGGCAGTTGGTGGTTGCAGGGAGTAGTATAGTGCGGGGGTTGGATAGGGTGTTGTGTGGGCCCGACAGTGTCAACAGGACCAATTTGTGCTTTCCGGGGGCTAGGGTGGAGGACCTAAGGGACAGAGTGGATGGATTAGTAAAGGGGTCAGGCCCAGACCCAGTGGTTGTTGTACACGTGGGGACCAACGACATCAGGGAGAGAAAATCAGTTCAGCTTATTGAGACTTACAAGGACTTAATAACTCAACTGAATGCCAAGAATGCACAGGTAGTGGTTTCGGGGCTTCTCCCAGTACTAGGTGGTGGGTGCGAACGTAATTCGCGGATCATTGGGACCAACGAGGAACTGGGGGAGTATTGTAAGGAACTTGGGATAACCTTTGTAGACAATTGGGGATCGTTTTGGGGCAGAAATGACCTATATGGAAGGGATGGTCTCCATCTTAGCCCAAGGGGTACAGAGGTTTTAGGAAGAAATATGTTGCGGGTGGTGGAGCCTTTTTTGGTATAGGGAGGGGAGGGGGGGGGGTCAGTGATGGGGGGAATAATCACAGAAATTGTGTCACGAACCATAGGTGTAAAAAATGGGACAAGGGGGATAAGGAAAGGGGACCAAAAATCCAAATCAATAGGAATAGCTTCCCAAGGAAAGAACAGGTACACAAAGGGGGATATACAAACATACAGGGACTAGATAATAAAGGGACCAGTAGGCGGAAGCCAATGAACCTTGACATCCTGAAAGTGGGTTATAGCAACATCCAGGGTCTCCACCGGAAAGTTAGTGAAATTGCTACATTGATTGAGGCAGAGGAGTTTGACGTCATGGGCTTAAGCGAAACGTGGGTAAGACACGAGGAGCGGGTAGACCAAGTAAGGGGGTACGAATGAATAGGTGTAGGGCGAACGGAAGGCCAGAAAAAAGGGGGAGGGGTAGGCTGTACATTAAAGAGGATTTAAAACCATCGCTGATCACAGACCTGGAAAACATCAGCACCCCGGCTGAGGTATCGAAAGAAATTGGATGGGTAAGGATCAGTCTGAAAAACAAAAGTATTGCCCTTGGGGTCGTGTATTGTGCGATGGAGGGAAGCAAACCCGAATGGAATGAGTCGATATACTCAACACTGAGGTCCAATATCACCGAATTACAAAACAAGGAGCTCGGTATAATTCTGATGGGTGACTTTAATGGCCACATAGGTAATGATGAAGAAGGCATAGAGGGTGGGGACAATAAAGTCAACAGGAATGGAAGGAAGCTGTTGAACTTCACAAACGAGCTCGGTCTGAAGATTCTGAACAGGGACGCGAGGTGTAAGGGGAAATGGACCTGGGAGAGGAACGACAGAAAATCAATAATCGACTACATCCTCACAGATATTAATTTATGGAGGGAGGTGATAGGGGTAGAAGTGGATGATGAGGGTAAAATGGAGGTGGATAGTGATCACAACTTGATTACAGTGACGATCAGGGCCAAAACTCTAGTAAAAAGCAAAGGAAGCTCTAAGGAGATTTGGGAACTCAAAAAAGATGCTGACTGGGCGAAGTTCAATAAAAAACTGAAACCAAAGCTTGCAACCGTACCCAGGAGGGGCAGTGTCCAGAAGATGGCCGACGTCATAGTTGCGAGCCTGGTGGAGGCAGGAAAGGAAAGTGTATGAAAGATCAGGGTGCCAACACGGGAACTTGGGTACAGAGTGAACGAAGAACTGAAAGGGGCCATAAAGGGAAGAAAAGCTAAATGTGCTGCATACAGGAGAAGTAGAAAACTTAAGGGGGCGGAAAGCAATGAGGCCACAGTTGCTAAGGAAGAATACCACCAAGCACGAAATAAAGTAAATAAGATTAAAGACGATAATCGGAGAGTACGAAATAGCAGTCTTATTAGGACGATAAGAACGACAGGGGGGTCGAGTTCGAACGTATTTTGGAAATGGGTGAATAAACGTAACAAAGGAAGTAACCCACAGAGTATTAAAGTAGATGGCAGAGTTACAGACGAGCAAGATCAAGTCGCATCAGAACTAGTCAAGCACTGGGAAAGGGTAAACGATAAGCGATGGGGCATGGGGAGCCCACCAGAGTGTCCGAATCAGGTCGAGGAAAACCTATCGAGCTTCGTGTGCAGCGAAATTAAAACGGAGGAGGTGCGAAAGGTGATATCAAAATTAAGGGATGGAAAAGCGGGAGGAGTGGATGAAATTCCTAACGAGTTTATCAAAAAAGGGGGAGAGGAACTCGTGAAAAGCCTAACTGCCCTATTCAATCTAGCCATAGAATATCAAGAGGTCCCAAAGGAGTGGAGAGAAAGTAAAGTGACATTTATTCACAAAAAGGGGGAAAAAGACGTTTTGGATAACTATCGAGGGATCTCTGTCAGTAGCAACATTGGAAAGGTTTTCTGTAAAGTCCTGTATGGGAGACTAGAGGAGGTGATTGAGGAGAAGGGTTTTTTTGGGAGAAATCCAGAATGGCTTCAGGAAGGGAAGGAGAGTTACTGACCATCTTTTCACACTATCCCAAATGATAGAATCCACGAAAGCAAAAAAGAAAAAGATGTTTTTGGCCTTTTTGGATATCAAAAAGGCATACGATAGAGTATGGAGGGAAGGTATGTGGCGCAAGCTGGAGGCTATGGGCTTAGGAGGCGAGTTTGTTGGAATTATGAAAGCATTATATAAAGATGTACAGAGTGAACTTAGCCTGGGGAACATTACAACAAAACGTGTGCCTATGGAGATAGGCCTAAAACAGGGGTGTATCCTTTCGCCGATCCTGTTTGCATTGTACATCAAAAGTTTAGGAGATGAACTCCTGCGAAGCGAGGAGGGGGTAGCAGTTGGGGACTTGAAGATCCCAGGGCTATTTTTTGGAGACGATATGGTTCTAGTGTCAGAAAGCGAAGAGGGGCTAACGAAAATGCTGGAATTTGTTGGGAAATATGGGAGCAAATGGAGACTCGAACTTAATGAAAGCAAGAGCAAAATTATACCTGTGGGCCGCAAAGTGGACCCCACTCGAAGGTGAAGAGTGGGTGAGTTCAGCATTCCAGAAGGGAGCAGCAAACTTCTCAGTGTGGGAGAGACAGGTGATTACGAGTATTTGGAGGTATATATAAACATTACAGGAAGAGGCATCTACCGGAACCACACAAATAAATTGATTTTGAAGGGGAAGCGAATCCTTAACCAAATGAAACTTATAGGGAGAAACAGTTTCAATAAGGTTTTCGTGGGGAAAACCATTTGGGAAATGGTGGGGCTGCCAAGTATAACATACGGTACGGAAGTGGTACCCCTAAACCAGACGGCCGTAAAGAGCTTGGAAATCCTGCAGAACGATGCAGGCCGATGGATAACGGGGTCGAGTAATGCCGCAGCGCTAGAAGCAATCAGGGGTGAGCTTGGGTGGATGGGGATCAAGGACAGGATAGACCTGTTGAAGCTCGGTTATCTTAATTATTTGGTAAATCTCCCCGACAGCCGATGGTGTGAAGCAATGTTCCTGAGAATTTTCAACTCAAATATCAAAACGGGGTGGATGGTCCAAGTGAAGGAGCTAGTAGAGAACTACTCATTGGAGATCTCGGACCTGGACGTTGGGGCAAACCAGGGTAAAAAAATCGTCAGAGAAAGGGTCATGGAGGATTGTAACCGTAATTGGCGAGAGGGGGTCAAATCAAAGAGGTCTTTGGGTGGCCTGCGTGATAAAGAGAAGCCAGGTTTTGAAGAGTACCTTGATGGCACCTTTGGGGGGTCACTGTTGTTCAAGGTGAGGTCGCGATCCCTGGAGCTGAGAAGAAAAATTGGGAAAGACGGTGAAAGGGAGTGCCAGATGTGTAACTTGGACATGGTGGAGACCCTGGAACACTTTCTTCTAGAATGCCCAAAGTATCAGCCTAAAAGAATGAGATTCACTGGGAGTATAATGGGGAAGTGGGATGGGAGAATGAAGGACATGTGGTTAGGGGGAGACTCAAAGGAGAGGGTTAATATGCTAATCGGAGAGATTGGGAAGAATGGGACAAGGGATATTATCAAGCAGTTCGTCTCCGAGTGTTGGGAGGAAAGGAGAAGCGTGGGAATAGAGAGGCAGTTGGGGGTACAGGGGTAACCATGGCCTTCTCGTCCGAGAACCGCGACAAATCAGCGGCTGGCCAAAGTGTTATTATATTATTATTGCTGGCAAGATTGTTTCAATCCTTGCCTTGGTCTTGTTAGGTTTTCTGCACATCTTTGCATGAGGATTGTTTCAATCCCTCATAGTTTGTCATTCAGTTTGGTCGTGTGTCTGATGAGATAGAGGAGGTAGAAAAGATAGAGAGCTGGAAATTAGAGCAATTCGGTTTTTAATTTACAACTGTTCCGTCCATGACGACCAGTGACATGTGGATGGGGAAGCCAGCATTTTTTCCCCGAGATTTATATCTCAGGGAGGGGAGACCCGGCAGCAGGTGGAGATTTTCCTCGCTGTTTGCAACTCCCGCTAGTAACAGAGGCAAGCTGTTGTGCGGATCGTGTCACCCGCAGCCAGTTCTAAATTTAGGTTACAGAATGCCTGACTCACCCCATCACAATGATGTAATCTTTAACCCTTTCGATAGACACGCCCCAGATTATTTAATTTTCCTATTGAGGGCGCGATGCGCATTGAGTTCTATTATTAATTCGCTGTCTTAAAGTCTATTTAGAGTTTTGCTTTGAAGATCTTTTAAACGCATTGCTATAGTGTCTATTTTTGCTATCTCGTGAAAGTTGTTTTATCGATGTCCGCGTGGGCTTGCGCAGAGCCACGCGCAAGGCATGATTTTGGACCCGTTGTAGTTTTTCAATGTTGGTTTTATTCAGGTCACTTGTTATTATGGCCCCATACTCTAGTATTGGGCGTATATATGATTTGTAAAGATTGAGGAGAATTTCTTTATTGGCTCCCCAATTTTTACCTCTAATCATTTTCAGGAAATTGATGCGTTTAGTGGCTTTGACAGTGACTGAGTTTATGTGATTGTTTAGATTGAGACTGCTATCCAGGTTGAATCCCAGAAACTTTGCCTCATTACTAGCTTCAAGTTTATGATCGTAAAGCTTAAGCTCAATATTAGGGACAAGCTTTTTCCTTTGTTTTTTATAGAATGTGATTCTTTGTGTTTTCGTGGCATTTAGCTTGATGCGCCACAGAGCGCACCAGTCTTGCAGGTCGCGGATGGTATCCTGCAGGCGGTTTTGTATTATGTTTCCAGACTTACTGGCCGTCCACATTCCTTTGTCGTCTGAGAATTGAGATAGTTCAACATGGTTCTTCCCTAGTTTGTCAATGTCATTCACATGTATTATAAATAGAAGCGGGCTGAGGACCGAACCTTGTGGAGTGCCCGCTTCGAGTTTACCTCGGCTGACACTTCGACGCGGTTGACCCTCACTTTGATTTTTCGATCAGATAAAAATGATGATATGATCCTTAGGATTTTGGTAGGTAGCCCCATTTTAGCTAGTTTGTATCTCATGCCATTGTGCCAGATAGAGTCAAACGCTTTTTCTACGTCGAGTAATGGCGCGGTTCCTATTTCATTTTGACTGAACGCCGTTTTCATATAATCTACCAGTCTATAAACATGCTCGATTCCCTCTCTTTGGCTTCTGTATGCCCTTTGCCACTTATTGAAAAAGCTGATTGATTCGAGATGGCTGCGGAGTCTAGTCGTGAGAATCCGTTCGAAAATTTTTTCCAATACAGCTGAGTAGGCTGATTGAGCGGTAATTAGCTGGGTTGCTCAAATCCTTGTCGGGTTTGGGTATCATGACTCCTGTAGCTACTTTACAACATTTTGCGAAGTATCCACTAGAGAGACAGCAGTTTATGAGGTTAGTGAGTCTACCGAAAAAAGTATTGGGACATTGTTTCAGGATTTTGTATGAGACCTCGTCCCCTCCTGGGGAAGAAGAAGACTTACATTTTTTAATTGTGTTAGCCACTTCTTCTTGGCTTATCAGTTCCGTGAGTTCATGGCCATCCCCGTCCTCGGGCGTTTGGCTGAAGTTGGCATCGTTAAAACGTTGTCTTGTTGTCTTAACTAATTTGTTTACTTTTTCTTTGAACTCGTCATCAAACCTATCGCCCTCATGTGGACGATGATATTTCTTAAGGAGCTCAGCAAAGGCGCTTGTCATCCAGGGCCATAGTTCCATCGCTGATCTTTAGAGCCTAACTGTTGGCGTCTTTATGTTTTGTCCAGTAAGGGTTTTAAAAGTTACCCAAAACTTTTTAGTCTCCCTGAGTCCATTTAGATTTTCCGTTGCTTTTTCCCATCTCACGCGATTGTCGTTTGCTATTGCTTTTTTTAACTTCGCCGTAGAGGCGATTATACACGGCTTTAAGTTCGACCTTTTTAATTGGAAGTTTTTCTGATTTGTATGCACAGAAGGCCTTTCTTTTTTGTTTTATTATTTGGAGTGTGGTTTCAGTTATTCTGGTGGCCTGCGGTTTAACTGTCTGTTTGGGACAAATCTCATCAAGAGTGTTGTTAATGGCTTCACTGAGATTGGTACATGCTTGCTCGAGCTCGCATGTATTCATTGGGTCGTTTTTGTTTATTTTAACCTGAATTATTTTTCTGAAGAGGTCCCAGTCAATTTTGGATAGATTCCTCCTCCTCATTGTGGGGTATCTTGCGGGTCCGCTGCAACCGTGTAATCTAGCATGAACAGGCAGGTGATCGCTACCTAAATCATCGTCCCCCACAAATATGTCTTGCATTTGATTAGTTAGTGATTCACTGGTTATAATTAGGTCAAGGATGTCGGATTGGTGGAGGGTGTTGTTACTGACGTGAGTAATGTCGTGGTCGTTATTTAATAAAAAAAATCAAATTGTTCGATGATATTGAAGAGAGCGTCGCCATTGGGCTCCGTTTTATTGCATCCGAAAACCTGATGTTTGGCATTGAAATCACCTAAGAAATACAGTGTTTGTGATTTTTCACAAAGAATTCAAAGACTTTGCTGTCAACTGTTTTTTCGGATCATTATAATATGAGATTACGGCAACTTTTTTATGATCTAGTTCAATCTCAGCGGCAATCACCTCTGCGTTGAGACGATCGCTTGATGAATTTGTGCAGGACGGGTGGAATATATAGGGCAACGGGGCTTTGAAATTATTCAATCAACTCACTAATAATTACTATCGTGATGAGATATCAAGAGTATAGATATCCGATAAAGGGATTGTTTAAAACATTTGGCAAAAACATAAAACAAACTGTCACCAATAAACACCGTAAAACAACCTGGGATGATATAAAATTATAACCACAAGATAAGTGGGAATTATAAAAACATCTTGTTAGTCAGCGTGACACACAGGAATACTGGACTTTTCGCCGGAAAGACAGTTCGCCGGAAAAGACATTTCGCCGGAACTTAAAGTTTTAAAATTGGACAGTTCGCCGAAAAGATTTTAAAATTTTCAAAATGATTTACCCATTTTTTAAAATCCGTTTAACAGGTCAAAACTGGTCCATTGAGGATGAAATTCTAAACTGAAATGAGTGTTTAACTGAACATAATGAATGGGTTTTTTTTCTATTTTTTACGCCAAGCCAAAATGCCAATTAACACTGACGGCACATTCTTTTTTCCTACCGACATGGCATATGGCAGTGTTGTGAAATGCAACAAAAACAAATTATGAGTGGCCATAAGCTATGTTTTTAAAACATAATTAAATTTGTTTTTGTTATTCAAGAATATATTTTGCAGGATGTTCACCTAGTCGTCTAAAATCGGAAAAAATAGGAAACGAGAAGGTGAGCTAACAGGCAGATCAACAGCTTAGCTGTGGCCTTCAAACCAAAAAGGGCTGCCTCCACCAACTCAACGAAAATCACAAAAAAATCGGAAACATCGAGACAAAATAGGAAACGAGAAGGTGAGCTAACAGCAGATTAACAGCCTAGCTGTGGCCTTCTACCAGAATGGGCTTTTTTAAGCCCCTTTTTGTAAGCGTCTATATGGCGCATCCTTTTGACCCAGCCAAATAGGATCATAATGCAGGTCTGCCCCCGAACCAGGGACCCCCCAAAGGTGCCATCAAGGTACTCTTCAAAACCTGGCCTCTCTTTATCACGCAGGCCACCCAAAGACCTCTTTGATTTGACCCCCTCTCGCCAATTACGGTTACAATCCTCCATGACCCTTTCTCTGACGATTTTTTTTACCCTGGTTTGCCCCAACGTCCAGGTCCGAGATCTCCAATGAATAGTTCTCTACTAGCTCCCTCACTTGGGCCATCCACCCCGTTTTGATATTTGAGTTGAAAATTCTCAGGAACATTACTTTACACCATCGGCTGTCGGAGAGATTTACCAAATAATTGAGATAACCGAGTTTCAACAGGTCTATCCTGTCCTTGATCCTCCTCCACCCAAGCTCACCCCTGATTGTTTCTAGCGCTGCGGCATTACTCGACCCCGTTATCCATCGGCCTGCATCGTTCTGCAAGATTTCCAAGCTCTTTACGGCCGTCTGGTTTAGGTGTACCACTTCCGTACCGTATGCTATACTTGGCAGCCCCACCTTTTCCCAAATGGTTTTCCCCACGAAAACCTTATTGAAACTGTTTCTCCCTATAAGTTTCATTTGGTTAAGGATTCGCTTCCCCTTCAGAATCAATTTATTTGTGTGGTTTCGGTAGATGCCTCTTCTTGTAATGTTTATATTTATCCCCATAAACAGTCACCGAGGATCGAAATGGGCCTGCCCCATAGCGTCCCTGCGCGCCTTTTTTGGCGCGCAAAACCGTTGCTTCTGGATTTCATTGTCTTGAACTTATTGTTGATCACAAAGGGTGTGCATAAATGTATTGTGCTGTAATTGAATACTGAATGAACGCTTGATTGCTTGAGACACCTTGGCGATTGTCTGGCACACTTCGGTGAACTGTCTGGCACATTTCGGCGAATTGTCCAAACTTTCGGCGAACTGTCCAAACATACGAAACCTGCCCAAACTTCGGCGAAGTGTCCAATATTCCGGCGAAATGTCCAAAATCTCGACGAATTGTCTTAAAAGTTCCGGCGAGCTGTCCAAACTTTCGGCGAATTGTCCAAACTTACGGCGAAGTGTCCAAAATTCAGGCGAATTGTCCCGAAAATTCCGGCGAACTGTCCAAAGTTTCGGCGAACTGTTTCCGGCGAAAAGTCCAGTCCCCATACACAGCTCGGGTTCACCTGTGAGCCGGGTACACAAAATCGTTTGTTCAAGAGACAATGTATCAAATTTTTTTGAAACAATGTTGTGTATAACATTTATTTTACCTTGTTCAGTGTCCCGTGCAAATATTTCATTTATGTGTAGAATATAAAGGCAGTAGAACGAAACACAAACCAGAAAAAGAGATTTTTAAATCCCGGCTACACGATATTCTCGGCTACTCGAAATAGAATATCAAATATTTCATAAATTAAGTAACAATGAAACTTCAATCCAACTTAATAGATATTATATTCTCATATTAAATATATATAGAAAAATTTGGGGAAATTGAACACTAAATAAGAGAGAAAATGAACTTTTACTTCTCAGCTACTCGAAATACCCAGCTCGGGCTACTGAAAGTAGCAAGAGGCAAGATCATGAACAGACCAATTACTGCCGATTTTGCCCCGTCCGCATCTCCAAGTAGTGCCAGATTGAGTTACAATTTCTTGATGATATATTGCCACTTGTGTTGTAAATATTGAATAATCCTCATTTAATGGCATTACATATGTCCCCTTTTCATTATTTTATATGATATATATTTATTTTTTGGGGTAAACAATCTACCGCCATTTTGCATTGAGTCTGGTGGGTCTCAGTTGAATTCATAATACTAGAATAACATTTTACGAGTGAAATTTGGAAAATACATTTGAATTACCGAGTTCGCTGACCGCTGAAAAAGCCACAATCTCCAATTTATTATAAAATCAAATGAATAACCTTTATAATTATGTAATTTACTCTATTACTGAATGTGGGCAATGTATGGTCAGTTCTTTTTGGTAAACAGACAAACGCAAACAAAGTCAAAGCTGTTCGTATTTGACCTTGAACAAAGCTGCAGTCTTGAATTTATCCTAAAATCAATTGAATAATCTTTATAATAATGTAATCTTCTCCATAACAAAGTATGGATGATATTTGGTCAGTTGTTTGGGGATAAACAAAGTCAAAGCAGTTGTATTTAAATTAGCCTTTTTAGGTGCTATATTATTAGTAATTAGTATTTTATTTTGGAATTTTCACCTCTGATATTCCTTAAATTCAAATTAAATACACACAAAGTATACATCAAAATGAAGGTTGAGATGTATAGAATATGAAACACATGTAATCAACTCATCTCCATGTTCGACGGACATGAATTAAATCACTTGATATCCAGAATTTCCGTTGAAAAAAATTGTAATTCTAAGAAGTTTCACCAAGTGTCAAGGTACCTTGCATTGAATATGGCAACAGTGCAGTTTATATATTAATGGTATGCTGTATTTATATTAATGGTATGGTGTATTAAGGCGATCTTTCTCATTATTTGATTTTAGGCGGGTTGAAAATCAAATTTTTTCTGTCCAGTGACGACCGGAATATGAAAAGTAAATTCATAAGTAAACAAAGGCAAAAGTTGGGAATTTACCCCCATGCGGTGCTTTGAAAAATTTTGATACCCTAGCTTTGTTCTTGGATATGTGAAGCACATTAGGTCACGAGTTGTTCTGAAATATTAATATTTCAGTTCTGGTACAATTACGGTAGCAAACTTCCAGGAGCCAGTGGTGCCTACGGTTGACTATGAGTTGATTACACATGTGTTTCATCTTGTATACATTTCAACCTTCATTTTGATGTATAATTTTTTTTACATTTGACATAATGAATATCAGAAGAGAATTTCAAAATAACCAAAATTCCTTAAGGTGCTATACAAGTAAATTTAGTAATAGACTTTGTTTATTGTGAAATTTCCACCTCTCATATTCCTTAGATTCTAATGAAGTATACACAAATTATATATCCAATTATGCTCTTAAAGTGTTTTGAATTCTTAGCTTTGTTCTTTGATACTCTACAGTGCCGAATAAGAGTGCTGTCTTACAATATACAATGAAAAGAATAATAGTGCTGGTGTACAATAAATTTACTGGCTCACAAACTCGACTAATTTCACATTCGTGCCAAAATATGTTGCTTCCCCTGTGCTGCTACTGACAATTTATAGTGAAAAGAATAATAGAGCTGATGCACAATAAATTTACTGGCTCACAAACTTGACTAATTTCACATGAGTGCCAAAATATGTTGCTCCCTCTGTGCTGCTACTGACTTGCCAAGGATTTGCCAAACACAATCTAAAGTTGCTTTGACAACCATGCCCTGGCCTAGTGCTGGGCGGTATTGGGAAAAAAAAATATCACGGTATTCACAAAAAAATACCGCGGTATACCGTTATACCGATTATTTTCAACTGTGATGCACCAATCAGCGTATCGCCTAGTATGGGACGAAACGGCCGTCAAAGATGTGTCATAAGGCAGTGTTTCAGCTAGGGTAAAAAAAACGAGGCCGTTTTGGTCATAGGGGAAATTTATGAACACCACCCCTAGAAATTCGTAAAATTAGCCTTAGCAAAACAAAACAAAACAATTGCTGTGGGTCCAGCATTGAATTTGCATCGGCAAAAACGGATATGTGTCTGCAATTTTTTTCCTCCGGTTTGAATTCCGACAGGTAAAAATGTGTAGTGCTCAGAATGAAATATGAAAACCTTTATTACAACTGTGTCATTAATTTAACAATCCAGCTTGCCCAGTGCGTCAAATATATTATGGCACTATCACTGTGTACATGGACGCAGCCATGTTGTAATACCGCACACAAATCGGGTGCTTTCTCTTTTCTCATTGGTTAAAATTGAAAAGGTTATTTTTAAATACACAGATAAAGTGGGGATACAGAAACAGGCATTCTTCATTGTGATAATCTATGTGAATACGTCACCATGTGGGGATATTGAGACTTATACCATCACTGGTTTGCCCAATCAGTTATTGGAGTTCTCCGATTTATTTGACGTCAGGGAAAATGCCTGCTATCATGTGGGTATCATTTCACAATTCAGCTCTGTTAGACTGTTCTGTTTGACTTCTCACACGTTAGGAATAACCTGTGTGTATTTTCAACAGGGGAATATTAGATAGGGGAATGCAGCCGTTGAAGGGTCCCCCTGCGGGAACGGGTCAACTCGCCCTCGGGTTAAGTCGCCCTCAGGTTAACTAAAAATTTATGCTAAGTACTTCAGTTATTTTGATATAAATTTTCATTTTTCAGTTCATAATGCGTGATTTAACAAAGCAACCCATCCCCACCCCCCCCCCCCCCCCCAAAAAAAAAAAATCTTCAAAAAAGTTAGGAATAACCTATGTGTATTTTCAACAGGGGAATATTAGGGGAATGCGGCCCGTTGAAGGGTCCCCCTGCAGGAACGGGTCAACTCGCCCTCAGGTTAAGTCGCCCTCAGGTTAACTCAAAATTTATGCTAAGTACTTCAGTTATTTTGATATCAATTTTCATTTTTCAGTTTATAATGCGTGATTTAACAAAGCAACCACCCCCCCCCCCCCCCCCCCCCCCACCCCCTAAAAAAAAATCTTCAAAAAAGAGAAACATTAAGTGACCCTCGCAGACCATTATTATCATTCAGTGACATAATGTATCCAAGGCTTGCATGATTATACAAAAAGTTGACTAATCGTCGGTTGTGCCGATTGATCAACCTTAAATTTGAAAGTCGACTTTTTTTTTACCCCCGCATGTATAATGACACCACAGCTTTGCCAGAACGTGATCACGCTGTATATACAAGATGGGAACTTTTCTGGATGTATAAAGGACAGTGGTAGACCATATGGAGGTAAAGGAGGGTGGCCCCACCCCCACCCTCCCTCAAATAAATCGTCATTTTTCTAAGTCCGATTTGGAAATGTTTTCGGTAATTACCTCCCACTTTAAGGATTTTTTTTTTTGGAAACATGAAAGTTATTTTCAAGCATTACTGCTCTCGTCATGTCAACAACATGTCCGTATTTTAAACATCGTTTCCAATAACCATTCTTTGCTCATAAATTTTTTATTTTGAACAAGACAAAATGAAACTTGATGTTTATGATGAAATTTCAGTATTTTGCATCACAAAACTAGAGTCAGCTCCCTTGGGTCTCTCTTTCGTATTGGAAAACCGAAAATCACGTTTCCCACCATTGATAAATTGTCGTGAGTGTGTGTGTGGAAGGGGAGGGTGTAGTCCTGGAAACGAGACGGGTGCGAGTGCATTATTGCTCTCGTCAGCACCCATGTTTTCTATTTTACAGGATCTAAAAAATGCACCTGTTGAAAAATATTCTGGAGCAATCTTGCACTGTGAGGGCATATAAATGTGTGTCGTTTTGTGAAAGCAGCACTCTGCAGCCAGTGGCAAGTTAATATCATAATTCAGCAGTTCCTTACACATTCAGCCCCTTGAACCCGATTGGCAACTTTTCTGGCCAGTAACATGATACATGTGCGTCATAACATCCCTAAATAGTATAGCTGTTCAGTAAATGTGTGGGGTAGAGCAATTAATATTTTCAACGTGCAGGCCCGAGGCTGCACGCTGAAAATATTGATTGGTCTATCCATATTCAAATAATGAATATGGACTCTTCTAATTCCTGCCATTGAACTGGTAGGGAAGATGCCACTAGCAATGAAAGGGTTACGGTTTCTAGAGTTTGGTGACAGTATTCCCTTGAAAATTCATATACTAATATTTTACGGTTGCAATTTACTCCCGTCTCTGAATTCACTGGAGCTTAGAACTGCACCCGTCAATTTTGTTCATTTCCAGCTCGGGGGGGGGGGGGGGGGGGGGGGGGGGGGGACTTTTTACATCCTTAATGCCCTTACTGAGTCTAGGTGAATAGTCCTTGTAAGTTGTAAAATCCCTCTCCCTCGGATCAGGCCTAGTTCCTTCTGGCTGCTCACTGTTAGGTTTCATCTGAATTTCGGGCGTCAGGGTGTATTACTGTTTAACCTATGACAGACGATCGACCAACTTAACAGAATATGGTCAACGAAACGTTCATTCCGACGTTCAACAAGCCTTATAATGTGGGAATGATGGATCGTTGAATATGTCGCCATGTTATTTGAATTGTACACAGCCACACGCCCGGTTATACCTACCTTTATGACCATTCAGCCAACTCGTTTTAGTCGACCCTTTGTTGAAAAAACGTGGTAAAAAAAGTTGACTAATTGTTGATTTTGGGCTCTAAATTAATCGACTATGGAATTTCATAATCGCGGCAAACGTAATGTATACGGCTAAAAAAATTGTCAACTATGAAAATTAATAGTAGATTATATAGCATCTTACAACGGTTATTCGATAAATCGAATAGTTGAGGCAGTCCTACTGTTTATTGACTCAGTTTTTGAAACTCTGACATCGTTGACGTAACCTAAAAAAGTACATTAACTGTTTCAAAACATATTCTCGGGTTATAACTTGTGATACAAAATACGCCAGAGTGCACAAGGGGCTGCAACGTTGTTCTGATAACCTTTTGAATACCACCTAATGGTGACCCTTGCATTTGCCATGAATAATCAATCACTAAAAATTGTAATCGATTGGGACCTTGGACGATCATTGATTGATCATCTGAGTATTCGCGGCAGCCTTAAAATGGATCTCATGTCTTGTAGGGAGGAGGCAGTACATAGATGTCATACGGAACTTAGAGTGTAGCCAATAAACGTTCAATGAAAGGGGGCAGTTCCCTCATCAGAGTGGAGGGCTTGTAGGATGGAGGGCCCGGGGGTGGTAATTATCATCAACGATGGGTTATACACCTTCGCTTCTTTGGTGTCGCCCCAGAAGCTTTCATGTTTTTCATTTTGATTTCGAATCTGCCACCAGATTCAAATCTATTCATAGCTTTGCATTTCGGCGAATTTCTAATTGACTCATTCTACCATAATTCTAATGGGTTCTAAGTATTAAACTAAACCGAGGACAGTTGTTTTTGAATTTTATGACCAGCTGAATATTTCCTGAAAAGCAAACTTTTAAAAATGCTGATTATTATTAGATTTGTCAACAGTTGGACAGAAGTGCTGTAAATAAAACTTCCTCCAAGTCTCTTGGTGCTCATACAAAAAAAAGTATATCCAAATCAGGAGACCAAACATTTTTAACATATCCATAACAGGTTTACGCTATATAAGTTGGAAGTTGTTTGAAAAAATGTGTTGTTATGCTTTTCCACTTTCTCTGTTTTCAAGTTTGTTTATGCAAGTTATGTTGTTTTTGTCTTGTCAGAATTTCCACCAAAATAAACAGCAACAACTGAAATCTGATCTCATCTTGGCAAGATCCAACATTAGTTGTTGCTGTTTATTTTGAGGGAAACTCTTATTTAATGATGTACAGACTACAGTATGGCCAGCATGGACTGGTCTATTTCCACTGGTGGTCAATATTTGTCCCCCCCCCAAAAATTTTTCGGGGAACTATAGAAATCAGCGGTGTCCTTCCGTGCGTGTATCCGTCCCACTTGGTGTCCCCATGACAACTCCAGTTTGGATCATTTGATTGGAACCAATTTTGGTATTTGACCGTCTTAGCCCAAACCACAGGTCAAGTTCGAATATGGGTTCGGCCAGATTATATATAGTAGAGTTATGCCCCTTTTTCCTTATAGAAATTTCAATATTTGTTGTGTCCGGATGATAACTCCAGTTAGGATTACTTGATCGGAAAGAATTTTGGTATGCGACTTTCCGGGGTAAAAATACAGGTCAGGTGTGAATATGGGTTCGGACTGATCATTTTTACTAGAGTTATGCCCCTTTTTCGACTTTATTTTTCGGGGACATGTGGCCAGGCAGCCTTTTATTCCACATTACATTCCAAACACTAATAGGAATAATCATCAAAAATTTAACTAATGAAGTACCGTGTACAACTGGTGCTTGAACAGCTTCATCATTTGAAATTTTGCTATTGATCAATTTAATTACCTAGTAAACTCATGTGTGGACATTGCTGCCCACGCATGGATTATGTCCAGTCCACTGCAACTGCAAACAGTCTGTCACTCGGGTCATATGTTGATACAAAATGCGACCTTTAGGTTGAGTTTGTTTTGAAAAGATTGTCCTTTGTGGCTGGCAAACCATGTAGGATGAACCCTTTACCCAACGCCAACGATTTCAAAATTTATTATTTTAAATATCATTTTTTAAATTTTTAAAAAAAAATCAACAAAACCATATCATGTGACTCCTCTTTGGAACAAGCTCATTCCAAAGAGAGGTCACTTTTTCTGTTGTTTTTTTAATTTTTCAAAAAATAATATTTTTTCAGCTGCTGAATTTGCATATTAAACGGGCGATTCGTTGTGTAAAGGGTTAAGAGGTTGATTTATGCTGTGTTGTTTTATCAGATCCTAAACAATAATTCCTTAATTATTTCCAGGCCTGTGGGCTGATGTGAATCATTGTCATAAGGTAACAGTAATGCAAAGCTCGATTTGCGACAATACAACAACCGTTTATGTCCCCAAACAATCAAATGCAACATTGTTGTCCCCTAACTAGCACAAACTTGACTTACATATGGGATTGGGACCCTACAATTTGGCTACCAAGAAAAAAAAAATATCCATTATCTATTTCTGTTCCAGCTGGTGAGGGTGATAGTGGGAGGGTGGTCTTTAATATGGGAGATATAGTGAACTGGTATACCTTCATTATAGAAATATTGTTTAAGGGTCGAAGAATCAAAATTAAGAGATGACTGGTAGGTCAATAAACAGTCAAAAACGCACAAACTTTTGTCCAATATTTATTAGATACATACATTCTATATATTTATATTAAGTATTTTTGTATTATGTACATTCTTCCAGGCCTTGATTTATTTGGTATTGCATCGCGAACTTCAAAGAAAAAATTGCGAGTTGCTTTGCAATAGCTGGAATTGATTAGCTGACATTTACTTTGGACAGGGAAAGAGTGCCTATGTCAGTGCACAATATTGCAGGGAAATATATACAAGCCAATTTCTAATTGGTTCCCACAAAGCTAAAAATTGATTTTGTTTGCAAAGAATTTCTATGCTAAGAAATTCCTTGTACACATCATCATTTGGGTCTGTTATCATTTAGATGCCACATACAGTGTTAATTGGTACATGCACACAATTTGTGTTTAGTACAGGAATTAAAAAGAAATTGTGGGAAATAGTTGAACTTGTGCAAATCAGCTAATGCCATCACTGGTCTTCGAAACTTGTTTTGAATTGCTGCTGTCTGTGTCTAACTATAAGTGGCAGTTACACCATTACCTGTTGGAAACTACAAAGATTTGATCCTGCATGGTCAGGTAAGGGAAATTGTTGTATTGCTCCCCAGGGCATTCACTCACAGTTACTAGAAGTTTTTCATTAATAACAATGAATGCATGTCGTTTACTTTCAAACACTAACACTGGGTCAGGTTCTGATTGATGTGCATTTATTTTTATCGATGAAAAAATTTCAGTGCCGGTATGGCGGTAACTGATTCAAGTAGGCTTAAGGTAAACAGTTACTGTTAGTGAGAAAGAATTAGGATTTATGACGCATGTTGTTGAAAAAAATCCCATAACTTTCAGCGTTCAAAAAACCAGATGATTATCTTCCAAAAAGACTAGATTACTTTATTTAATAGTAAATTTCAGAAAATGAGAATCCCTCAGAGCTCTCTTGAAACTCTTAATCTTGGGATCTGAGTTCTGCACGGCCAAAAATGTGCTAATCAATTTTGTGTTTACAAACAAATCGAGGCCTGTTTTAACATCTGCCAACAGTCTTGAGAGTGTGATATGCCCTAAAAGGCTTTCATTTTTGTTATTACCACCCAAGTACATTAACAAAGTTTAACAGGGCAGTACAAGAAAGTAAGGCTCAACTTAAAAAGTCATGCGATGTGTCGGGCCATTAATGAGTTAAATATCTTTAACTGGTAAAGTGCTAGAAGCTCATATTTGGGCTTTATTCTGAAGTGCAGGTACTGCAACTTAAAGGCATTAAATTAAGTGGCTGTGCTTCATACCATCTTTGAAGGGATATCATTTAGTCTAAGATTTGCCTTGTAACAATTCCTAGGAGTGTGCCCACAGGCACGGCTCACACAGGCCACAGGCACTCTCCTATAAATTGTAACAAGTCAAAGACATTTGAACAAATTTTCATTGCCAAATTTTATTTAGCACTATACCAGTTAACAGCCTACACGTCAAGTGACTTTTGTTCCTCGCTGTCGTATACTCGAAAATGGAAAAAGTTTTCAGAAATGGTTTCAACTAGTAAACAATGTGATTTTTAAATATGTAAATTGTCCAGCAAAGCTAGCCCCGTAAGAACAAACAGCTGTATATTGTAAGTATATCTGTATACATTTTAAGCCTTTATTCCCGACCTAAAAGCGGTAAAGAATTGGGTCTGTTTTGAAGTTTTCTAACTTAGTTGAAATTGAAATCTTGAGAACCGGTGCTGATCACATGATAATCATGTGACACCAGTTTGTTTGAGAATAGACAATAAAATCATCTACCAAAATTGAAAACATAAATGTCTCAATCAAGCTAATTGAATGAAGACCAATTGGCTGTTTGTAGCTATAACGTAAGGTATAGGGTCAAAACTTTCTCAGAATCCTTGTGGTAATAATAGTACTAACATGACTGTGTCGAGCCTTGTGGTTTATTAATGGCCCAACAGGTATGAATAACAGCCCTGCAGCTTATTAACAGTCCTCGGCTTCATCTCACACCTTTTATAAGCCGTCGGGCTGTTATTCAGACCTGTTCGACCATTAATGAACCACAAGGCTTGACAAAGTCATGTTATTGTTATACAGTAGAATCCTCTTAATTGAATACCCTTTTTGCCAGTGAAAATTATTCAATTAAGAGGAGTATACAATTAACAGGGATTTGGTCTGTTTCTTTTGTTCTGGAGGTAAACTGAGCATTTATTCTATTGTATCTTGTTTGACAGAGCTCATAGAGCTCTGTCAAACAAGATACACTAGAATAAATGCCTGTATTGGATGCAGTGAGGTCAAAAAGGTTGATAAACAAGGGGAATTTGGTGCATGTCACAGTAATTTTTTCGACAATTACAAAAATTTGTATACAATTAACAGGAGTTTACTCTACAACCCATATGCAATTAACAGATCAAATTTGTACTGAAGGTATGGTAAATTGTTTTGTGTTTGAAAATTACATTCAATTAACAGGAATATACAATTAAGAGATATCCAATTAAGTGGGCTCCACTGTAATAACAATTCTGAAAGCAAACCTGGAATGAGTGAACTATGAAGATGAGACAAATCAATATGTAACATTTTATGAAGAAGATATAAATGTCACAATATATTTTCTTTGCAGTTAGCTGAAGAAACAAAAAATAGGAAGAAAATGGAGCATTCAGGTGAGCAGGAATCTCAAGAACAGATGTGTTCAATAACAGATAACTTCACATCATTTTTAAAGTTTCCAAAATTATGACTGACACTGTTAACCCTTTACCAAACACGAAAAGCAGATGACACATGCAAACAAAATTCTCGAATAACTAATTTTCTGTCTGAAAAACATGTTATGACCCCTCATTGGAATAAGCTCGAGGAGCTTGTTTCGAAGAGGAGTCATAACCTGTTTTTTTGAGGCAAATATTGAAAATTAATTGGATATTTTTGTGAATAGTGCAGGCCGGTTTTTGCCATTATGTTGGGTAAAGGGTTAAAGTTAGGTATTTAAACATAGCAATACAACTTCAAATTTCATAGAATTTTTTTTTTTATTCACCATATTGAAAACGTATTGTGTCGGCCAGTTTTATGCGTGGGGGAAGCCTTCCTGCTGCAGTGAGCAACTGTCAGGCTCCCCTGTGTACTGGCTCAATACCAGCAGGGTTAACAACGGTTGAATATGGTGCATCATTGAACTGGAAGACCCATTAGTATTAAATATTGCCACTGTGCCCCCATGTGGAGAATCAGGATTAAATGCCTTTCCCAAAGATGCAATGCAGTTACCAGTGGTGGTAAAAGAACAACTTGGCTTTATATCAGTGTTTCAGTAAAAATTGGCCATTTTGAAAAAAAACTTTTTACACCAATAAATAAATATCACATATTAATTACCGGTACTGAAAATTTACATCTAACTCAAAAAAATAAACAAAACTTCAGCTGAAACAGTTTTGAGATCATTACTTCTTAATATTTCTTTGTAGATAAAGAAAACTTGACTGTTTGGATTTTGGGATCAAGCATTATATTCTGGGCAGGTGAGTTTGTAAGAGGTAGAGAAAGTTCCCTCGATCTTTCTCTATCTAACTATTCCATTAAATGGATCGGCGTTCGGGGGATGCATTGGCAGAGCCTTTTGGCAAAGGTTAAGAACTGCCTAAAACATTTTTCAACACCAGATATTTTACTAATTCATTTGGGTTCAAATGATTTGTGTCAGATATCTGGTGTTGAATTGTTGAAGTGCATTGCTTCAGATTTATCTGAGCTTCGAGAAGTTCTTCCAGCCAAATGTAGAATTGGTTGGTCCAATCTTCTTCCTCGAGTTCATTGGAGGGGTGCCAATGACGAGGAGAAGATTGAGAAACTCAGGAAGCGAGTTAATTCTGGGGCTGGGGGCATGGTTGATTTCGTTGTTTCCCATCCAGTAATTCAACGGGATCAACCATATCTCTACAGGAAAGATGGAGTTCATCTAAATGATTTTGGGAACTTCATCTTTTCTGATACTATACAACGAAAACTACTGTGTCTGTTGAAGAAGGAAAAATAATAATTTTGTCTTATACCTGTTGAAGATATAGCCCATGTGTTATAGATTATCTATAACACATACCCCTATGTCATATAGATTGGAGACTCCAGATGAGTCGACATTTTGACACGAAATCATCCCCAAAACCCTTTTAAAAATGCAGAAAAGAACAAAAATGGTTGGTATAAGATAAATACAACAATACCATAGTGTGTTTTGATATCTTTGATATCTCAACTCGTTGAAAGTGAGTTTATTTCGCTCGGCAAGCCTCGCGAAAAAAACTCACTTTCAACTCGTTGAGATATCAAACATATCAAAACACACTATGGTATTATCGTATATTTGTCTTGGATTAGCACTGTTATATAGCAGTTCAATAACAATACAGGCATTTAATCCATTATATCTTGTTTGACAGAGCTTACGCAGGTCTGTCAAACAGATATAATAGAATAAATACTAAGTATAATAAAAAAAAAATATATTAGATTTTTATTAGAATAAATGCTAAGTTTATTTCTAGAATACAGGAATTGACACAATCCCTGTTAATTGAATAATTTTGATTGGCAAAGTGGCCATTCAGTCAACAGGGTTCCTCTGTATAAATTTTAACAAAACTATTAGTGACCCAACGGTTGCAAGGAGAGGTCACACCATAATTTTATTGAAATTACTTGAACGATTTCAAGAAAAGAAAATTCATTCAGATAAATTTTAATAGCGTGTGCATTTCCTGAAGGCAATTTTCAACCATGTAATTCCCAACTTGTGCGGCTGAATAAATTCCCAACCAAACCATATGACCATATGATCATGTGATAGCTAAATAGAATGAGCTTCTTGTTCATATTACATTAAATGGGCACACGATATAGTTTTTTTTGAAGTGTTTTTAAGCAAAATATTAATAAAACATTTTCAGATTACAAATTTTTTTATATCATTGACAGTGGTTAAAGGTTTTACTTTTAACCTGCTGAGTATTTTCAAGATATTTTTCATCCAATCTAGTCATGGCTGCTTTATATTAGCCATGACTAAATTTGATGAAAAATTTAACTTGAGAAATCATTGGTGTGAAAATTTTCATTCATTTCACGGGGAGGTGTTTGGACTGAATATACTCAAATGATACTAGAAATTCTGTCCTGGGCAGGAATATCCACCAGCAGCAAGCAAAGAGTTCGGGTCTATTATGGGTCATTGAGGTCTGTGAAACAAGGTATTGCTTAACTCTTTACCCAATGCAGTCGATATCAAAATTTATTGTATTAAATGTCGTTTTTTTACATTTTTCGAAAAATTTCAACAAAACCATATCATGTGACCCTTAGTTGGAACGAGGGGTCACATGATATGGTGTTGTTTGAATATTTTGAAAAAAAAAATTTTTTTCAAATGCTGAATTTGCACATTATGTGGGCGGATGCAGCCGATTAGTTGGGTAAAGAGTTAAATTCATAGTTACACTAGTGAAAAACAGAGTGATTGGCAAAACTTTTGTTCCACTTTCACATTTCTAGGGCATTAAATGCAGTATCATCTGTCTGTATACAGAATATTTTGACACTTATTTCATCTAACATACTTCATTCCCTCAGGTAAGCCATGTAGTTGATCATTTCAAGTGCAACAAAGATGTTACGTATTAACTCTTAACCTGCTGATGATTTTCAAGATATTTTTACATCAAAACTAGTCACGCCGACTGTAAAGCAGCCATGACTAGAGTTGATGAAAAATTAATCTAAATATTACAAGAAATCATTAGTGAAAAAATCCGTTCAATTTACAGGGAAAATATGTTCAAATATTCCCAATTTATACTTATATCAGTGACAAGAGAAACCCTGTGCTGGGCCGGAATATATGCCAGCAGCATGCAGAGTGTTAATGGTAAGACAGTATACTGAAGACAATTGTTCGAGTACTTCAATTCAAAATGGCGACATATATGTAATTTAGTGCATTGACTTTTCGATAGTTTTAATGTGACTAGCCTTTCATATAATCACCCTGATTTAGTTTTGTGGCCCTATTACTACAATAATAATATATCCAAACGCAAACATTAAATAATGAAATTTTGAAATTGATCACTCACTGCAAATATGAATTGAATGGATTGAATTAGTTTCTTGGTACAAACACTGGGAAGGAAGGGTAGCGCTTGTTTCACAAGGAAAAAATTTTTACATGAATTCAAATTCATGGAAGAATCGTAATCAATTCTCAAAAATGATTCAAAAATGGCAATCAACATTGATTCTCGAAAATGTTCAGTTTATTCTCGTCTTAGATTTTAAAAGTGTACTTAACCCTTTCAACACTGGTGGTATCTTCCATGCCAATTAAATGGCAGAAATTGGAGGAGTCTATATCCATTATCTGGGGGTAGTGCAATTAATATTTTCAACGTGCAGCCTTTATGTTGAGAATATTAATTTTTCTACCACATACGTTCACTTAGTAACCATCCCATTTCATAAA
The DNA here is from genome assembly GCA_031216915.1 of Pictodentalium vernedei. NCBI lineage: Eukaryota > Metazoa > Mollusca > Scaphopoda > Dentaliida > Dentaliidae > Pictodentalium > Pictodentalium vernedei. The sequence continues at coordinate 277,291,888 of CM062293.1, forward strand.
ATTATGACGTGTCCTGTACCTGGACCGGAAAAATGACCTATGGTGTTGAAAGAGTTGAAAGCTTGGAGGACTCTACTTAATTTAATTGATTCCTGTAATAATGTAATAAGGTAATAAGGTAATGTTTTGACTTTGCGGTGATGTCTAGTGAAGTTTTAGCTGCCTATGCAAACAGATGAGACTTCGCCAAAAACCACTGCCAAGATACTTTAACTCTTATCAGCAAGCCTTCCATCTGTATGTTGAATCTCGTGTTCTACAGTAAACACAAGGCAAGAGTCATACAAAACTGTGAAATAGACCCTTCAGGGTTAAAGTGAAATAAATATTTTTTTATATATAAATATGAGGTTCGTTTTGTATTTGGACTTATATATGGACTGGTTATACTCACAAGAATAAGAGTATATATAACTGTACTATCAAATTCTGAATTGAGAACTGAAAATTGATTCTCGCAGAGGAGTTTCTAAGAATTGAAAATGCAAAATTATTTCTGGCAAAATATGGGTGGGGGTTATTTCACTTGGGAGCATAGGTATGAACCATTGGCTAAGCCTGACTTCATTCCTATGTTGTGGACATGAAAAGTCTGAATAAGCAGAAATTGAACTTGAAGACCAATAGTTAAATGAATAAATTCCTAAATGAAAAAGTTTATTGAGATCAGAGATTGAATTGGTCTCGCTTCCTATAAAATGATCTCTCCACAGAGTGTCCTAAATATTTTTATTTCTCTAAACATGACAGTGTTATTATTTATTTGGGCTTCAACGACACTTTTGGGTAGTGCAGTTGCTCAGCAGGTAGAGGTGCAGGCTGCAAGCCAAGATAATCTCAGTTCGAATACAACCAGCGGTAACCTTGTGTCCTTCGGCTTGGGTCCTTCGGCAGGACACTTCTCCATTACCTACGTGGGGTCACCATGACATTGCGTATTAATATGTGACTGCATGTTGATGCTGCACTTGTCTTTAACCAGTGCTAACCCTGCTCATGTGTAGTTAGTATGTTGTGGCGCCTGACAGTTTCTCACTGCTGCTCAGTGGTCCTCTCTAACTACTTTGGATTCCTCCACACCCGTAAAACTGGCTGACATGAGGTGACCCTGGCTTCGAAAGTGTCGTTAAACCTCCAGCAAATAATAAAATGACACTTTTGACAGCCAGTTTCACCTCGTGTCAGACAGTTCTATGGTTGGAGGAAGCTGTAGTACTTGGAGAGAACAACCAAGCATTTGCAAGTAATTGTCAGAATCCCCTACTTACTACACACAAGTGGGGTTAGCATTGGTTGAAGACATGTGCACTGTTGACATTCAGTACACTTTAGTACACAATGCTCCCATACCCCCAACTGGGCAATGGGGGTGAAGTGTCTTTCACATTGACACAATGAGTTTACTTCAGGTAGGATTCGAATCGAGGATCTCTTGGCTTGCAGTCTGCCTATCTACCACCAGAGCCACCGCGATTACAGTGTTATGTGTTTCATTAAATCACTTCAAACTTTAGATATAATTTTAAAATTCAGATATTCATTTTTGTTGGTCTTTAACTTTTAAACATGTTCAAATTAGTCATATTTTCTGTATTTGCACCCCCAGACAGATGATATGCATTTAATGAAATATGTTGAATCATGAAAGTTCAAATCTTATGAATTCCAGTTTTCACTAGAGTGAAGTTAGATGAATTTAACCACCCTATAATAGCTTTTAAACTGAATCAAACCCTTACCTAAACAGCTTTTTGTGAAATAATATTTGGTTAGCCCTTTACCTAACGTAATGGCCAAAACCGGCCAGCGCTATTCTCAAAAATCGACAATTAATTTTCATTATTTTTTTCATTTTTTGTCTCAAAAACATAGGTTATGACACCTCGTTGGAACGAGGTCAACGAGCTCGTTCCAACGAGGGGTCATAACCTATGTTTGTGAGACAAAAAATGAAAAAAATTAGTTATTCAAGAATTTTTTTGGCAAGTGTCGTCTGCTTTTCATGTTAGGTAAAGGGTTAACATAACAAATTTGCTTAACTGAATGTAAGCCTTTACCTAACACATCTTTTAGAGAAAAATTTGGTTGGTAAATATAATTTTCTAAATTGAATTTAACCTTTTACCTAACACAGTTTTTTGAGAACAATATTTGGTTGACTAAAAAATTAATTGGTAAACGGAATTTAATCCTTTACCTAAATCAGCTTTTTGAGAAATAACCTTTGGTTTGCAAAAGAAATTTTGATAAACTCAATTTAACCCCTTACCTAACACAGATTCTTGAGAAAATTTGGTTGTGAAAAGTAATCTGATAAACTGAATTTAACCCTTTAGTTGACATAGCTTTCAAAGAAATAATATTTTTGGCTCACTTCTCCCTATTTTCACTTCACTTCTCCTCAAAACCTTGGGAGGGAGAAGTGACTTCTACCTGAATTTAGCCTCTAGGCTGGTCTCTGCCTTGGAGGAGAGACTATTCAGAAGTAAAAGCTTTGGTACATTTTTTTTTTAGATTTATGTGCGTTTTCTCACTTAACTTCATGAAACATTTGGCGGGGGATACCGATGGCGTTGCACCTTGTTTGTTTTGCATTGACATAAAAAATTATCTCAATTTTTAGAACACAAAATATGGAAATTCATTTGAACAAAAAACACTCTGGTTTTTTTTTACCACTTCATGAAATGAAGCCTGCAGTACACACAGCAGTACCATTTTCACGCAGTGTGTCAAATTTCAAAACTTTGAAATAGGAAATCTCAAACCTAATAATGTAATTTCAGGTTGCTAACGAGAAATGTACGTCATAATTAATTTGAACTTATATGATGTATGAAAAGAGTGAAATTATACAGATTTCATACACATTTCAATCCCACTCTATATGTAGGCTTTCTGTTGTACAATCCATATACACTATGTACAATGTGGATTTGTTTAAATACAAAGTCCAAATTGATGTACAATCTAAATTCACTATGTAAAATTTGGAATGGTTTGTACAATCTATATACACTATGTACAATTTGGATTGGTTTGTACAATCTATATACACTATGTACAGTTTGGATTGGTTTGTATAAAAAGTCCAAAGTATGTTGTGATTATTGAAGTTGTACTTTTTTGATTATTGAAGTTGTAGTTTTTAAATTTGAACATTCCTGTTAACAGAGAATTTGTGTTTTGTCATGTTGAGTTCTATAAATAATCAAAAATATCCTAGAAATATTTTCTGAAGTTATTTCAAAAGAATTAAATGGCATTTCCTTGAATAAATTATCTTTGACTTCTTTAGGTAGTGAATTCGGCGACAGCTGTTGATTATTAGTTTCATTGCATATGAAAACTTCTCCTGGTAACAGAGAGAAGTTTAATTTTGTATTACATGCTCAATGTTTCATAACTCAATTATTTTGTAATGAATTTCCAAAACAAATCCTTTGTGCAGTTGGCCTTCATTGATGTTCTGAATATCCAATAATCAGATATCCTTGAATTATTGTTCGCATAGCTCATTAGTCAAGTCGGTATCTATAATGATTATTTTAGAATCAATTAATCCTCTGATGAGTTGTTTGAATCAATTATCCAAGAATCCTCTTACGAATTGTTTGAATCAGTTCTCCAAGAATCCTCTGATGAATTGTTTGAATCAATTATCCTAGGATCCTCTGACGAGTTGTTTAAATCAGCCATCCAAGAATCCTCTGATGAACTGTTTGAATCAATTATCCAAGAATCCTCTGCCGAGTTGTTTGAATCAATTATCCAAGAATAGTGATATATTAGTCTATCATCCAAGAATTTTCTGATGAGTTGTTTGAATCATTTATCCAAGAATCTTCTGATGAGTCGTTTGAATCAATTATGCAAGACTAGTCTGTCGAATTGTTTGAATCATTTATCCAAGAATCCTCTGATGAATTGTTTGAATCAATTATCCAAGAATCCTCTGACGAATTGTTTGAATCAGTTATCCAAGAATCCTCTGACGAGTTGTTTAAATCATCCATCCAAGAATCCTCTGATGAACTGTTTGAATCAATTATCCAAGAATCCTCTGCCGAGTTGTTTGAATCAATTATCCAAGAATATTCTGATGATTTGTTTGAATCAATTGTCCAAGAATCCTCTCACGAATTGTTTGAATCCATTATCCAAGAATCCTTTGATGATTTTTTTAAATTAATTTTCCAAGAATCCTCTTACGAAATGAATGAATCAGTTATCCAAGAATCTTTTGATGATTTGTTTGAATTAATTGTCCAAGAATCCTCTTATGAAATGTTTGAATCAGTTATCCAAGAAGCATTGAGTTGAGTGAGTGCTGTTCAGTATCGGTTTCATTAAAATTGAACACTTCTCCTGGTAACAGAGAGAAGTTCCAATTTTCTATTATTTGTCTCAATAGATAATTGTTGAAAAAGTTTATAGGAGTAAATTCCAGAATCGAATATGTGCTGTAGACCGTCGGTGAAGATCACAATATCCAAGAATAAGTTATCCAAAAAAACCTCTGACGAATTGTTTCAATCAATAATCCAAGAATCCTGATGTATTAGTCTATTATCCAAGAATCCTCTGACGAGTTGTTTAAATCATCCATCCAAGAATCCTCTGATAAACTGTTTGAATCAATTATCCAAGAATCCTTTGATGATTTGTTTGTATCAATTATCCAAGAATCCTCTGACAACTGGTTTGCATCAATTATCCAAGAATCGTTGAGTTGAGTGAGTGCTGTTCAGTATTGGTTTCATTGAAATTGAACACTTCTCCTGGTAACAGAGAGAAGTTCCAATTTTATATTATTCGTCTCAATAAATAATTGTTGAAAAAGTTTATAGCAGTAAATTCCAGAATCATGTAGACTGTAGGTGATGATCACAATATCCAAGAATCGGTTATCCAAGAATCCTCTGACGAATTGTTTCAATGAATTATCCCAGACTCCTGATGTATTAGTCTATTATCCAAGAATCCTCTGACAAATTGTTTCAATCAATTATCCAAGAATCCTCTGACGAATTGTTTGAATCAATTATCCAAGAATCCTTTGATGAATTGTTTGAATTAATTTTCCAAGAATCCTCTTACGAAATGTTTGAATCAGTTATCCAAGAATCCTTTGATGATTTGTTTGAATTAATTATCCAAGAATCCTCTGAAGAATTGTTTCAATCCTTTATCCAAGAATCCTGATATATTAGTTTATTATCCAAGAATCTTCCGTTGAGTTGTTTGAATCATTTATCCAAGAATACTCTGATGATTTGTTTGAATCAATTATCCAAGAATCCTCTGACGACTTGTTTGAATGAATTATCCAAGAATCGTTGAGTTGAGTGAGTGCTGTTCAGTATCGGTTTCATTGAAATTGAACACTTCTCCTGGTAACAGAGAGAAGTTCCAATTTTCTAGTATTCGTCTCAATAAATAATTGTCGAAAAAGTTTATAGCAGTAAATTCCAGAATCATATATGCTGTAGACTGTAGGTGATGATCACAATATCCAAGAATCCCCTGATGAATTGTTTCAATCAATTATCCAAGAATCCTCTGACGAATTGTTTCAATCAATTATCCAAGAATCCTCTGCTGAATTGTTTCCATTAATTATCCAAGAATCATGATGAATTGGTCTATTATCCAAGAATCCTCTGATGAGTTGTTTGAATCTTTTATCCAAGAATCCTTTGATGAATTGTTTGAATCAATTATCCAAGAATCCACTGATGTATTAGTCTATTATCCAAGAATCCTCTGATGAGTTGTTTGAATCATTTATCCAAAATCCTCTTATGAATTGTTTGAATCATTTAACCAAGAATCCTCTGATGAACTGTTTTTTTCAATAATCCAAGAATCCTGATGTATTAGTCTATTATCCAAGAATCCTCTGACGAGTTGTTTAAATCATCCATCCAAGAATCCTCTGATGAACTGTTTGAATCAATTATCCAAGAAACCTCCGATGAACTGTTTGAATCAATTCTCCAAGAATCCTCTGACAAATTGTTTCAATCGATTATCCAAGAATCCTGATATATTAGTCTATCATCCAAGAATTTTCTGATGAGTTGTTTGAATCATTTATCCAAGAATATTCTGATGATTTGTTTGAATCAATTGTCCAAGAATCCTTTGATGATTTGTTTGTATCAGTTATCCAAGAATCCTCTGACAACTGGTTTGCATCAATTATCCAAGAATCGTTGAGTTGAGTGAGTGCTGTTCAGTATTGGTTTCATTGAAATTGAACACTTCTCCTGGTAACAGAGAGAAGTTCCAATTTTATATTATTCGTCTCAATAAATAATTGTTGAAAAAGTTTATAGCAGTAAATCCCAGAATCATGTAGACTGTAGGTGATGATCACAATATCCAAGAATCGGTTATCCAAGAATCCTCTGACGAATTGTTTCAATGAATTATCCCAGACTCCTGATGTAATAGTCTATTATCCAAGAATCCTCTGACAAATTGTTTCAATCAATTATCCAAGAATCCTCTGACGAATTGTTTGAATCAATTATCCAAGAATCCTTTGATGAATTGTTTGAATTAATTTTCCAAGAATCCTCTTACGAAATGTTTGAATCAGTTATCCAAGAATCCTTTGATGATTTGTTTGAATTAATTATCCAAGAATCCTCTGAAGAATTGTTTCAATCCTTTATCCAAGAATCCTGATATATTAGTTTATTATCCAAGAATCTTCCGTTGAGTTGTTTGAATCATTTATCCAAGAATACTCTGATGATTTGTTTGAATCAATTATCCAAGAATCCTCTGACGACTTGTTTGAATGAATTATCCAAGAATCGTTGAGTTGAGTGAGTGCTGTTCAGTATCGGTTTCATTGAAATTGAACACTTCTCCTGGTAACAGAGAGAAGTTCCAATTTTCTAGTATTCGTCTCAATAAATAATTGTTGAAAAAGTTTATAGCAGTAAATTCCAGAATCATATATGCTGTAGACTGTAGGTGATGATCACAATATCCAAGAATCAGTTATCCAAGAATCCCCTGATGAATTGTTTCAATCAATTATCCAAGAATCCTCTGACGAATTGTTTCAATCAATTATCCAAGAATCCTCTGCTGAATTGTTTCCATTAATTATCCAAGAATCATGATGAATTGGTCTATTATCCAAAAATCCTCTGATGAGTTGTTTGAATCTTTTATCCAAGAATCCTTTGATGAATTGTTTGAATCAATTATCCAAGAATCCACTGATGTATTAGTCTATTATCCAAGAATCCTCTGATGAGTTGTTTGAATCATTTATCCAAAATCCTCTTATGAATTGTTTGAATCATTTAACCAAGAATCCTCTGATGAACTGTTTCAATCAATAATCCAAGAATCCTGATGTATTAGTCTATTATCCAAGAATCCTCTGACGAGTTGTTTAAATCATCCATCCAAGAATCCTCTGATGAACTGTTTGAATCAATTATCCAAAACCTCCGATGAACTGTTTGAATCAAATCTCCAAGAATCCTCTGACAAATGGTATCAATCGATTATCCAAGAATCCTGATATATTAGTCTATCATCCAAGAATTTTCTGATGAGTTGTTTGAATCATTTATCCAAGAATATTCTGATGATTTGTTTGAATCAATTGTCCAAGAATCCTTTGATGATTTGTTTGTATGAATTATCCAAGAATCCTCTGACAACTGGTTTGCATCAATTATTCAAGAATCGTTGAGTTGAGTGAGTGCTGTTCAGTATTGGTTTCATTGAAATTGAACACTTCTCCTGGTAGCAGAGAGAAGTTCCAATTTTCTATTATTCGTCTCAATAAATAATTGTTGAAAAAGTTTGTAGCAGTAAATTCCAGAATCATGTAGACTGTAGGTGATGATCACAATATCCAAGAATCGGTTATCCAAGAATCCTCTGACGAATTGTTTCAATGAATTATCCCAGACTCCTGATGTATTAGTCTATTATCCAAGAATCCTCTGACAAATTGTTTCAATCAATTATCCAAGAATCCTCTGACGAATTGTTTGAATCAATTATCCAAGAATCCTTTGATGAATTGTTTGAATTAATTTTCCAAGAATCCTCTTACGAAATGTTTGAATCAGTTATCCAAGAATCCTCTGACGAACTGTTTGAATCAAATTATCCAAGAATCCTTTGATGATTTGTATGATTTAATTTTCCAAGAATCCTGTTACGAAATGTTTGAATCAGTTGTTCAAGAATCGTTGAGTGAGTGCTGTTCAGTATCGGTTTCATTGAAATTGAACACTTCTCCTGGTGACAGAGAGAAGTTCCAATTTTCTATTATTCGTCTCAATAAATAATTGTTGAAAAAGTTTATAGCAGTAAATTCCAGAATCATATATGCTGTAGACCGTCGTTGAAGATCACAATATCCAAGAATCAGTTATCCAAGAATCCCCTGATGAATTGTTTCAATCAATTATCCAAGAATCATCTGACGAATTGTTTCAATCAATTATCCAAGAATCCTCTGCTGAATTGTTTCCATTAATTATCCAAGAATCCTGATGTATTAGTCTATTATCCAAGAATCCTCTGATGAGTTGTTTGAATCTTTTATCCAAGAATCCTTTGATGAATTGTTTGAATCAATTATCCAAGAATCCACTGATGTATTAGTCTATTATCCAAGAATCCTCTGATGAGTTGTTTGAATCATTTATCCAAAATCCTACTATGAATTGTTTGAATCATTTAACCAAGAATCCTCTGATGAACTGTTTGAATCAATTATCCAAGAATCCTCTGACGAATTGTTTGAATCAATTATCCAAGAATCCTTTGATGATCTGTTTGAATTAATTATCCAAGAATCCTCTAACAAATTGTTTGAATCAATTATCCAAGAATCATTTGATTTGTTTCAATTAATTATCCAAGAATCCTCGGATAAAACAGAACATGACACTTTGTCAAGATCAAGTTGAATTCTATCTTCGATAGTAGCAAGGCAAGAGGTAGTAACACTCGTAGCCTGGAACATTGGGGGAGGGGGGGGGGGGAAGCACCATGGTTCTGATTCCGGTGTTAACTGTTAAAAAGGGGATTGTACCATGAATGGAGATCTGACCAACAGTTGTAAATTTGGTTTGCAGGGTTCTTGAAGTATTAACATTATTAAATCAAATTGACGTAATAAAGTTATCACTTCAAGAATTGTGCAGTTAGAACTGATAACTCTTGGTCACATGATACTCACAAAATTCAGCAATTTTCAACATGCTGCTAAAAAAACGTAATTTTTGACAACCCAAAAATAACATGATTCATTTATCCAAAAAGCTGCCCGTATTCACCATTTAATAACTTATATCAAAAATTTCTTAGACTTGCCTTACATTTAAATGGACTTGAGGTAATGCATTCAACCTCAAAAGTAAATATTGAGATTGTGGGATTGTGGTGAAAAGTTTGGCATGAGTTACCAACAAAAGTGCTCTGAATATTACAATTTACCTTAGTAGAAGTTATTAAAATCACTCCCAAAATATGGTTTGTGTAGTGATTATATGTTTCAATGGATTTGAAGTGTGAACTATAAAAACGTTTTTTGTATATTTTGAGGGATCTCTAAGCACTAAAATCATCACAATTGCATATTATCCTGGGGTGGGAGGGGGGGGGGGGGGGTGGGCTGGGTAATCTCAGAATAAGGTGTGTGGTACTTGTATTAAGGAAATGAAATCAAACAAAAAAATTTAAATTTGGAGGCGGGAGTTACCAAATGGTGGAAGGTGGATAGTGTGCCAGGCTCCCTAGAAACCCATGGGTCCTCCACTTAATCCCATTAACTTGATTTTCAGTGTTTGTCAGGTCTACAGATAAATGTTTGACCACTATGTCATTATATTTTCTTAACATTGTGGTCCATTAACTGAAACTTTGCTCATGTTGCAATTTCTTTCCCAAATAAAGCCTAATTTTCAGCTCAACATGTGCGAAGCCAAATTTGAGGTACTGTCATGTCCCATCTTCTGTCTGTCTGTCCGTCGCACTGTATATACGGCTCGGGCTAGAGTCCGTATTTATGAACCGATATTTACGAAACTTCTTGGATACCTTTAGTATCACTGTGGGACGAGAACGAGTGTTTTTGGGTGTGGTCCAAAATTCAAGATGGCCACTGGCAGCATTTTTGTACCAAAATTAAATGCAATCAGATTTCTGTGCCAAACTTCCATATGAAAGCGCTGATTTGAATAAATTTTCTCGTGCAGAAATTATGCACAAATTAAATGAACTTTGATTTATTCAGTGCTACTTATACAGAGTAAGTGCACATGTCAATACAGCTCGGGCTAGAGTCTGTATTTATGAACTGATCTTCACAAAACTTCTTGGGGTACCTTTGTTATCACCTTGTGAAAGGAACGAGAGTGTTTTGGGGTGCCTTTGTTATCAGTGTGCTATGAGAACAAATATTTTTGGGTTCAGTGAGACCCATTCTGGGACTCAGAGATTTCTTTTTTAGTTTAGCATCTAACTGTCACCCCACTTATACAATACTTTACCTATATATTTGTTACAGTCTACGGTCCTCAGTTATGTACGGACCATTACAATACTTTCAATACTTTACATGTACCTTTGTTATTAGGTCATTACCTAGATGTTTGTCATTGCTGTGTCACACACTTCACATGTACATGTCTTAAAAAAGTTGAGCTACAGTGTCATTAACACTTTCATTATCAATTTGATGAAACTGTGCATATGTTCCCACAACATTGCCAATATTTAATTTATTTATTTTTGGAGCATGAATTTCAGAACTAGTGGATGGGGAGGGTGAGAAAAATAACTGTTTTTGTCTTGTATGGAGAATAAATGCTTTGTCGGATATAGTTCTCACTAACTGGAATTTTTCATACTAAACATGTCTGGAAGTAAATACTGGGAATACCATATAATTTTAAAGTGTTCTATGGAGGGATCAAAATGGATACTGAAGAAATTTGGAAAACATTGTGGGAATTGTATTTGAGGAGTTTCATATGCGAAAAATGCAAATAATTGGCTCTGTGCCATTGCCCCCACATTTTCAATGTCATTCAGTTTTGAAATTTTTAGAGTATTTTTCAGTGAGCTATTCTGGTTTACTTGGTTTATTGTGAGCATGCACAGACAAATGGAATAATAATCATGTAGTTTCATTCAGCAGTTTATATTCTCGTTTATCACTCCTGATTAAACCATCTAAACCTCCTTGAGAGCAGGGTTATGTCGTTTATCACTTTATTATTAACATGCACAGTGGAATGCACATTAAAGTTTTAGGCTTCGCGCAACAACAGGTGAAAAATATTCGATTCTCAATTGAAACTGTGTTTCCTCCCCTAAAAATTAAGTTTCAACTTTCAGATCTTTCTGGCCATTTAACCCATTATATATCTAATCACAGTAATGCATTCTCTGACACCAACATTGAAAAGTTTCTTATGAGAGCCGTTGTAATGCTGGTTTTCTGAAATTTTTTTAAAAATGAATGCAGGTGAAATTCTTTTAAAAATGAATGCAGGGATATGTTATGCTCTCCGAGTTCCGGATATCCTCCTAACGACATGCCCATGTTGAACATAGTTTAAATTTACATGGAATAGTAAACCAAGTAAACTGGAATAGTTCACTGAAAAATACAGCCAGTGCTCGCAGCTTCTTAGCTGAAGTCCTGCATGAGATATTAGTGTGAACAACATTCAAAACACCACTCAGGACACCAACAGTGCCCTTTGAGTTGAAAAACATGATTGGTCGCATATAAGTCTTAGTATATTGCTGTGCCAAAAAGCAGCAGATAGAAAGATTCACATTTAAATTTGGGTGAAAAAGACAAGCCCAGAAGACTAAATAATTAAAGAAAAAGAAAAAGGGTTTTATAATCAACTAAATAAGCATAATTAGAAAGGGTCTCTGCTACCAGACAGCAATATATGAGATTATATTCCATCTACACCAACAGGATGAGGTAAATGATATAGACGCTAGGGAGACAACTTACATTAGCCATAAGCTTACTCTCGAATCTCTCCTTTCATAGGCAATTGGTGAATCACCTTTTTTCTTATATTGTATTCTGCTGTATTTTAATTTATTAACTTTGACTTTTCTTTGTTGTATTTAAAGAGTGTATACATGTAACATAATTTTTCAAATAAATATTGTTTAAAATAAAAAAAAGTATTTTAGTTAGTTTATAAATATAATATAATTTTCAAATAAATATTGTTCAAACTAAAAGTAAAAAGAAAAACAAAAGGAAACCATACATAAACTATAGTATGTGTGATTAACACATACCAATTAAAAGTATTAATTCCTTAGAATTCTTTTTGAAGAAGGAATTCAATGAATTGGAAATTAACCAAGAATCATCAATCAAAATGTTTGTTTTAGAAAAACAAACCAAATACCGTTTCTGAATGTCTAGTTCTTGAGTTTCAGAGAGAAATTTGCCTTTCATCTAACTAAACAGTTAGACCTGCCAGTGTACTTCACAATTAATTTTATTCTTAACTGGTCGAGTGCTAAACCAGTTTTCAAAGGGGATTTGAAATGCAGGTATATTTATCAAAGATTCCAACCTAGAAGGGAAGCCTTACTTTGAACAAAATTTTGTTCAAGAAAAATTGTTTTGTCACAATATATTGGAGAGAGAACCTATTGACACTCTCCAATAAATTTTAACAAAATAATTTGCTACTAATGTTTATTTTTTACTACTTGGAAAAAACAAGTCTGTGCAAATAGTATAAAGCCACTACAGTGGCTGTGAACACTTCTCAATAGAGCCATGATACATTGGATAGGAAACGGGTTAAAGCACAAATATTTTTATTAATATGAACACTTCAGGCAGTACCATTGCAGTTTGTCAGGAGGTTTCTTGCCAATACCTACACATGTCCAGTGGTACCAATTGTTACATTTATCACAAGCAATAGAAGGTGGATCTCCAGTACATTCTTCAGAACATTCCCCACATGGATAGGCGATTTTCCTTCTCTTAGCTGGTTTTAAGAGTGAAGTTGGTGATTGCAGAGTGGTTTTTTGTTCATTCAGTTTTTTTTTGGCTAGATTGGATATACCTGGTGTTCCCTTTTGCCTGCTCAATAATGATAATTTATTTCGGCGAAGTGTTTTTATTGTATCAAATGATTTGGAAGCAGCCTCTGTCCTATATTTAAGATGATCAGCTTCATTAATTGGTTCGGTTTCTTTTTGTTCCAGTGGAACATTTTCTCCATTCAATAACTTCTCATTTGTTTCAGGCAAGCATTTTTTTGTTGGAGTGTTGGTTGAAATTAGTTTTGCTTCCTTTGAATTTGAGTTTGCTTTCGAAGAAGTAGTATTTTGAACTTTACTAACTTCATTCACTTCAGTTGAGCAGATTGATATATTTGAAGTTGGAATTTTCGATTTCTTATGCGAGGAATTATCTTCTATTTGTGCATGTGGTGGGTCAATATGCTCTGTGGTTAATGGATTTACATGACTATTCAAATGTTGTTTAAATTTCATTTCACTGTTGAATGTTACAAGTAGGTGATATCTCTCAAAACACTGCGCACATGCTATATTTTCTTCTTTGTGACAAAGTACAATGTGTCTGTCTAAATCTGTTTTTTTATGGCAGCGGTAAATCAATTTTCTTTGTTCATTGATGCATTTAACACACATTATTGGACCACCTGTTGATGAAAAACAAAGTGTTTTTTTATTTTTTGTCTTTGCCACTTTCTTTTTATCACTAATGGCATTTGCCTTTTTAGTTTTAACTTCCTCTTTGTTAGTGAATTTTTTTTTTTGATTTTGCATATCCTGTTGTCCTATTTTAAGACCTAATGATTGCAATCCTTCTTGTATCGATTTAATTAAGTTAAGCCCCCGATTAACAACTCTTATCCTCTTCCTTCCACCATGTCTGTCTCGACTGTTGTTTGGGAAATAAACATTGGGTCTGTAAGGATCCTCACATGAGTGGATGTCTGGTTGAACAATTGGAATATCCTTTTTAATTGAACCACTGAGTCTTCGGAAACCTAAGTTGTGAGGGAATCGTTTTCCAGAACAACCACCTACATTACGATTTAACACTGGTTTCTCATGTAGTATTTTCAAAAACATTTTATCTCCATCTGTAGTGGGTATTTCATCTGGATTCTCAACATGTGCTTGTTGCATGATGTGTTGAAAAATAGAGTCGTCATCTGAAACTTTATTACTTTTATTATTTTGAGGTGAATCCTTTGTCAATAAATAATTTGGAATTTCTGGCATTGAATGTAAATACAGTTGAATGAGATTCACAGGTTCCTTCTCTTGATGAATAAAGGATAAAATTGCATAAAGGTGTTTGCAGAAATATGGTTGTCCACGTTGTATGAATGTAAAACAGGTGCATACGCCAAGTTTAATGTTGCACAAATACCCATTTTCTTCAGTAATTTTTAATTGTACACAATTTGGTAAGTATTTTAACACTTCTGTTCTAAACAGTTGAAATGCCCTGTAATTCAGTTCTTGAATAATGCGTCTCCCGCGGCTGAGGGTATCATAACCATGTTCATCAACAAGTTCTTGAGATGCTGCAGTAAGATCAAGGAATGGTCTGTGTGGTTCTTCAAGATTTTCAATATTTTCCAGGCAATTTTCGTGACCTAACAAAATATCATCTTCAACATTACTTGGTTCTTTAACATCAGTTTTTTTTACCAGGAACCAGCCATGTTCTTCACAGTCATCAATTTTTTGAAGTCGACCACTTTCACATATTTTCAGTCCTTCATTTATCTTCTTCATTTCACTTTTTTTGTGATTCACCTGAAAACTCTTCAAATCTTTCCCTTCTGTGTCATGGGAATCTCTAAATAATGTTTGGTCCAAAAGAGTATGCACTTCGTACGCTAATCGCCGATTTAAGTGTTCTTTAAAATCTGTGTCATCTATATCACGAAACTTTCTTTCTGTTGCATTGTTGGTGAGCAATAAAGAATTCCTTCTGTCTTCTTTTGGAACATGAAATAGTACCTCTGCAGTAAATGTATCCTTCCATATTTCTGATTTGAACCATTGATTATTCAAATAACGCAAGAACTCAAATTTCACATCATGTGGAAGAAGTCGGTCAGGTACACTTTCTAAGATGAATGTCTGAAAAGAGTCTGTTAAATTTTCACGCATATTCTCATTCCAGGATCGCATGATGCATTTCAAACCAATTTCAAATGGTGACATGAACATTTTCAACAGCTTTTCACTATCTATGTGAGTCCGATAGGCATTCAGAGAATGAAAATTACACAATGTTGACTTCCATCCCATCGCTATAACTGCATTCCTGATGTCGGTAGCCTTGTCATGTTGAATTAGTGGTGAAAATGATTCAGAATCAGAACAAGGTCTATGCCAAAACCATCCATTTAAATCATCAAATATATGTAGTCGACGTGGATGTGCACAATTTCTGTTAGAACATTTGATATTTTTCCTTAAAATTTCAAAAGTTAGTTTATGTGTTTCACAATCTTCAGAACTGGTAATAGCACACAATGCAGCACGACCTTTATTTTTTCCATCACAATAGGTAATAATTCCAGTTTTAAATCTTGCTTGATTGCAGTCTTGTTTAATGTCATATCCAAGAACATGTTTTCCATGTATTTTCAAATGATCCATGTTTTCGTCAGGACAGATTACTATATGATAGTTTCTACCAAGACTTTTATCACCACGCTGAAATAGCAGAACATCAGAATAATGTTTTTCCAGTATTTTTTCGGTATTTCTCCAATCAGAGTTTACTGTTATTTCATCTCGTTCTGTCATGTACTTGCATAAACTGTGATTATCCACTCTATAACACCTACTTTTAATTTGAATCATGGAATGTTCAGTTGATTGTGAAGTCATTTCATTTTTAACTTTTCTGATGGCACTACTGTATATCTGCTTTGCTGTTCCCTTCACGTTACTCCTCATTTTATCCCATTCATCTCTAGTCTGGAGGGATGGTCGTTTAATAAGTTGCTCTGGGTTTTCTTCTTGGTGATAAAAATCATTACTTGCTTTCTTTTTCACAATCCAGTTGTCCATGTCAGATGTTTTTAGCTCTAATTTGAGTTGCCACTTACATTTCATATGGGGATGTGACATAATATCTTCTGTTGTGTTCCACAAGGTCGCGGGTCTTGAAATTTTATATTTTCTAAGATATAAATAACATGCTCTACACAAGACAGTTTCATTGTAATTACACCACTGAGAAGAACTACATGTATTACAATTATTACAAGTACGAATATTTTCTACTTTCATACCACAGCAGCTCAGAACATTGTTTTCTACCTTACTTTCCTTAATTAAAACTCCACAGTCAGTCCTGCAAGATTCTGATTTTGAACTACATTGTATTGAAACCCGCACTGCAGTGAAATCCTTTTCTTGTTGATTTGATGCAAGTGTGTAGGTGTCATCTAGTCTGTGAGTAGAACCCCAATTTTTTGTCTTTGTTGTGGATGCAGGATTTACTTCCATGTCACGATGTACATTCACAGTCTTATTCAGTATTCTAAACACCTGTGTAAAATCAAAGCGGAAAGTTGAGAAATAACGTTTAGTCTCAATGCCAGTCTTCAAATATTTGAGAAATTCAAATTTATCATCAATATCAATCCATTTTGTAAGCTTTTCACTTTGAATAAATTCCTGAACTTCTTTCAATTCCCTAGATGAAGTATTGTTTGGATGATATGAAAATATTTTTGCTCTGTTTTTTCCATTTTTCAATTTACAGTATAAGCAAACTTTGTTTCCTCCTAACATTGTTAAATGTAGCTTATTATGAATATTTCTTTTAGTAATTTCATTCAATTCTCCTTGAATTTCCATCACTGTTTTTTTAATTTCTTCATTTTTATAATTTCTTTCCAAATCAATGCAAACAATCGGAACACTTTTTTCATTTTCGTTTGGATCGTTATTACTCTTTCCCATTTCTGAATCATCAATTTCAATGTCATTTAACTCACTCGTCTTTATTGCATTTGCAATGTTGGATTCAGAAGAATTATTTTTATTGAGTGAATGTTTCTGTTTCTTGAGAGAAAGTCTGTAGTGGTGTTTTGATTTATTTGAATTGTCACTTTGATCCTTTTGCTTCATCATGTATATCATTTCAATAGTAATCTTTTCATCAATTATCCAGTTCATGAGCACCAATCTCAAAAAACGCCCATATGTTGATATTTGTTTCAAATATTTAACATCTTCATTACAATTAATACTGCAAAGAGAATGAAACATATTGGGATCCTTCGCTGCAATACACATTCCAATAATAACTGCCACTCCACAAACAGAACTACAAGTTTGAATAGGATAGGAAAGAGCACATTCATTTGAACATCTGTGTTGAGAACCGCTACCCAAATTTGGGTGATGACAGTATTTGAAACTAGGGATGACTTTAATATTGAAGTAATTCTTGATGAATGCTGAAACCTCTGATATGAAATTTGTTGGTGCTTTCCAGGCCAAAGAGTCTGCATATGTTATAATATTGTTTTCAAAACTGTAGTGTATAAAAGAAAAGTGATCTGCTTTTTTGAAACTATTCCCCATGTTAATTTCATTTAGAAATGTTTCTCCAGTGATTGGATTTTTTCCTATGTGACAGACAAAAATGATACTGGCATCTTGAAAATTGTGTTTGAAAAATTTTTTTACTCTATCAGCTTGTCGTTGCCAGTTAAGATTAGAATGATCTGGTAGATAAATTATGTAAGTATGTGAGTCATTCTTGTGGATTATTTCTTTGAAAATATGAAACATTGAACTATTGAGCCATCTATTGCAGGCAAGTACACTCAATTCGGAAGCTGTTACATCCTCTCCATGCACAAATCTGAAAAAATCATTAGGTGGGTAATCCTGTAGAATATGTTGATACTTCCTTACAGAGTCCATGTTAATGTTTTGTTTCATTTGCATCTTTGGTACATCCAATGAAAACCACAGATCCTCTTGTCGACTTTCATTCTGAATATTTTGAAGTTGAAGTATTTCTTTGAAACCGAACAGACTATCAAGATTAAAATTTCCATATGGAAGTTGAACAAACTGGGCAGGGTGATTTCGCAAGTGTTCTAAAAACAAATCAATATGATCTTCAGGTGGGATAAATGGAGAATCATAATAATTGGTGAGGTGTGATTTACTTGAACACTCTTGAAAACTATATTCTGAGCGTTTCATACAAGATGATCTTATTTCACTTAATTTTTTTCTGGATACTAGAAAATTAATAGGATACTTAACTGAAGTTTTATCTGGGGCTCCTACCAGTTCTGATTTAGCTTCCCTGATTTGAGCCTGAAAAATCAGAGATTAATTTTAGTTGGAAATTTAAGCTGCTCTCAATGACATTACAACCCTTGGAATTTAACCCCCTGCACACTGATGTCAATATATCCAGATTTGAAGTAGCCATTTTTCCTATAATGCAACTGGGAATTTAACCAATTCAATCTTGTTTGACAGAGCTCATTCAGCTCTGTCAAACAAGATTGAATTGGTAAAATTCCTAGTGGCATTATGGGAAATATTTGCACCCTGAACTTTAATTTCGACATCAGTGTGTAGGGGGTTAAGCAGTGCTTTTTTTACAGGTGATAGAATTGGAAGCAGTCAGGAAGACCTATGATAATAGTCATCTGACATGATCGCCAGTGTTATGAATAATTTCATGACTGCATTCCCCTGGAGTGCTGATCAACCATGACTAACTGATTGAGATCCCAACTACTTCTTTGAAACACTTAATCATTTATCAAGTGAACGATTAAGGTTCCTTGGGGGATCTTGTTTAAATATTTGCATTTGATTTTTTTCCATTTCTATCCCGACTGTTTACATACAGTAAGGGCTATAGTCATGACTTCTGTCTGTCTGTCCATCCATCTGTTAACATTTAGAGTTTTGGTTAAAGTTTATTGTTAAAGTTTTTTACTGAAGGTTCAAGTTGTTTTGTTTTTTTTCCTGTTTAGTCATGACTTTCTTCTGTCTGTCTGTTAACATTTGGTGTTTTGGTTAATTTTTTTAGTCAACCTTACAGTTTTTTTGGTTTTTTTTCTTTTAAATTAATATTACTATTGACTGTAACATTCTCATTTTGTTTATATTTTTTTAGGTTTCATGTTATTTGGGGAAATATTTATATTTTTTTTGTATGGCAACTTACAGGTTAATGTTTTTGGTTAAAGGTTCTGTTTTTTTTTTTTTTTGGGGGGGGGGGGGGGGGTAAAATTACACCTTTAATTCTTCAAACAGTTTAGTGGAATGTCACTGTTTCTTATTTGGGACAATGTCTACTATCTGCTGAACATTTCTACAGTGATTTTTTTTAAAATCGTCATGATTTTAACCCCTTTAAACGTGTTTTCAGACTTACTTTCTTTGTATTCGAAATTAGGCTTTGCCACATACTTTCTTACTCCAATTCTTGCATGACTAATACAACTTAATGATTCCATTTATGTCAATAATTTCTTTTATCATTTTCAGGAAAAATTTAACCCTTTTTTGTCAATCAATTTTACTTGGTATTCCCAGCGCAAGGTTTTTGAAGATCTACTTTTCAAGGTTCTACCTTTCATTCTCCAAAACTCTGTTACGCCATTTCTTTTTGTCATTTCGGGCCAGGTGTACTGAAGCTGAGCACAGTGGTTTCAGATAATATTGCCATTAATTTAACCTTTTTCCAAACGCTTTTTGGTGGTGGGGGGGGGGGGGGGGGAGGCAATTAGACTTTTTTTTTTCATTTCATAAAAAATGTTCTTTTTACACTTTTGGTTAAAGTTCATGGTTAAAAACCCAGACAAACACCCCACCCCCACCCCCAATTAGGCATTTTTTTTTCTTTTCTCCAATATGCATTTTGAACTATTCACAGTCACTACATGCAGAACCTTTTTTTAAACTTATGTTTTTTTCAATTTTTACTTCTAACCATAGCTTTTTAGTCCTTATTGGAACAAGCTCATCAACTTTGTTCCATTAATAGGTCATGACGTCTGTTTTGAAGTAGAGAAATGCAAAAATAAAATTTGAATAGCAAGTTTTGTTTATCATGAGTGCACATATGGCAGAATCGTCAGGTAAACGGTTAACAAAAATGGCTCCGACTATTTTGTGTCTAAGCATTGCCATTGCTGGGAAAGTTGGGTTGTATGCGTGACATCACTCTCGTTAGCTCTTGGGGTTTCCCATGGGGCATTGAAAAAAGATTTTCGAGCATAAATCCAGTAGCGATGGCACAATTATAGTACATGCCAAATTTGGTTCTAAACACCCTATCAGTTCTTTATGTACAAATTTTGGGTGTAGCCCAAAAAGGGGCATGTTGTCGCTAAGAACCCAAATATTGATCTACAAACTTCCCTTGAATAAACTTTAATCATCACCACTACAAGAATTTCCATACCAAACAGGGCATTCTTATTGATGGTTCGTGAGAAAGGCAAAGATTTTTCATCATTTTGTGGCATTAACAAGAGCCCGAAGATGGCATCAGCTTAATTTGAACAAAGTAGAAAGGGTATCGTCTAAAGATGGTCTGTACTATACATGTTTGAATTTGGTCCAGTGGTTTTGAAGAAACATACACCAAATGATGGCTATAGCCCCCTTTGACTTTCAATCAGGTGAGCTAAATAAATAAGATGAAAATGGAATAAGTGGTAAGTGAGTTTGGGTAGATGATCAAGGAATGGGTTGATTTGAAAAAAAGCGGGTTTACAGGAATATATTGCCATAAACCTCACAGACAGCTATATGCGTAAAATAACAATGAAGAATATGTGGAATTCCAAGATTTATCTGGACACAAAAGAATGAGAAATCAATGAAGTTCTTTGACATCTTTCCAGTAGGAATCTCAACTACGGAAGCCCATTAGTGCCACATGAAAAATATATGTAAATGTTCGCAAACATCTTTACAGGCAATCTGACCCCACCTCCACACGTAACACCCCATGGGGTCTATTGTGACCCCATGGGGTCTATTGGGCGATTTTTTTTTTTACTTCACACAATCATTCCAACTTTTTCAGAATTAATTCAAAAATAAGAGAAAATAATCAGTCCCATAATATTTATTTATTGCTGATTAACGACACTTTAACAGCTCAAGTTATAGTGTTGGTGACAATTTTACGAGTGCAGCAACCCATAGAGAACCACCAAGCAGTGGCGAGTCACTGTCAGAATCTTCAAGTTCAAAGTACTAATCTGCTGAGGCAGGGTTAGGATTGGTTGAAGGCATGTGGCCATCAACATGCAATTCGCCTCAGCATGCAGTGCCACGTGCCCCAATTGAGCAATGGGAATGAAGGGCTTTGCTCAAGGACACAATGCAAGTTACCCCACCCAGGTATCAAACTCATAACCTTCAGATCACAAGTCCAACATTCTTACCTCTTAACGACCGTGCTTCCCCAGTTCCGTAATGATCCCATCCCACCCTACCTCCACCAAACACACCATTGGGTCAGTTGGGTGAGTTTATAAAAATTGCTTTAATTGGAATAGGGGCCGTAAATCATATTGTAATAAAATATAATTTATTACAATAGGGGTTGCAGTTGCACTCTTATTGTAATAAAGTGGTCTTTTAAAGCCCCATCCCACCCCACCTCCACGCTCAACACTCCATGTTCAACTGGGTGAAAATTTTTTTTGACTTCAAACAATCCTCTCAACTTGTTCATAATTCATTTTTAAGCAGATAAACAGTCCTGTAATGACCCCATCCGACCCCACCTATACTCACAACCCCATAGGGTCTCTCACTGTGTGTGTGTGTGTCTCCTGTTATCTTCACAAAGGGTAGTGCAGGCTTGAATAGATATGAGAGGTGGGGGGGGGGGAGGGGTATGGGAGGTGGACATTGAAGATAGAAGAATGTTGATATACCTCCCTCCCTCCCACCAACACCCACTCGCTCACATAAGCACTCAATCTTTACGTATATAGATTTATTTATTTATTGGTGTTTAAGGTTACATATTTATGCACAATGGCTAATCATGACCGTCACAGTTTTACGGGTGGAGGAAGCCGGAGTACCCGGAGAGAACCACCTAGCAACGGCGAGCAACTGTCAGCTCCCCAACATAGTAAATCCACACAAGCAGGGTTAGCATTGGTTGAAGGCAAGTGCTCCATGACCATCGACGTGCAGTACGCCTTGGTACACAACGCCACAGTGCCCCCATACTGGCAATGGAGATGACGTGTCTTGCCCACGGACACAACGCGGTTGCCGCAGGCAGGATTCGAACCGAGGACCCTTTGGCTTGCAGCCTGCACCTCTACCTACTGAGCCACCGCGTTCCCAACGCCTATAGATAATATTTCTCCCTTTATCAGCTGGAGTGCCTAAAGTAAAGCCTAATTTAGAAGGAATCGTTTCCCTAATAAACAACCTTGCATTTCTCAACATATGACCATAGGCGTACGGACCGTGAGGGGGAGGGAAGGGCTGCACCCTCTCCACCCCACCCCCAATTTTTCTGTAATGACCCCATCCGACCCCACCTATACTCACAACCCCATAGGGTCTCTCACTGAAAATATGCGCATCGTCGACGTGCAGAACGCCTTAGTACATGGCGTCATCGTGCCCCCCACCCCCAATGGGGTTAAGTGCCTTGCCCAAGGACACAACACGGGAGTCCAATCGATCGCTCAGACGGTCACCCATCCTAGGGTCAATCGAGCTCGACGTCAGGCCAGTGGGAGAAAGAAACCCCAACCTGATGATCGCCCTGTAATCGTCACTGCTGATCACTCGTCAGTTTTCCTTTCTTCCATAAGCCCTTCTTGACCCAGTGGGCCAGTGACCCGACTGCCCAATCACAGAAGCCCCAATGGCAACCTTATACCCCCAACCCAACCCCCCCCCCCCCCACCCCGTGGCCTTACCGATAGACTCTAACCTTCAAAATGCCAATATAGGCCCAACCGGTCCATGGTGTCTGGAAAGCGACAGTCAAGTTGTACTGGGGAAAGTGGCACAACTGACGTGAGTAGGACCTGTGGAAAAAAAGAATAGGGTAAGGCCGGCTTGGTCTGAAAGCAACTGTGGAAAGGGGATATCACACTGTACGGGCTTGAGAGGGTTTTACATAAGCCAGGGACTACTCAAAGGCTGGACACAAGCCATTCGCAGGACCCGAGTGACGTCTGTGGACATCAATAAGGAATAAGGGACGTTTCATACCTTACATTTTACTTTGAAACCAGCACAATGAACTGCTTCCAGTGTATCCACATTTGTATGGTTTTGTTGGCAAACGATGGAAAAATAGTTCAAATTATTAAAACAATTAATTTTCATTGAAAAAAGTAATGTTGTTAAAGGATTAACAGGCGTGGTCATGTCGTGTTGGATTGTTTTACGAGTGGAGTAAGCTGAAGTATCTGGAGATAACTGCAAAGTTGTGTCCTTGAGCCAAGAACTTTATCCCCATTGCTCAGTTGAAACACGGTGTGCTGAGGCTAATTGCACGTTGATGGCACACATGCCTTCAACAAATACTAACCCTGCATCGGCAGGATTAGTAAGTTGAAGAGTCGGTCAATGACTCGCAGTCGACACTACTCAGTGGTTCTCTCCAGCTTTCTCCACCCGTAACCCTGTCACTAAGAAGATATGACTTCACCTTTTCAAGAGCCATTACTACCAATAAATAAATACATAACTAAACATTACCGGACTGGTTATTTTTCCTTAAAAAAAATATTTATGAACAAGTTGGAATGATTTTGTGTTGAAGTACACAAAATTCACCCAACTGACCGCATGAGGTGTTTGGGGTAGGGTTTGAGTCGGATTGGGTTCAAAGATATTTGCGAATATTCTAATGGGCTATACCGTACAAACAAATACAGATGACAACTGAAGATAAGAAACTAGTTTGTTGCCTGTTTCAGTAGAGTTTATCCAGAGCGGGAAATTCCAGCAGTTTTTCATGATTTTAGCAAATTCCTGCCCAAAATGCAGAAATTTTATTTCTAAGGAATTTGCTTGAATATGGTCTTCACCCTATAGGGCCTACCCTATCCTACCCAACGTAACGACCAAAATGACCAGCCATATTCACAAGAATTGACATTTATTTTTCATAATTTTTTTTCATCTCTTGCAAAGAAAACATAGCTTATGATATCTCATTGGAAAGAGCTCGGTGGGGTGGGTGGTTAATGCGGTGAGACAAGCGGATTGAAGTGAACTGTTGTTGGTTGTCTGTTCCAAGAAAGAGCGGTCACATGCGATTCTTATGTTAAAGAGTTTAAAAGAAAGTACAACGGCGCGCGGCACCATTGATCTGCACAAGATATCACCACAGTTTGACTTGGGTGTGGGGGGGGGGGGGGGGGGGGGGGGGGGGGTGTAGGAATGCAACTAACATTTTCTCAAGGGGGGGGGGGGGCACTTCTGCTCCCGATTTTGAGAGAGAAGTTTTCCCGTCTATAGGGGTGGCTAGGCATGTCCGCCGTGGTCTGGAATCATTTTGTTCCTCGTTCGTTCATCTTCAAGCAGTAGCAATATATTACTCTTTCTGCTCTTGTAGTGTATCATACGGGAAGGCAGTGACTCAGTCGTTACAGCGTTGGACTTCCGAAAGGGCCAAGAATCGATACCCACCAGGAAAAAATTCAACTTTCAAGAGCTTTTACCCATAACAGGCCCGTCGGAACCGGGGGGGGGGGGGGGTGGCTGCACCCCCCCCCCCCATAATTTGCTCATATTTCGTCGTTAGTTTATCCATGATGGGAGCAACCGATGTAATCTGAATAAGACTGGACATTACATTATTTAACACATATTAGAACAGTGGCGTAGGAACCGGGGGGGGGGGGGGTAAGGGAGATATTTCCCACCCCCACCCCAACAAATTTGTCAGAAGTAGGCGTTACTGGGCTGGGTTGGTGGTTTCTCCACACGGGATGCCCACTGGTTACCATATTCCGACATTGCTGTTAATGATTACTGGATTGAGTGGGTTCCATGTGAGCTTTCTTCCACCAATAAAACTGACAGTCGCGTTTTCGCCTAATTGTGGAAAGCGATGTTAAACCCCAGCCAACCACAGGGTAATTCATTGCATGTTCACTATTCCTGTCATTCTGCTCGGAAATCACGCTGAATTGATCAGAGAGCTGACGTATTTCCTTATTGACGATGTATTTGCTCAAATTAACTCAGAATGCATATTTGTACATCTTAAATTAAAAAAATTCCCCGGGGGAGGCCCCCCTGACACCACCAACGAGACGGGGAGGTACCCCCTCTCGTGCTCACCCCCACTCGCCTCTTCGCGGTTCGGATGACGCTTCGCGTCATAGGAATATAAGATTTATTTGCTCAGAATCAACCAGAATGCATGTTTTTACCTCTTAAATTCGAAGATTTTCTCGGGGGAGGCCCCCGCCCACCCCCCCCCCCCCCCCCACTAACGACACGGAGGATATCCCCTCTCGTGTTCACCCCCACTCGCCGCTTGGATGACGCGCCGCGTCATGGGAATATAGGTCCTACCCCCCCCCCCCCCCCAAAAAAAAAAAAAAAAAAAAAAATTAGCTTACTACGCCCCTGGATTAGAATTATGAACGTATCACTGAATGTATAGCATGCACCTGCATATGTCGATGTGCAAACGTTTTGAGCAATTCCTTTGGCAGCTTAGAAGACCACGACGACCGTTGGCGTAATGATAAAACTAATGAATCCACCATAAGGCCTGACTGTTTTTTTAGCATGACGGAATACGGCCACGACCTGCAGGTGAGCCCGGTGTGAGAACCGTCCCAAAATGTTATGGGGTTCTATGGGGATTTTGAAACATTTAAAAAAAAAAAATACTTTTGCCGTTTAAAAAAATCAAGAGGTTTTTGCTTCAAAAGCGACCAGAATGCTTCCTTTGATTTTCCTTTTCAAAAAAATTTCTGGGGAGTAACCCCCTCCCCTCTCCCATCCCCTCAAAAAGCTCGTACCGTCAGCGCTCGCGACAGATGTATTCGGCATCTGGATACACCATACCCATTTAGTACCAGTCAGTTCACCCAAATTAGCAATATCAGCACCCCCCCCCCCCCCCAATATAAATTTCGTTCCGACGGGCCTGCATAATCATCGTTATCATTCGCAGCTGGCTGGCCGGTGCATTGTGTAATCAGCTAAACTACCGCATTACAGTCTGGCTGGTCATCTTATTTTCGTGGCGGTTAGGTCAGCTTTAAATTTTGTACATTTCGTATTTCATTCGTAAACCTAGCGTCGGCTGTATTATACGCCATGGAGGGTGTCGCTATAGTAATTTAGGGTGTGAACCACTAGAAACCCCTTCATAATATCTCCATTCAGAACATTTACCTCTCGATTGGTGTCCGGGATAACGATTCGCTTTTGTTAATAATCATGCATCCAGTTTCATACGGGACTATGTTCAATATGTTGCTTTATGTACACAAACAGCCAAACACAATGAGGTAGAACCAGATTCGAGTTTTTGTGATCCATCGTATCATATTTTGGAACAGGGTTTTGTGTCGGGTGAGTGACAAGTTTTGAAACCGATGCAAACACAAATTACAAGAACTATTAGTTTTAAACTGTAATTCCGACTGACAAAGAATCCAACTCGGCCTTGATCAATCTTCCAAGGCATGCCTTCAGTTGTTAATCCTAAGTTGAAATCTAAAAATAAAAAAAACCGATCGGGTGATTTAATAACCACTGGCTTGAAGGAATGACCCCCAATGTGATTCCAAATCAAAGCTGATATACCCCCCCCCCCCACACACACACACATACACCACAATTGATAAACAAAGGGAGAATCAGGATTGAATTTATCTTATTTATTTATTGGGGTTTAACGACACTTTCGACAGTCAGTTGAAAAGTGTTACGGGTGGAGAAAACTCGACTACCCGGAGAGAATCACCGAGTAATGGCGAGCAACGGTCAGTCCCCAATATACTAACTATACACAATTAAGCAGGATTAGCACTGGTTGAAGACAAGTGCACCATCGACGTGCAATACGCGTGAGTACACTGTGCATCCTCTCACCCAAAGTGGGCAGCTGGGATTAAGTATCTTGCCCAATGACACAACGCGGTTGCCAACCAAGATTAAAAGATAGAGATAGATTTCTTTTATTTCATATTGAAAAGGAAATATTTATGAAAAAAAAATTGCGAATCGCACAGTCTGAACGTTATTCAACGAAGCAACTGGATAGGGATAGGCCCCTAAAGTTAGCCT
The DNA here is from genome assembly GCA_031216915.1 of Pictodentalium vernedei. NCBI lineage: Eukaryota > Metazoa > Mollusca > Scaphopoda > Dentaliida > Dentaliidae > Pictodentalium > Pictodentalium vernedei. The sequence goes on from CM062293.1 coordinate 277,319,254, forward strand.
TCTATTATTATTTTTGTTTGGATTCAAAGATGGTGATTACCTTATCACTGCCTTCAGAACATATCTCGATAGCTCTCGATACTCACGTTTTTGGCAATGTATATAAAACATTTGGACGGACCCGTATGTGTAGGTCCTACGCTGTCAAAAATGTGTACGACTGGTATTGTACTTGTCCTGAAACTTGGAATATATACCTTTCTCTCTCTGGCCGAAAAAAAAAAACAAATAAGAAAAAAATCTATGCTTGCATTACAAACTAAATCACCTGTGAAAAACTGCCCGAACACTCCATTTGGAACGTGAACAAGTAATACCTCTAAAATAGAGAACTCATAACCATTTCTTATTATTATTATATTTATCATCAATATCGTAATTGTTTATTTGTATTTAACGCCAATTTCAGAATAAGTTTGGTAGCTATTTATTTATTAATTTGGGTTTAACGACACTTTCGACAGCCAGCGTCACATCGTGTCGGTTAGTTTTACAGGGTGGAAGAACTCTAAGAGAACCACTGAGCAACGGCGAGCAACTGCCGTACTCGGCATCTTACTAACTCCACACAAGCAGGGTTAGCATTGGCTGAAGACACGTGTCTTGCCCAAGGACACTACGCGGTTGGTGCAGGTGGGATTCGAACCAATGACCTCTCGTTTTGCAGACTACACCTCTATCGGTCTGCTGAGCTACCGCGCCCCAAGTATGTTAGCTACATCAACAAAATTCTGGTATCTGGTACAGTATCGTAATTACACGATTCTGATCATTGAAGAACAGACGGTCAGCATCGACGATATGTTGGGACGTAAGAATCGAATTCAACCGCTATTTCTTGGACCGGACAATAAACGGCAGTCCACTTCAATCCGCTAAACTGACCGCATTACTCCACCCCTCACCTCCTCGCCCATCGGCCAGTTTCGCGAGAACAACCATGAAATAAGTTTAAGATGTAAAACAAAAACAACTTATTAACTTCCGTCATAATATGCATATATATCTCTCTCTTTTCTTCCCCAAAAACGGAGAAATACCCCGAAGTTCGGGTTTAAAAAAATATACTGTTCAATCTCTTAACTTAATTAATAATTTAATACCTCAGAAGCGTTGTTGTCTGGTTGTTGTTCCTTCATGCTGTCCATTTCAAACCGTTCTCCTAAAAAGTCAGTTGGAAGCCAACACAGGGTTCTGTCAACACCTCTTACAAGTCAAAATATACAGTACCGGTAGATTACACGTCAATTAATTTCAGGCAGTTTTTAGAAAAAAATCTCTGAAAATTTCTGTTGCCGTCACTCCAGTATTTACAAATTATACATAACATTATATACAAAGTGAAATGAATACTATTGCACACATGAACTGAACACATTGCATTTTTCTTCGACAAAGTTCAATAGTAATACAGGCAAGTTTGCAGTTAAAAACCACTTTTCCCATTCGATTTAATCGTAATTATTAAGAAAACAAGAATACTTGAACGTAATTGATTCTATTGGTTTATTATAAATTGGTGGGATTTGTTAATTGGTTGTTGCCAACGGGACAAATTGCTACATAAAGTAAGCTATTTGTATCGAAGGTAACTTGGCGGAGAGTGGTTAATCATTGGTTGAAACTTGTTGTTAAACTTACGAAAGACACGTGCTATCATAGAAACATTTGTTATCACACGTGACCGTTTGAAAAAGTTCTCTCGGAAAATCATACGCCGATGAGATCAATCGACGCGATTTGACGCGACTTGACGAGATATTTTATTCTGTCAATGATCTTGCCTCTTGCCTCAAAGTAGTATGTCCCGGTTTTAGGGAATTCTGTGCGGTCCTGCTATTTAGGAGAAAAATACTAAATACCAGAACCCCAGAAAAAGGCAACTGTAAGAATGAATTTACTTCTATTCTTCTTTCCTGTAACGATTATTACATAAAATGAACATATTTCATCGCAAAACACTGCGCAAATGTAATTTAGAGGGGTGTTCTGGTATTTAGGAGGACTTGGGCAAAAGATAAGATACTTTTAGTTTTAAATCTCGTGCCATTTTGGGCTCATGTATTGCCTCTCGGCATTTCTCCAAAACATGCTGGTCACGTGACCCGATTCGAGAATTGGCTGTTGACAAAATACCTCGCCAGAATGTCCTGATGAAGAGGAGAAATATGCTTAGCATAATTGTTTTTGTGAACTAATGTACGTTTGATTTAGAAAACAAAGCTCTACTTGGGAAGGTATATTCCAAGATTAAAATCGGCATTTCTTTGCAAGCTATAGGCTATAGCTATCATTTACCCAATCCGTTATCGGCTCCTATCCTTCAAGTTCCAAGAAAAAGTAAAATGTCTTCTGTTTCCCTTATTCGTCGTTTGAAATTTGACATTCTTTACACTGCAGAGTTTATTTCATTAATCCCATTCCAGAGATCCATGCACTTATGATTTAACCCAATGAGGAAAAGCAGCTTGTCGTTACGGACAACGGACATGTTGATCAATTGAACCTCCGGTGAAACTTTGTATACTTATTTCACACGTTTTTTTTTCCATTTTTGGTTCACGTAATTTCGACGTAAACAGGAAATGTCTGAACTTGATCTTAGTTTTGCCAAGTTTTGGGCCATGAATCGTTTGGATGTCATTCGTAACCGCATATAAGCGCACTTGCCTTTGATAGTCATCAAGAATGGTACAGATATTGCTATTGTTTCAGTAACGTTAGCCCTATTTGTGTTGTAAAAGTTGACATTTGTGTGTTTTTTTTGTGTTTCTTTTCCAGTTTTAATAAAAAAAAAATCATTAGGGTTGGGCTGCAAAATTAGGGTCGGTCGGGTAACTGGGACCAAACCATTATTTTTTTTTTTGGACTTACCAAAATGACCACACACTTCACTTAAATGCAATATCCTTGCATCTGCTGGCCACTGCAAATAATTTCTAATATTCTATGTATACGTTTGAATGGAATTGGATAAAAAAAACTGTTGTAAACTATACTTGCACCAATAACATTTTCAAGATAGTAGGCCGAGATGGATTAGTGTCGTTTCGTACATGGGAGTTCCATACATGACTGTTTCGTATACAAAAGAAGATGTTTTGTACATATATGAAAGGACGTTTCATACACAGGCAATTTTATAGGGTTTTAAGTATTTTTATATGAAATAATAGACTACTTACTGTTGTAAGGTATTATAATCCAGTATAAAAAAATCCACATTTGAAATATCATGGAACAGAATTTAATATGTCCAACCACCAGAGTATGTCATACATTTGAAAATAGTGATGAACCGATTATCAAAACTTGCTATGAACCGATTACCGATTATTTCTCTGTTGATTTCGATGCCGATTCCGATGGTTGAAATAGGACCCTGAAGAAAATCTGTTAGTGCCTGTTATACTGCAGAATTTCATTGATAAATCACCAATTATGAAAGCTTAATACCACATACTGGTAAGTTCTCAGAGTATGCATGTTTCATGCTGGGCAATATTATTCTGGTAAATAGTGTTACTACAGTTTGGGTAATAATACACTTGTCTGTATTAACTAGGAAGATACTGAGCACACATACTTTGTGTCTTAGTTGAATAATAACACTGATGTTAATGTGTGTTGTGAAGTTGTATGGCACATTGTTTACAGACACCTACGCAAGGTCAGAATATATTATTTAATGTTCAATTGGAGAGAAACATCAAGGAATGTAGGCTTAACAGACTTAAAAAATGAGCTTGACAAACTGCAAACATGTGACAATCATGTGACTTACATGTTGCGTAACAATAATCTGCATGTACTAAGGCTGTGTATTTTTTTCAGTTTGGTTCTTTTTTTTTTTCAAAATCGAAACCGAACCGCCGCCTTAACAAAAAAAACAAGCCTTTCGGGTTTCAACAAATATCCCAGAATATTGATAAGTTTATGACCTCTCCATCACCTGCATTCCGCATGCCAAAGGCTAAAATGTCAGGCAAATGTAAACGCTGTGCCAGTTATGCTTACTTTGAGATAATTGACAACAAATCCCCCCAAAACAGTGCTAGAAAAATTTCTTTTTTCTTTAACGATATCTACAGAACCACCACCAGAGGGAATATGAAAAATTAAAAAGTCTTTCGTAAGAATCTATACATGCGATTCAAGAATCGTTAAGTAAATTTAATGAACTGGGTTCAGCCTCAGACTCGCTTATATTCGAGTTACCAATAAAAGTTATTCGTATATCAAGACGTACTTCAATAATAGTTAAGAAAATCACAAGAAATATGATTTGTGTTCCTTTTATTCCACTGTCATATGAAGCAGGGGGCAGTCTATTTTGAAGTGATGTAATAATTACCGGAATAAGCACAACAATTGCATATTATCCACCAAAACCAGGGTGAGAGCTTAGCAACACCTTAATAAATAAGGAAATGTTGATTTTTGCTAAAATGTAGCTTTTCTTGTAAATGTTTGCATCTTGACAAGGCCCCAATCTGACTGACAGAACAAGGCAGATCACTCCAGTGGTGGAGCCATGGTTTGAAATCCTGGGGGACCATGCTGTTTAAGAGGTGGGGCAGAATCTCAGGACTGAGGGTACTGTACTTGTACTGAGGGCAGGAAATCAGAAAAAATCTTTTAAAATTTGAGGATGGGAGGAACAAGTTGGATTGGGGGGGGGGGGGGGGGTACTGGTCTCCCTAGATACCCCATGGCTCCACCGCCGTAACCCACTACAGTAGCCCACCACAATATGTCCATTAGCTAAGCAGAGTGGTGAACACTAAGTAACCCTGGTGACTCAACATGCTGTATGAGCCTCATGACTTGGATGACAAATACAGACCCATTTTATGTAGACATTATCTTCTAAAATGTGGATTCCAACAATACATTTTGAAAAAACAAAAGCCGAGTTTTTGTACAAAACCGAACCGAAATGCAAATTTCAAAACTGTCCAGCCCTAACATGTACCAATTGAAAAAAGAGTATTTCTTAGTTTTTCTCCACTTTTAATTTCTTATTGTATTGTGATGCTTGCATCATGAAGTACTACAGACTAGCGGCTGAGCGCATTTTATTTGTCCCCTACGGGAACCGTAAGGGGACTATAGGATTGCACTCCATCTGTCTGTCCGTCCGTCCGTCCGTCTGTCTGTCTGTTTTGTATGTTACCGCCTCTCCCTCCAACATGCTTTAAGCTACACCTTTCATAATTGGTACATGGATAAATGGTTCTGAGGGGGATGATGCACGCTCAAAATTTTTTTTTCAAAATCCAAGATGGCTGGATGGCGGCCATTTTTGTTGTGTTTTTTAAAGCTTTTTTTCTCTATTTTCATGTTACCACCCCTCCCACCAACATGGTTGAAGCTACACTTTGCATATTTGGCACATGGATAGAGGGTTGGGAGGGGATGATGCATGTTCAATATTTTTTTTTCAAAATCCAAGATGCTTATATACTCTAGTGTCTTCTGTGACAAAAACACCTTATGTCACAAAAGCGCCGTAGGGGACTAATACTACCTCGGTGGTCAAACACTTGTTTATACATGTATCCTCCAATGCAACATTGTTCAGCACCTGAGTGAAGACCGGTGACTTCGTTCAGCTGGGAATAGAGGTGATTTCGTACCGATTGCAGATGATAAATTCCGCAAATCACTAAATATTCTGATATGTCCTACACACGTTGTTAATGGGGAAACTTTATTGAAATGGCCAGATATCAAAGACATTTTAATGGTCAGCAAGTGTCAGGATTTCACGGTAACGATCGTTACCGGTGGTAGCGTGTCGGTACCGTGGTCACAAAATGACGGAACCGAAATATCGTTACCTACTCAATCTGTCACTAAAGACATTGAAACATTTGTTGTTGAAAGAAATTCTCATAAGAGTTGCTCGTTGGTGAAAAATCATCACTGTGATAGAAACGAAATGCTGTTTACATCGAATACAGAAACAAGTTGAAGTGGAAAAAACACGTGTGTACCGTTTGCACACGTTAGACATTTCAACCAATAACATTCTCGGAATGAGTAAAGTATGGGACCCTTTTGCTGAAGTGAATGTGATTGGCTCATTCTATAAACATCTTGACGTTTTTTTCGTCAGTAACATTATCACAAGTAATTTCATTGTGTGTCTGAAAATTGTTTTAAGTATGATAAAATAACAAGCGCCTGTGTTCAATATATGTTGAAAACTGAAAAGCAGTTTTTTGAACAAAGGTATCATGCACAGGTTTACTGGCGTTATAATATCTAAAACAATAAATATATATTAAAAAATCAACATCCCTATAACCTCTGTTTGGTATCTATCGTGCCGGGGGTAATTCCCTTCACTCTGGACTGTTAATATAGGAGGCTGAGATGTCTCGGGGCCGAAACGTCCCAATATCATTTCACATATAACTTACAAGTATATCAATGTATGCAGGCAGTTTTATCTAGGAGGGAAACGTGTCTGAAATCTAAAAAGCTAGGAATGATATAAAATTGCCTCGATTCGGAAAAACTTCAAAAAGGTTCCCATAATTGCTCACAGGCGGTACCTAAATTTCGTTACCGGCGGGTTCCGTGTCTCTTAAACCACAGAAACAATTTTTCGGTTCCGTTGACATCTGAAATCCCGGTACTTGGGTCAGTGTTGCATGTAAATGTAGAATAACCGGAAACTGCCGGTGATGAGCTGATTAATAAAATGCCCCATCAGATAATGCCGATTATTTTAGACAACAATTGGCCAATACCGAATGCTGATGTCAGATGGTTTCTTTATTATTCAAGCTTACTGCAGAAGCTGGCTGATTTACAATAATCAGAATTTAATTTACTTGCCATTAATCCCCATCAACCCGGAAGATAACACACTTTTAATACTCACTTAAATGAGTTAGCTAATAACTGAGTCGAGAACTCATCACATGCATCATCACGGTAAATTGTGTTCTGAACTTTTGGTGCGGTTTACATCAACACTGGCAACAGTTCATTTCAAAGCCTGGTTTTTGCCAAATCGTTTTGAAGTCGACTATCACAGACAAACAGTCTTTGAAGTTAACTATTAAAGGCATTCAAAACGTAGCTGAAAAAAAATCAGAGAAAGAACTCAAGCATGTTTTTTTTTTTTCCAAATTAATGCCAGCACCACATTTCCTGTGTGCCTAAAATTGAAAAATAGGCAGACCAAAAATTGATATTTTCATGATAGCGGTTTTTCACCCTTGAATGTGTATAAATATACTTGGAAGAAAATGTTTTGTGAAAATCAAAAGCCGTCGGAACCACACTTTTTAAAGTGGCAGTTTCTTTTCTGTAAACCCATGTATGGGATTGTGTCACACGAGTCATGACTTTGCACTGCATTATCTATTTTTATCACGTGCTCCACACATTTCAACATGAGAAAAATTCTGTGGCTTCGTGTTGATAAATCCCACCCCGAATGGCCTGATATTAAACTAATTGCACCCAAACCTCTCACAGTTAACACAGATTACTAATATGGAGGAATTATCTGTCCAATATGGGAATAAAGAATGCCATTATATACTGAGTCAAAAAAGAAAGTACAATAAACTTTGAGGAGCAATTTTTAGTTTAACTTGACAAAGTCAAGCTGAGCTAATGCCATCACTTGTCGTCCATGGGCGTACGTAAATCCACAATTTCCTTTGGCACACCTCACAGGCCACATTTATGATCAGATCGCTTTGAAATTTGGTATGCTTGTTTGGGGTGACCTCCATATGGGAGCTATCGATTTTCTTTCAATTTCCGTCAAAAAATGTTGCCGCGGCCAACGTTCTTAGAACTTAGTTTAGTCAGACCTCAATATTTCCCTTTGGCACACCCTACAGGGCACATTTATGATTGGATTGCTTTGAAACCTGGCAGGCTTGTTTGGGGTGATCTCTAGATGGGAGCTATCTATTTTCTTCCATTTCCGTTGAAAAATGTTGCCACGGGCAACGTTCTTAGAACTTAGTTTAGTCAGACCTCGATATTTCCCTTTGGCACACCCTACAGGGCACATTTATAATCGGATTGCTTTGAAACCTGGCATGCTTGTTTGGGGTGACCTCTAGATAGGAGCTGTCGATTTTCTCCTATTTCTGTCAAAAATGTTGCCGCAGCCAACGTTCTTGGAACTTAGTTTAGTCAGGCCTCAATATTTCCCGTTGGCACACCCTACAGGGCACATTTATGATCGGATTGCTTTGAAACCTGGCATGCTTGTTTGGGGTGACCTCTAGATGGGAGTTATCGATTTTCTTCCATTTCCGTCCATCAAAAAATGTTCCCACTGGCAATGATCTTTGAACTTAGTTTAGTCAGGCATCAATATATTCCTTTGGCATGCCCTTCAGGGCACATTTATGATCAGATCGGTTTGAAACTGAGTATGCTTGTTTAGGGTGACCTCTAGATGGGAGCTATCGATTTTCTTCAATTTCCGTCAAAAAATGTTGCCACGGCCAACGTTCTTAAAACTTAGTTTAGTCAGACCTCGATATTTCCCTTTGGCACACCCTACAGGGCACATTTATAATCGGATTGCTTTGAAACCTGGCATGCTTGTTTGGGGTGACCTCTAGATAGGAGCTGTCGATTTTCTCCTATTTCTGTCAAAAATGTTGCTGCAGCCAACGTTCTTGGAACTTAGTCAGGCCTCAATATTTCCCATTGGCACACCCTACAGGGCACATTTATGATCAGATTGCTTTGAAACCTGGCATGCTTGTTTGGGGTGACCTCTAGATGGGAGTTATCGATTTTCTTCCATTTCCGTCCATCAAAAAATGTTCCCACTGGCAATGATCTTTGAACTCAGTTTAGTCAGGCATCAATATATTCCTTTGGCATACCCTTCAGGGCACATTTATGATCAGATCGGTTTGAAACTTAGTATGCTTGTTTGGGGTTACCTCTAGATGGGAGCTATCGATTTTCTTCGATTTCCATCAAAAAATTTTGCCACAGGCAATGAACTTCGATGAACTTAGTAAAAACTTAGTGTAGTTAAGCATCAGTATTTCCCTTTGACACACCCTGCAGGGAACATTTATGATTGGATCGCTTGCAGACTTGGTGTGCTTGTGTGGGGTGACATCTATATGGGAGCTGTTGACTTTCTTCCATTTCTGTCAAAAAATGTTTCTGCTGACCTTTGAATTTAGTTTAGTCAGACTTCAATATTTCCCTTCATGAACACACCCTTCAGGGCACATTTATGATCGGATCACTTTGAAACTTAGTATGTGTGTTCAGGGTGACCTCTAGATGTGAGCTATTGCTTTTTTTTCATTTCCATAAAAAATTGTCGTCGTTATCACCAGCCTTTGAACTTACTGCATTTGTGCATCAACTTATCCCTTTTGCACTCTCTGCAGGATATATTTATGAATTTCCATAAAAAAGCGAAAAAAAAACAACTCATTGCCACAAGCAATGACCTTCTACTTAGTGCATTTGTGCATTAACATCTTCCTTGGGCATGCCTCAGAGGGCACATTCATTATCAGGTTGTTTTGAAACTTTGTATGCTTATGCAGGGTGACAAAGATAGGGGCTATTGATTTTCTTTTAATTTCCATCAAAAACTTGCTGTTAGCAACAATCTTTGAATTTATTGCATTTGTGCATCAACATTCTTTGACATGGCCTACAGGCCACATTTATCATAGGATTGTTTTTAAACTTGTGCTCATTAGACGAGGTCTTTAGATAAGAGCTATTGATTAGTATTCATTTCTGTGAAAAAAGTTGCCATTTACAATGGCCTCTGAACATACTGCATTTGGATATCAACATTCTTCCTTTAGCCAGTCTTACAGTTTACATTTAAAAATGCATGGATTACTCTGACGTTGTGCACACACAATGCTGTTACGTTGAAATTTCATCAAATAACATTAGTACCAATGATCTTCAATTTTGCCATTTCATTTATAACTTACCAAGTTCAAGTTTGTCAAGCTACTGTGTCATTGACACTTTCATTTTAGTATTATCGACTTTAATCCCAAACAAATTATTGCAAATTCATATTTTGAGCCTAGCTGTGTGAATTTTCATAATTTCATGTTCTTACTCTTGCCAGAGTCGCGTCAGGGCGTCGCAATTCAGACATGGGGTGAAATGAAAAGTTCACACATGCAGTCAATAGCATGTATGTCCACCGTTTACCTCTTGGATGGCAAGACATCGGCGACGCGTGGGCCTGATAAGTCTGGATGTCACCCTGTGGGATTGCGTTCCACTCGTGCCTTAGAACATTACGTAAATCGCCTAACGTCTGAAGATCATGAAGTCGTACCCGATGGTCCCATTGATCCCAATGATGCTCGATTGGCGGCAAATCTGGTGAAAGTGGGGGCCAGGGAAGAAGTTTGATGCTCTGCTCCTCACGAAAGTCACGACAGATATGTGCCATGTGTCAGCGGGCATTGTCTTGCTGGAATAACTGCATTCGGACGATGGCGTTGAACAACAGGACAACAACAGCGTTAAGAATTTCGTCCCTATATCACTGTCCATTCAGATTACCATCGATGAAGATCAACTGTGTTCGATGGTGCAGGGAAATTCCTGCCCAACCCATTACACTACCCCTGCTGAAACGGTCGCATTCCCGCACGCAAGCATCAGAAAACCGTTCTCGTTGGTGATACACTCTTGCCTTACCATCAGCACGCCTTAGACAAAATCGTGATTCATCACTGAAAAGGACTGTGCTCCAGGGCTGCTGAGTCAAGCGAACACGTTGACGTACCCATTCCATTCTGATGGTACAATGACATTAGGTAAGGATTGGTCCGTGGTATGGAAGCCTATTTCGAATGCCGTGTTCCGCGAGTCTGTTGCGGACAGTTCGTGCACTGATTCTATTGTTAGTTCTACCAGGAGTAATTGCTGCTGTCCTTATCGCCAGAAGGAAGCGATCCAGCAAGTGAGACGTCCTAATGTGTCGGTCTTGTGCAGGGGTCGTAACTCTTGGTCGACCTGAACATGGTCGGTTGGCAGTAGATCCTGTGGTTCTATACCTTCCAATGAGACGATAAATAGTGGCCACAGTGACTCCGAACTCAGCAGCGAGCTCATCTGGAAGTATTCCACCCTCATACATACCAATGGTACGCAACCTCTGATTTTCGGATAACCCAGGCTCTCTAGCACACCATAACACAAAGAAAATCGTTGGTCACCCAATCAATTTGACATTCTTGGGTAGGACGTGCTATTTTGAAATCCGTAGCAAAATTGTATACGGTTGTGTGGACAACAACAACATGTCATTAAACTCTTTGCATGACTTCTTGTCCACAAACATGCAACATTAGAACTATTATATTTCATCCTTTATGCAGGGTATTTGATGACTGGATTCGCATCGTAAAATGCTATACAAAAATGTCCAAATGCTAACCATTTTTAGCTCAACTTTGACAAAGTCAAATTTGAGCTATTGTCATGGCCCGTCGTCCGCCGTCCGTCTGTCCGTATGTCAGCAATTGGCTATGGCTCGGGCTAGAGGCCGTATTTATGAACCGATCTTTACGAAACTAATTGGGTACCTTTGTTATGACCGTGGGACGAGAACGAGTGTTTTTGGGTGCGGTCCAAAATTCAAGATGGCTGCCAGCCACCATTTTGTACCGACGATGCAGAAATCTGTTTTTTGTACAGAACTTCCATATGAAAGCTCTGATTTGAATAATTTTTTGTATGAATGTTTAGTACCATGGGATACATCACATATAATACGGTTTTTTTTTCTCGTACGTAAATTGTGCAAATTAGACTAATTTTGATGTTTTTTGGGGTTACTTTCAGCACTGTTAAGTGCAAATGCCAATACGGCTCGGGCTAGAGGCCGTATTTATGAACCGATCTTTATGAAACTTCTTGGGTACCTTTGGTATCACCGTGGGATGAGAACGAGTGTTTTGGGGTCCGGTCCGAAATTCAAGATGGCCGATGGCAGCCATTTTGTACAAAATTAGGTGCAATCAGATTTTTGCACAGAACTTCCATATGAAAGCCCTGATTTGAATAATTATTTTGTGTGAATGTTTAGTACCATGGGATGCATCACATATAATACAGGTTTTTTTCTCATGCAGAAATTATGCAAATTAGATGAACTTTGATTTTTTCAGTGCGACTTACACACAGTAAGTACACATGTCAATACGGCTCAGACTAGAGTCTGTATTTATGAACTGATCTTCACGAAATGTCTTGGGTACCTTTGTTATCACCTTGGGACGAGAACGAGTGTTTCTGGGTGCGGTCTAAAATTCAAGATGGCTGCCAGTGGCCATTTTGTACCGAAATTAGGTCTAATCAGTTTTTTGTACACATCTTCTATACAGCTCAGACGAGAGGCCGTATTTATGAACCAATCTTTACGAAACTTCTTGGGTACCTTTGTTATCACCGTGGGATGAGAACGAGTGTTTTTGGGTGTGGTCCGAAATTCAAGATGGCCACCAGCAGCCATTTTGTACCAAAATTAGTGCAATCAGTCTTTTGTATAGAACTTCTGTTTGAAAGTTCTGATTTGAATAAATTTTTGTATGAATGTTTAGTAACATGGAATACATCACATATTGTAAGGGGTTTTTTTTCGTGCCGAAATTATGCAAATTAGATGAACTTTGATTTATTCAGTGCTACTTACACAATGTAAGCACACATGTCAATACGGCTCAGGGTAGAGGCTGTATTTATGAACCGATCTTCACAAAACTTCTTGGGTACCTTTGTTATCTCCTTGGGATGAGAATGAGTGTTTCTGGGTACGGTCCAAAATTCAAGATGGCTGCCAGTGGCCATTTTGTACCGAAATTAGGTCCAATCAGTTTTTTGTCACAAGTTCTATACAGCTCGTATTTATGAACTGATCTTCACAAAACTTCTTGAGTACTTTTGTTTTCACCTTGGGACAGGAACGAGTGTGTTTTGGGGTGCCTTTGTTATCACTGTGCTATGAGAACAAATATTTTGGGGTTCAGTCAGACCCACTCTGGGACTCAAAGATTTTTTCTAGTTCAGCATCTGACTGTCACCCACCTTTACAATACTTTACCTATACATTTGTTACAGGCAATGGTCAGTATTCATGTACAGACCGTTACAATACTTTATATGTACCTTTGTTATCAGGTCATTACCTAGATGTTTGTCATTGCTGTGTCACATACTATACATGTACATGTCTTTGTCTTGACAAGTTGAGCTACAGTGTCATTGACACTTTCATTCCTTCATATTGGCCTTATATTCACTATATTTATCATCACTTTTTGACACCAAGATGGAAACTGCTAATCAAATTTTTTGAAAACAAAAAATACCCTGTTTATGCCATTTTTTTCATGTTTGTTTCTATTATACTTTCTTTTTTGACTCAGTATACATTTAATGAGATGATGAGTGTGGTTGAAAGAAATATTGCTACATTTTGCAGACTGCAGTACAGTTTGGGCAGTGAAGAGCATCCGTATTCACATGATGGATAAAAAACAACTCGGTACACAGTTACACAATCAAAATCTTTCATATAATATTCATATAATATTCTGCCTTTTCTTTCACGAAACCATCACTTACCTGATATCAGTAACAGACGAGTGACGTACCAATCGCTTGTCACTGATTGTCCCACGAAGGGAAAGAAAGTTCATTGCAGATCATCCATAACATGTTCACTGAGTTTCAGACAATTGGTGTGGGCCGATGTTGAACCATCGGGTGCTGATGGTGAACCGATGGGCGCTTATCGGCCGAGTGCCAATGTTACACCGATTAATCGTCTCATCTCTATGATTAATCAGCTTTGATCAGTTCTTATGATACATGTATGTAATCACAGCATTGTTATTACACTGGAGTCATAATAGGCACATGAACACATTAAAATGATTATTTTTCAGTACACGTACTTTTTATTACTGCAATGTTAAAAACCCTGTATATCATCATGGGGATTTCTCTCCCCCCCACCCCCATCTCACCCTAGTTTAAGTAAGACAACTTACTGAGACGTCATGTCCCTAAGCAAACAAAGTGCAGAATTCTTGTGGTTGTGCACGTCACCTTCCAGTTCAAGATTCTCGGGGATCTGAACCCACTACCCAACTGCTAGTGCGCAGACCAAATAAAATTATATATATCAATATGTTATTGCAATAATTTGGTTATTTTTACATACAGGTTGTTATCTCTACTTGGCCCAAGACAGTCATGTACGAAACGTCCTAAAAGTTTGTGTATGAGATATCCTAAATTGCTGTTTACTTGGGCTGGGCGGTTTTGAAATTTGCATTTCGGTTCGGTTTTGGTTTTGTACAAAAACTCGGTTTTCGGTTTTTCAAAATATATTGTAGAAATCCACATTTTAGAGGGTAACGTACACATAAAATCTGTCTGTATAAATTTGTCATCCAAGTCATGAGGCTCATATAGCGTGTTGTTCAGTGTTCACCAGTCGAACCGATAAACCACCCAGCCCTACTGTGTATGAAATGCCTGTGCACGAAACATGATATTTATTTATGTTCATAACCTTTACTGTGTACTTCAACACCAGCGGTGAAACATGGTATTTGTAAAATGATCAGTTTATCAAATGCTGTTTCTTTTGCTGAACTGGAAACTGCCACTTGCTCTGCACTTATACAGCCCAATATATTTAATTTCTACGTGTAATTTTGAAAAGCTTGAACTTCAAAATAGATTTCAAATTCAAAAAATTGAAGTCAGATGAAAAATAGGGTTACAATGACCGAAATGAGCGACTTTTACTTGATAAAATTTTTAGGGTTGGCATAATATTTTAGGGTCTGTCGGGTTACCCCAAACACAGGCATTTGTTTTTTTTATTTTGGGGGGGGGGGGGGGGGGGGCTGACATTTTACAACATTACACCCTGCTGAACATTTTGTTTATCTGTGGTGTGTATTGCTACCACAGCATTTTCCTCTTGTTTATCAGGGAAGATGTGTTTTAAAATTTTTGTTTAGCAGTTTTTTTTTCCTATCTCTTGAAATTGATTAGCAAGTGGGTGTAGTTGTTTAGCAGTTTTCATTTATGATGGTTCCACCCTCAAAAGTTCTAAAATAAGTCAACAATTACATGTATAATTAAATCATGTTTCAATCAACCAAATAAAACAAAACAAACGTAGCAATGTCACTCTCACTGGGACATGAACTTTAAAGACTCCACTGGTCTATATGATGAACAACATGCCAGACTTTCCCCCTCCTGGCAGACATCATGCTGATTGTGCCCCCTACATATTACCTGCCAGTCTCCCAGCCAAACTAAAAAATATTGACAAACAGTAATAGGGAAATGGGGAACAACGGTGTATGAAATATGGGGGGCAACCACATAACAAGGGCAAGCAATGCCATAATCCTGAAATGCTACAAAATCAGTTCATGTTCATTGACTAGGCTTTCGTATCGGTCTCTTACAAATTTGTTTTGCATACTAAAAGTGTGTGGGGGCTGGGGGGGGGGGGGGAAGAGGGGAGTGTCAGTTAGTAGGGGGGACAAATTTGTAGTGGTTCGAAATCTCCAGACATAGTAGTAAGAAACCTGGGATAAACCAGTAGTGGTACAAAAGTGCACTAGGACGAACTTATAGTGGTACGAAACCTCCAGATCCCATTTATTAATATAAGAATAATTTTTTATGTATTCTAGGGTGAAAAAGACCATAGGGCGAACGAACCCGATACCTCAGACGAACAGGCCCACTTTTAGGGCGCACAGACTCCGGACGAACATGTATTTAGGGCAAACGGACCCGATACCTATTAAAAGACAAAAATGCCTTATCAGCCATTTTTTTTTAAATTTTTAGTTTTGTTTCACATGAAGTGAGTATTTCTCTGTGTTAATGTTATAACCACTGGGCACAATATAGATAATTAAAACCTGAACACTTGGGTTCTGGTTACAGATTATTAAAGAGTTTTATTTTTACACAGAAAACTGGAACACTCGAGATGGAATTCTTGCTTGGAACAGCTCGATGACCTCCAAGCAAAGTATAGTTGATTGGTTGTTTAACAATCACGTGTTTCTGTATGCCGGTAACATTTGTGAGTGACTGTTTTGAACAATATCTCTCATAGTTACGATGTGCCTAAAAAAGCATCCTTCGTAGTTACGACGTTGAGCTGGGTTGGTGTTGGTATTTTTGGTGTGATTTGGTTTTGGACCACCACTGAAAAACTGCATTGCATTAATTTGAAAACACCAACATTTTCAGTGGCAAGTTCAATCTGTTCTCCATTGCGCATTTTAATAGTTTCGATATTTAACAATGGCGGAACAGACTAAAAGTCTGTTGGTTACAGAATTTGAACGAATCGACAAGGAGAAATGCAAATGTAAACTTTGTGACAAAGTCATATCATATTATCAACATCACGAGGCAATACTTCTAATCTTAAAGGCCATTAAAGTCCTCGCACAAAAACAATTTACTGAAATTGAACGATCTATTTCGAGGTCTGCCGATTCCAGTGTTTTTGGTTTTGCCAATACCGATATCTACAGTTCTAGATATTGGCCGATACCGATACTTCATTGACATGGGAATAAGCACATGTGAAGTCAACCTGTCAAAACAGCAAAAGTTGATGGCATGTTGTAACTTATACAGTGTTTTAATTCTTGGCACCGATAGTCGATACATGAGTTTTGTTGCAGATCACCTCAAACAGAAAAACTGGAAATAATACATACCACCATGTGTATTGGAAGAAATTTTACCCAATAATTAACTTTAAAAAAAAAATACATATTATGCAGGTGTCATTGTATCTCCAGGAATTGTTTTACATGACAACCAAGGGGAACCGAAACCATCTTTTTAAAACAGGCTATAATTCCAGGAATTGTTAAAGTGTTTCCAGGAAACTGGGTGATTGCCATGTGCTTTTTTATGTGTACCCATACCATGTATGGTACACATAATGCCGGCATCCGGGGGTGACCATCCGTTGTTCATCCATCCTTTGTCCGTCCGTCTGTCCGTCCGGCATCCATATCCATTTCTTTGGCATTCGATAACTTGAAAAATATTGCTTGGATTGTCAAGTTACTTTATATTTGTGTTCAGGTTACTGATGTGCCGAGCTGTATAGTTTTTGGTGTAAATCGGATAATTTGATCCTGCGATATTAACCCTTTATCCTTCAAATTGAAAATTCCTCCAATCCCTTTGGCATTCGATAACTTGAAAAATATTGCTTGGATTGTGAAGTTAGTTTATATTTGTGTTCAGGTTACTGATGTGCCGAGCTGTATAGTTTTTTGTGTAAATCTGTTATTTTGATCCTGAGATATTAACCCTTTATCCTTCAAATTGAAAATTTCTTCAATCCCTTTGGCATTCGATAACTTGAAAAATATTGCTTGGTTTGTCAAGTTACTTTATAATTGTGTTCAGGTTACTGATATGCCGAGCTGTATAGTTTTTGGTGTAAATTGGATAATTTGATCCTGAGATATTAACCCTTTATCCTGCAAATTGAAAATTCCTCCAATCCCTTTGGCATTTGATAACTTGAAAAATGTTGCTTGGATTGTCTAGTTACTTTATATTTGTGTTCATGTTACTGATGTGCCAAGCTGTATAGTTTTTTGTGTAAATCTGTTATTTTGATCCTGAGATATTAACCCTTTATCCTTCAAATTGAAAATTCCTCCAATCCCTTTGGCATTCGATAACTTGAAAAATATTGCTTGGATTGTGAAGTTACTTTATATTTGTGTTCAGGTTACTGATGTGCCGAGCTGTATAGGTTTTTGTGTAAATCTGTTATTTTGATCCTGAGATATTAACCCTTTATCCTTCAAATTGAAAATTTCTCCAATCCCTTTGGCATTCGATAACTTGAAAAATATTGCTTGGTTTGTCAAGTTACTTTATAATTGTGTTCAGATTACTGATGTGCCGAGCTGTATAGTTTTTGGTGTAAATCGGATAATTTGATCCTGAGATATTAACCCTTTATCCTTCAAATTGAAAATTCCTCCAATCCCTTTGGCATTCGATAACTTGAAAAATATTACTTAGATTGTCAAGTTACTTTATATTTGTGTTCAGGTTACAGATGTGCCGAGCTGTATAGTTTTTGGTGGAAATCTGTTATTTTGATCCTGAGATATTAACCCTTTATCCTTCAAATTGAAAATTCCTCAATCCCTTTGGCATTCGATAACTTGAAAAATATTGCTTGGATTGTCAAGTTACTTTATAATTGTGTTCAGGTTACTGATGTGCTGAGCTGTATAGTTTTTGGTGTTAATCTGATAATTTGATCCGGAAATATTAACCCTTTATCCTTCAAATTGAAAATTCCTCCAATCCCTTTGGCATGAGATAACTCAAAAAAATATCAATCTGATTGTCATGTTACTTTATATATTTATTCAGGTTACTGATGTGCTGTGCTGTACATGTATAGTTTTTTATGTAAATCTGATAATTTGATCCGGAGATATTAACCCTTTATCCATCAAATTAGACACTCCTCCAATCCATTTCTATATGTACCCATACCTTGTATGGTGTATGGTGTACATAATGTCGGCATCCGTGGTGGCCCTCCGTCATACAGCTTTCTACTAGCTGCGTGTATGGGTACACATCTGACGATTTCATCAGTCTATTTTTTTTAAAAATAAACAACAAAGATTAACAATGCCTGACCAGCGTCTTGCTTGTTTTGCTGAGCTTGAATTTGTGTCACTTTGTTTTGATATTGATTATCAATCAACCTTCTGACATCAATTCATTAGATGAAAACTTGCACCAGAGAATCAAAATATAGTAAATATAGTAAAGAAAAAGTTAGTTTAAAGTCAACAAAACAGAAGCAAGATACTGGAGTCATGGCACTATGGCCGGCTGCTGATTGGTCATGATTCCTTTGTAGGCATGGTCTATGCTCAAATCTTCAATCTTCAAAGATGATTGAAGACAGTGAAGTGACATGTGGTCTGTACACAGGGTTTCAGCTAGGGGAAAGGGAATGAGGATGTTTGCGTGGTGACCGATGATTGTCGGTACCAGGGGTCGACCATGGTTTGGCCCGGGGTAGAAAAATTTTGGAATTCCCGAATCCCAAAACCCCCATTTCCTTGCGCCTGAGAGGACATTTTGCATCTTTTCACGGAGATATATCTGTCTGATTTTACACATTGACAGCCAGTAATTTCCAATGAATAAGATGTAAATAAGAGAAAATGGTTGCTCAATCGAAAAATAATTTGTAGTATACGGTACTTTCTACTTTTTGGCCCAATAAAACTGTCAAGCCTTGGCATTTTCATTGGGACTAAACATCCAGGGCGAATAGAAAGTGTGAGTAGGAAGGGAAGATTCGACCATAATTTAAAAATTCAATTTTAAATTAGGGGCGAAACGACACTAGTGAGATATTTTAGCAGACACAAGCACTGCGCAAAAATCTCATTGCATGGTAAAAATTTTAATGTTTGTGGCCAATGTGAAAACGAATACTAAAGTAGACTTGGGTTCGGTAAATCTCTACTTTCGAAAAACATTGCGGGTAAAATAGCTAGGATCTTACCAATTTTTCCCGACAAACACACCAAATTTAAGTCTGTGCAGAATTTCTGAACTCCTGATTCTCGCGGTCAAGTCGAAAAAATACAGTGGCTGACCTTCTTCTGTGTTCTCTGATTCCAATTCGTCTTCACAGCTGGAACAGGTTCCGGAAAGTTCTGGAAGTCTTTCCTGGTTCACTGACTGTCTCTGATGACGTCAAGTGAGTGGGATTATATAGCAATTCTACAACAATACTCGATATTGCTATTGTTTGATGTCTTTGATGTTGAAAAACCGCTCTGAAATCAATTACTCACCAGGTGCTGCGACAGAATGGTGAAATGGACATGCATTTTGTTTTCAATGAAATATGTGTATGGAAATCGGCAAAAGAAGTTTAGAAATGGCAATTCTACAAGCTAGGAACTAAATGTATTCTAGGGGGATGGGCAGTTCAATGCGAATTTCAAGAGATTCTGTTATGTCGGGAAGGTGACCTGGTGGGGAATGCGGCCATTTGACGGAAGCAGTGTCGGTATAGCAGAAACCCTGGTACATTACACATGGGTAATGGGAATTTTCTTTTGTTGACAATCGAAAATAGGTGATAAATAAATAGGGGCACAACACTGAACAATGATTTATTTGAATAAAGTATCACTTACTATGTTGTAATTATATGGAGAATAGTGTTGTAATTATATGGAGAACACCGAACGGATAGTTAAAACCCAACCTGAACGCTAAAAATTTGTGTGTAATTTGATCTTTACAGTATACATCAATATGACAATAAGCCAAACATTCTTTTCAGTTCTATTAATTTATCTTTGACAAGGACTGACAACGTTTCAATGTTTTTCACACCCTGCACTGGGTAAGCAAGTTTGCAAAATCAACCTAAATTCGATGAATGAACTTGGCCTGTTCCACCACCGATAACCGCACCGCAACCACAGGTTTACTTTGTAAAAAACACCGACTTGAAAATTCACCACCGACCCACCTCTGTATGACATGCTTATATACTATACTATGTGAGTGCATTAAATGCCAGGAGAACAAAGGGGGATAATTCTATTCTGTTTACCAAAATACATGTTATTCAAGAAAGCATTAATGATGCTGATACGCCTGTGCTATCTAAACTGACGATAAAATCAAATTTTTCGGATTTTTCAAAAGTATCTGAGGCTGTGGTGTTAAAACGCATTAACTCTTCGCCAAACAAATCTAATGCGCTGGACCCAATTCCTACATCACTTGTGAAATCTATGGCGTCCACTATTGTGCCCATCATCACTAAAATTGTTCAGGCTTCACTTATGGAAGGAAATGTCCCGGATGTGATGAAAGACGCTCTGGTATCACCTCTAATTAAAAAACCATCATTAGACCCAAATAATTTGAAGAATTATAGGCCAGTCTCAAACCTATCTTTTATATCTAAAATCACTGAAAAGATTGTAGTCGATCAATTGAATAATCATCTTAACCTGAATAACCTTTTGGAGCCATTTCAGTCAGCTTACAAACCAAGACATAGTACAGAGACTGCTCTTCTACGCGTACACAATGACATAATCTGCGCATTAGCAAATGGTAAAGCCGTTCTTCTCGTACTTTTGGACCTCTCCGCCGCATTCGACACGGTCGATCACGACTTTTTGCTGGACATTATGAAACAACATGGTGTCACTGGGACTGTTCTTAAATGGTTTCACAGCTATTTGTCACATCGTTCACAACAAATCTCCATTGATAACACTAGGTCTGACAGAAAACATTTAAAATGTGGTGTACCCCAGGGTTCAGTGCTTGGCCCTGTACTTTTCACACTATACACTGCATCGCTGGGCCGAATGCTAAGAGATCTCGGTGTGCCATATCATCTCTATGCTGATGACACACAGCTATACTTGGTATTCGATCCAGCCGATGTCTCTGACACGGTTGCTAGCGTGTCCGAAATGGAAACATGTGTCAACTCTGTCAGACAATGGATGTGCAGTCATAAACTGAAAATGAATGATTCTAAGACAGAGGTTTTAGTTATTTCTAAAAAGCGAACCTCATTTTCTCATCCCGTTAGATCAATAAGCGTTGGTGACTCTGTCGCTAAGGTAAGCGACAGTGCGAGAAACATCGGCGTCATATTCGACTCCAATATCACTTCGAAATTTGAGTAAACTGCGTGCTTTTCTCAGTGAGAAAGCATTGAAACAGCTAGTTCACTCTTTCATAACATCCCAGTTGGATTATTGCAATTCTCTATTCCTTGGCCTGCCACTTAACTTGTTACAGCAGTTGCAAGGAATTCAGAATATTGCTGCCAGAATTGTAACTGGCGCCAAACGGTCTGACCACATCACTCCTGTCTTAAAGGAGCTCCATTGGCTTCCAATACAGAGCAGAGTACATTTTAAAATTCTCATGTTGGTATTCAAATGTGTCCATGGCCTCGCTCCTGCATACTTGAGCGAGCTGGTCTCCCGCCACATTCCGAAACGATGTCTACGTTCCTCAAACAGTCTTTTACTGAACGTACCATTCACTAGGTCTGGCCTGGCAAGGGAGAGAGCTTTCTCAATTGCTGGCCCACGCCTATGGAATATGCTTCCTCCTGAAATACAACTACAAACAAATTTAAATGTATTTAAGAAACAATTGAAAACGTATCTGTTCCAGTCGAGTTTTGCATAATCTGTTTGTAAAGCGTTTTAGAGCACCTCTGGTGGTTTTACGCTATAGAAAATTTATTATTATTATTATTTACATGTTCATCTTCTTTGCGATCCAATTTTATGGAACTGATTCACATAAGAGAAAAATTGCATCGCAAACTGCGATGTAATACCAAACAAATCCTACCCTCTTTATAGTGTTTAATAATTGAAAAATTTTCATTAAAAAAAAACGAAACCGAAACCAGAGTCAACTCATTTTTTAAAAAAACGAGTAGAAACCAAAACCGAGGAAAATTCCATAACCTTCCAACACTATAGAAAATGAGTATAATGATGTGGTTACCTATGCTATATACAATTCAGTGTTATGAAACACAAGTTTTTAAATGAAAAATAAACTGGGACACACAAGCCTTATTCGTGTTGATGAAAAGGTGTAGTCAGGAATTAAAAATTGATTTTTAGCTTAACTTGACATAGTCAAGATAAGCTATTGCCATCACGCGTGCGGAAGTCTGTTAGTCTGTGACGTCTGTTCACATTTTCCTTTAGCACGGGCTACATCTTGTCTGATCGTCATGAAATTTCATATGCAGGTTTCAGGTCATGGCTAGATGAGAACGTCCTCTTTTGGGACCGGTATGGCTGCCCGAGCCCAAAACCTGAAAACCATTAGCACAGTCTACAGGTCATATTTATGAAGGGATTTCATTGTAACTTGGTAGGATGCCTCTGTATAATGCCTAGATGAGAAAGAGGGCATGATCTATCAACCGTGATGGCTTCCCAAGCCCGAAACCCAAAAACTTTTAGCACAGTCTGCAGGTCATGTTTAATGTGGAGGGATTTCATTGTAACTTGGTAGGATGACTCCTTATGATGTCTAGATGAGAATTTCCCCATTTGGGCATGATCTGCCAACCGTGACAACTGCCCGAGCCCGAAGCCCGAAAAACCTTTAGCACAGTCTTCAGGTCATATTTATGAAGGGATTTCATTGTAACTTGGTAGGTTAACTTCATATAATGTCTAGATGAGTACGTCCCCTTTTGGACATGATTGGGCAACTGTGACGGCTAAAGGTGCCCGAAACCCAAAAACCTTTAGCACAGTCTACAGGTCATATTTATGAGGAGATTTCATTGTAACATGGTAGGATGACTCCAAATAATGTCTAGATGAGAACGTCCCATTTTGATCGCGACCATTTCTTGATGGGTGCCCGAGCCCAAAAACCTTTAGCATAGGTAAAAGGTCATATTTATGGAAGGATTTCATTGTAACCTATTAGGTTGACTCCATATAATGTCTAGATGATGACATCCCTTTTTGGTCGTGATTGGTCAGCTGTGATGGCTACAAGTGCCCGAAGCCCGAAAACCCTGAGCACAGTCTACAGGTCATATTTATGAAGTGATTTCATTGTAACTTCGTAGGATCACTCCAGATGATGCCCAGATGAGATTGTCCCCTTTGGTTGCGATCATTCAACCATGATGGCTGCCCGGGCTAGAAGCCCGAAAACCTTAAGCACAGTCTACAGGTCATATTTATGAAGGGATTTCATTGTAACTTGGTAGGATGACTCCAGATGATGCCCAGATGAGATTGTCCCCTTTTGGTCACGATCATTCAGCCTTGATGGCTGCCTGAGCCCCAAAACCTTTAGCATGTCTGTAGGTCGTATTTATGGAAGGATTTCATTGTAACGTAACGGTTTTATCATGGGGTACTTTTTTGGGGACTTTGAAAAAGCGCAGAGTCAGCATTTTTTAACACTGTGGGTAATGGGAAAAATATTTAACGCTACTTTTTCTCCCAAACCACTGCTCCAAAAGCTTTCAAATTTCACATATAACATCCTTGGAAGATTGTTTCACATGTTTATTGAAATCAATTCCCTGGGTCCATGTTTGGGGCTCTCTATGGGTGCCCAAATGTTTAAATTAGTGCAGTATGAGGAATATTCTTTAAAAATCTTCTTCAGATCTACCAATAAGAATCTTTTGATATTTGGTATGCAGCATGCTTAGGGAGGTGAGATTCAAGTTTGTTCAAGCCAAGTCCCTGTGTTCATATTTGGGCTCTCTATGGGAGCCCAAATTATAACTTAGTTCAAAATGAGGAATTTTCTGTAAAAATCTTCTTCAGATCCAGCAGTCGGAATGTTTTGATATTTGGTATGTAGCATCCATGGGGGCGGGGGGGGGGGGGGGGGGGGAATTCAAGTTTGTTCAAGCCATGTCCCTAGGTCCATATTTGGGCTCACTGTGGGAGCTCGAATTGTAACTTAGTTCAAAATGAGGAATTTTTAAAAAAAATCTTCTTCGGATCCAGCAGTCTGAATATTTTGATATTTGGTATGCAGTATCCTTAGGGGTGTGAGATTCAAGTTTGTTGAAGCCAAGTCCCTGGGTTCATATTTGGGCTCCCTGTGGGAGCCCGAATTATAACTTCGTTCAATATGAGGAATTTTTCTTTAAAAATCTTCTTCAGATTCAGCATCGGAATGTTTTGATATTTGGCATGCAGCATCCTTAGGGGTGTGAGATTCAAGTTTGTTCAAGCCAAGTTCCTGGGTTGATATTTGGGCTCCCTGTTGGAGCCCGAATTATAACTTAGTTCAATATGAGGAATATTCTTCAAAAATCTTCTTCTTCACATCCACCAGTCAGAATCTTTTGATATTTGGAAAATGGCATCCCACTGGAGGTGAGATTCAAGTTTGTTCAAGCCAAGTCCCTGAGTTCATATTTGGGCTTCCTATGGGAGCCCGAATTATAAGTTGGTTAGTTCTTATCAGTTCGATCAAAATATGTGGCCCACAGTCTTTTAGATTTACGATCCACCTTGATGAGTTGACTTTCTTTCAATTTCGCAGAAAAATATACCGAAATAAGTGGCCGTACCAAAAATTTGGTATTCTGCACAGCACTATTTGGAATATATACATACATGTATTCAGTGGTCAATATTCAATATACATTGAGATGTACAGTTAGAATTAAAAGTCATGTCACAAAATGTGCGTCATCAGCTGCGTTGAAGCACACTCGGATAACATGCTGTTCTGAGCCCATCAGTTAATTAAAACACGTTGATCTTTCATGATCTACGCACATTTTGAGTGCGCAGAGGAAACCTCTGCAGTCGGATGGGACAGGTAAATTTTTGTGATAGTGCAAGGTACACATTACAAGTCGGAAGGAGATATAGCTAAACAGCAATTATCTTGCAGTTTTAGTTGTGGTTTAAAACTATTTAATGAATGCAAGGTGCATTTGTTGAATGATATTTTTAAAACTGATAAAAATGTTTGCCTGTTGTTTGGAAATGGAGTGGGAAACGTAAATAAATGCCAGAGCTTTATTTGTAGTAGATCTTCGAAAGAAATTTTTGAATGTTTTTTTGCGTTTGGTTGATCAGTCGATTGCCCAATTCAGCCTCGAGGTTCTGAGACAAGCCTGTGATGTCGGCACAACAGGCACATGATTTTGACATGCTGTTTTGAAAACCTCATCAACATTCAATGCACATGGCATAAGATTATAAAATGCGTTGTTATTCCACCAAACTGGTGATAATATTGAAAGGCGGGGCACATGCATTCTAAATGGGAAGCAAAAACGCCGTGACAAACATTGAGTTGAAATATGACTTGTCTTTCACAAATTTTCAACCCATGCACCCACCCCCTCACCCCCCGCTGGTAAAGAGTTATCAACGTCAATGGAAAAAGGAGAAAAATAATGATGTGAACATGTCAACACATTCAGGCGTGTCACGAAGAGGGCCAATGTGGCAAGCTTCCCGACTCGCCCAGAAACTGAATGTCCTCCAGTGCGCTTGTAACATGTTAAAAATCACATAAAAAGATTCCCGGAAAGAGCCGTTTTGGGAAATGAAACTCAGAAACATTGTGGTTTAGCCAACACATGGCATATTAAACAATGCCATAAAATTAATTGTTGGGACCCCCGATAGGATACCGCCCATCCCTTTCATGGGTTGGCAGAGAGCTGGGGGCATTGGGGGGGGGGGGGGGGGGCACTTCCCCCGCCTGCCTTCAGTAAATTGCACTGAACAATATTGATGGTATCCCTGCCCTTTTGATCTTCCGGCAGCCCTGATCCCTCTCACCCACAATTGCAATTCAAATTTATTTTTTAAAGTCTTTCCTCATAAATATAGCTTGCGAATCCTCATCATATGCGCTTGTTGCAGTGTTGGGGCAGAAACATTTTTTCATCATGAAAGCTGGCCTGTTGCAGAAATTTGTTCATCCTCAATTCGCCCAAGGTGAAGGTTAACTAATATTAAGTCAATTAAATGTTGATTTCAAGAAAACATTCTTAATCAAGTAAGCTAAATCTACCTTAGGGAGAGGCAAAATATACTGTCTCAAAAAGTGGAAAAGCCTACCACGTCCAAGTGCCTCCCCAGCCCCCTGTTTCCCATGCCTCTGTTGTGCCCATACGGTACTACAGGCCAATTGCTCTGCAAATGATTGGTGTTGTCAGGGGTGTAGCCAGGATTCTATACCGGAGGAGGAGGGGGGGGGGGGGGGCTAGCCAGTTTTTGGGGGCCTACCATGATATTTGGAAGGTTGTTGTGGGGTTTCGCTCCCGACCCCCCCCCCCCCACCCCCCCCCCCCACCCCCCCCCCCCCCCCCCCCCCCCACCCCCCTTGCACTTCCCTTCATGGACAGGGAAGTGGGAGGAGTGGTAACGACCAGATGGTCCCAGTTAGGACAACGCCTCTCTGAGAAAATTTTGTAAATTTTAGTGCTCCAAGATCGAATCTGAGGCAATAATTATTGTAGCTTGTGTTGCCCTAGAAGTCGGTAAGTAAATTGTAACTCGGGCGTCAATTCACCTCTGAGATGGCGATTTGTGTTGAATCTATATTTTGATTGCATGTGTTAACCAGAGTTAAATGGAAGAAGAAGGGAAGCGTGTTCAAATGACAGAAAAACAATGCAAGTGTGTTTCTTATCAACCTACTCACAATTGTTTACTACAGGCTTGCACTACAGTGGAAGTCCCAAACTCGGATAAAATACTCTCTATTTTTGTCTTTCCCAAGCAATTTGGGAAAGAAAAGTGGTGCAAAAGCACCAAGAAAAAATAAGCCAAAACTGGGTCGAGAGCAACCGGCACAGACCCAGTACGGGACGCTCTCTCCCAAGTACAACTCCATGACTTCCGTTGCCAGTGCGCATATACGTCGCTAAAGACTCATTCTTTTTGTCATCCGCCTTGTGTCGAGATGTTCTGCATGCTTATCAGTGTTTATCCAACTCGTTGATTGATGTTTCCTGATTCATAGTGTATCCGAGTATCCTTTGTATTCTCAGGAACAGTTTTTATTATATTCTCTTACATATTATATATCCATAATGTATTTTATATGTTTTCTCTTGAGTCGCGCGCGAATTTCATGTGCCATGCGGTTCGGACTTAAATTATTTTTCACAATTATTGTCAATGCTTAAATTGCTAATTTTTCTAATTGTGTTAGAGTTGGGTGTCAGCAGGGTACCGCTTCTGCAGTTTTTCTCTCCTTTGAGAGTAGTCATCCTGTTGTGTGGTTCCCGGTCGACTGTCTAGGGTCTTAATTTCTGTCACCTTTCTCTTCTTTGGGGGTGTTCTTCTGTTATCTGATTTCACCTTCTTTGCTCCTCTCACCTCTATCATGCCCAGGACAATTCCTTGTGGGCAATGTCTGCTGCCAAAGCATGTGGACGATTCACATTCTTCTTGTTCCTCCTGTAATGGGTGTTCGGCTGAGCAGCCATGTGGTGTCTGTGGATCTTGGTCAACCACTTTCTGGGCGTCAGTTAACCGTGTCGTTCGTTCTCGTGGCCGTGCCTCCCGCTCCCACGGGAAAGGAGAATGCGGTCGTTCGGGGGCTCCCGAGCCGACCTTGTCTGGTGAGAGTTATTCCTCCTCCGTGGGGGATGTGCAATCTTTTCCTGTAGTGGATACAGCGGGGGCTTTTGAGTGTTCTGGTGAAGAGGTGCCTTGTTCCGGGACTATGGTCCCCCTCCAGTCGACATCTGAGGCTGTCACTAGGGTTGTGACTCCTCCTTCGGAGTTGAGCAGGTGTGCTCTCTCCACTATTCCACCAGCCTCACCGACTCGTATCTACTCGTATCCCAACGTATCTACTACTACTGCTGGTCCGTCTGCTTCGTCGTCAGTTTCAACCGGCCTCGGCTTAATGCTGCAGGGGACTGCAGGAATGTCTGGTACTGTAGACGTGGGATATAGGCCTCAACCTTCCCTGACTTCAACTCGGGGAAGTTGGAAGGGGCTGCCGGCCGAACCCACCACTGTGGTCTCTACGCCGTCGAGCACCACAGGTGTGTCTTTGGATTCGGATGTTTTTGGTGGAGACACTATGAACTCTGTGACATTTCCGTCCACTCATTCTGGCCACACGACCAGTTTTGGGGGACCAACGCCTTTTGTGCAGCCTGGACCTTCTGCCCCACAGAGGTCCGCAGTGACTCTCACGAGTTCTCGCTATATTGATCCTCGGGGTGCCTTGTACCCCAGTACACGTCTGCCTTCAGATGTTTCGGCTGCCGCCTGCCGTCCCGCATTGGGTGTTTTGGAGGATCGTGAGCCTTCGCTGGTTAAGAGGGTCAGAGGTGAAGCCACTTTGCCGGTTCGCTCCCCTGTCGAACCGGCCAGTTCGGGCAGTGAGCTTAGGGAGGCCCTCTCCTTACTCACTCAGGTTCTGTCAAAGAGCCTTCCTGTTGCTTCCAGCGAGGCAGCGAGCGGTTTCCAGGCGCTTCCTATGGCGCTGCCTCCCGGGATTGGAAACAGGCCAGTTTCTGATCCCCCTGGTGTCCCAACACCATGGGAGGCATCGGCTGGTTTGCCCACGATGGGCTATGTGTCTTCCGACTCTGGGGAGGAGTCCGACATGCTTGATGTCGAGGGCCAGCGGTCTTCGGACTTGGGGGAAGCTCTTGACTTTGTGTTTGGGTTTCTACCTGATCTCAAACCGGCTAACCAGCCGACAGTGTCAGCCAGGCCGCGATCATCAGTCGCTCGCCTACAGCCTATGGAGCAACCTGCTTCTGGGCACCTTCGACCGTGCCAGTCGGTACAGGTGGTTGAAGCATTTTCAGCATTGGACTCCATGCTGAGTTCCAAGGCTCTGAAGACTCCGTTCTTCACCAGGGTGGACACCTTTTTGTCTCCTGTGCATTATCGTTCCTACAATTCCGCCAATCCGTCGGTCTGCCAGACTTTGACGGTTCTGGATCAGGACTCCACTTCCCTCGGGCTTTCCAAGCCCAAGTCTGCCGTCATTCCAATGACGAGTCCACGTTGGGCTTATCTAGAGAGATGCTTGGCATGCTTTCTCTCTCAGATCATGTCGTCTCAGCTGTAGCTGCTTATCTGCCTCCAGTTAAGTTTGACGAGGTACAGGCTCCTTTGCGTGTGCTGTCCAAGACGCTCATGCATCTTACTCACACGCATGCCTGTAACACAGCTAATCTGGAATTAGTTCGAAGGGACGCTGTGCTGGACACAGTAGGATCCCTTCCCGAGGAGCAGCGCGCTGCTCTTCGATCTGCTTCTTTGGCAGGTCCGCAACTTTTCCATGGTTCCGTGTCGACGGTCCGGGTTGATGTCCTACGTCATTCCAAAGAACAGCTGCTGTTTCGTCAGCTTGATCAGCCTTCTAGGGGAGGCAGGGGCCATTCCAAGCCTAACAAGTACCCTTCTGCTTCCTCTGCGAAGCAAAAAGCTGGTCCTTCTGCCGCCGCTTCTACTTCTTACTCGAGGGGTAAGGTTGGCTGAATCGAGGGAAGTCTCAGGATTCGTCATTTAGTAGAGGAGGTGATTTCTCCTCTCGCGGGCCTCGTCGGGGCTCGAAATGAAGGTCCTCACCTCGACTCGTCCCAGGTTGGAGGAAGGATAGCAGAGTTCGCAGACCACTGGGCCACCATCACATCCGTGGGTGTTAGATGTTGTTCGGTCCGAGCTGTGAATATCCTTCCGATGGCACCCCACTCTGTCCAGGGTGCCTCTTCCAACCTTAGTTCCTTCAGACGTTTTACGTCGGGAACTTTTGTCCACGGAGATTGGCAATCTCCTGGCAAAGGGGGCGATCGAAGTCGTCAAGAACATTCAGTCAGTGGGTTTTTATTCCCACCTGTTCTTGGTGCCGAAGAAGGACGGCCGACTCCGACCGGTTATCGATCTGAGTACCCTGAACCAGTCTATCATTGCTCCCAAGTTCAGCATGGAGACTTTCAGGTCGGTCCGCCATTCAATACACCAGGGAGATTTCGCTGCCAGCATCGACCTGCGAGACGCTTACTTCCACGTTCCGATGCATCGGGCGTCACGGAAGTATCTCAGGTTCGCTTTTCTGGGGCGAGTTTACCAGTTCAAGGCCATGCCTTTCGGCCTCAACCTGGCTCCTTGGGCCTTCACCAGACTGATGTCACATGTGATATCGTTCCATCGCACACAGTCCAGGGTGACCACTTCGGCATATCTGGACGATATCCTTCAGAGGCATTCCAATGCTGCCTTACTGGAGTCGGATGTCACCACTCTGTTGAGCTTGCTCACGTTGCTAGGATTCAGAATCAACGAGGAGAAGTCGGACCTGGTCCCTTCTCAGTTGTTTTGTCATCTGGGGATGGCTTTCCAAACCCAATTCAATTTGGTAGTGGTTCCCCAGGCCAAGCCTGTGATTCTCTCAGCTTTTGCTCTGACTCTGTCCCAGTCTACGTCCGCGACCGCTCGGAGTTTTCTCCTGCTGATCGGTCTCTGCGGTTCGGTGACGGATCTCATTCCCCTAGGTTGGCTGCGTGTCAGACCTCACCAACACTTTTTGGTCAGTCGTTGGAGACCGAATGTAGATATTCTCTGGATCTGGTGCTTCCGTTTCCGGAATCCCTTTTTTTCTCACCTTCTTCCCTGGACAGATGTTCAGTGGATTACGCAGGGTGTTCCATTGGACTTACCCACGTCCGATCACGTTCTGCCGGCAGATGCCAGCGATCTCGGATGGGGTGCGGCGTTGGATCCTCTCGGTCTTTCCCTACACGGGATGTGGGACCAGGATCAAGCAGCTCTACACATCAATCAGAAGGAGCTTCTTGCTCTTCTGAGTTTCAGGCAGTGTTTCCCTCACCAGTCGAATCGCCAGGTCCTTCTGCTGTCCGACAATTCGACAGTGGTTGCTTACATTCGGGACCAGGGCGGCACGTACTCAGTTCCGATTTACGAATTGGCTCGGGATCTTCTACTGCGCGCTCAGGATGTTCACACCGGAGTGGCTGTTCGTCACATTCCCGGTCGTCTGAACGTCCTAGCCAACTCCCTGTCCCGACAGGGCAGAGTTATTTCCACCGAGTGGATGCTCCACAGGGCAGTGTTTCAGTCGCTTTGCAATCTCTGGGGACGTCCCCACATCGATCTCTTTGCGACTCGTTGGAACCATCAGGTGGACACTTTCGTGTCCCCGTGTCCAGATCCTCTGGCTTTTGCCGTGGATGCTCTGTCACTCAATTGGAACGGTCTAGTCGGCTACGCCTTCCCGCCGGATCCGATTCTGTCTCAGGTTCTAGCCAAAATTCGAACCTGCAGTTGTCGAATCATTCTGATCGCTCCCCTGACGCCTCAGCGGGTGTGGATCAATCAGCTCCGCTTGCTGATGGCGGCGGTTCCGGCACGTCTCCCTCTACGTCACGACCTTCTTTGTCAAGGTCACCCGAGGAGGTTTCACGTTGACCTGACTTCATTGTGCCTGCATATCTTTTGTCAGATCCTGTCTCCTCCGTAGAGGTTTTTCGAGACGAGCAGTGGAGTGCATTTCTTCTTCAAGGAGGCACTCCACTGGTTTAGCTTATGCAGCTAAATGGAAGGTCTTCTGTCGATGGTGTGCTGATCACTCTGTTGATTATGCCAATCCTTCGATTTCACAGATTGCGGAGTTTCTGGTACAGTTAAAACTAGAAGTCCTGTCACGAATAGTGCGCTTATCTAAGCTTAATTGCACGTTGGAATTGCGCACAATTGCCATATCGAATGGCATCCAAAGCACGACAGGTTCTCCTGGTTACTCATAGCAAACACATGCAATGTTTCTGCCAATGGACCTCCGGGTTACCCGGAGGTCCATTGGCTGAAACATTGCTTGTGCACAGGCCATATGTACAGAATTTGATAGCTTTACTGGGGCCATAACGCGTACATTAACGCGCATATCAACGTGCTATTTGTGTGCATTTCATGACAGGACTTCTAGTTTTAACTGTATATCTGTTTGATTCTCGGGGTCTCCAGCCTGTTACCATCAAGGGTTACAGGTCCAGACTTTTTCTTATGTGGGGAAGCGTCGTATCGGCACTAATCCTTACCTTTCCAAGCTTGTTCGGCACTTTTCTTTGAAAAGGCCTCGGACTTTGCAGCTTACCCCACGATGGAATGTTTCGTGGGTGCTGCTTCCCTTGGGGTGGAGGGGGGGGGGGGGGCGTTCGAACCTTTATCCCAGGTGGATATGCATTTTCTCACATATAAGACGGCGTTTCTGATGGCGTTTGCTTCTGCCAGATGGGTTAGTGAGCTTCACGCCCTCTCGGTTGACCCGGCCTTTTTTAGGAGCTCTCGAACCTTTATCCCAGGTGGATATGCATTTTCTCACATATAAGACGGCATTTCTGATGGCGTTTGCTTGTGCCAGACGGGTTAGTGAGCTTTTTTTAGGAGCTCTCCCAACAGTGTTACTTTTACCACTGATTGCTCTTTTCTGGCCAAGAATCAGTTACCAGATACTACTCCTCCTCCTATCTGTATCAGGGCTCTTCCTTCTGTTGAGGGTAATCGCCCTTTGCTCTGTCCGGTCCGTGCTATTCGCATTTATCTCGATCGGACACGTTTCATACGGAAAGGCAGGAAATGTTTTTTTCTGTCTCTTATTCCGGGTCGACAGAAGATCTCTCCTCAATCCATTTCTCGATGGATTTGTCTTGCTATTCGTACAGCTTACAGTCGTTTAGCAGCTGGCGATTGTATTACCAATCGTATTTCTGCCCACAAGGTGCGGGCATTGTCCACCTCTTGGGCTTATTCTAACTCCGTCAAGTTGTCGGATGTTATGCAGGCAGCCTACTGGAGAAATGCCTCTACTTTCTCCACCTTCTATCTGCGCCAGTTGCAGGAGCAGTCGGAGGACCTTTTTGCCTTGGGTCCTCTTTCTTCTACTCAGGCTGTTGCCTGCCCTAGCCATTAGGCTTCTTGAAGGTCATTTTCTGCCTTGCGCTGTTACTGCCCTTTTCTGTCTGTGTGTCACACAGGCCCATATGTCTCCTTTCATTGTCCTTTACCAATGATTGCGACGTTATGGTTGATAAGCCTCGGGACCTCTTCCTTCTGCTTCACGGTTCCAGTGCACTGGGGTTATGTGTGGGTTGGTTATGCGATTCCCTCCAGCCTATTGTCTATTCAGCCTGTAGTAAACAATTGTGAGTAGGTTGATAAGAAATCTAAATTTTATAGTAAATTTCCTTTCTTATTATACCTACCACAATTGTTTACATGGAGGCCCCCCGTCTTCTTTACGGGTAAAGAATCCTTCCTTCCTGCTGATCACATAACTCTAACGTTAACGGATTCCAAAAGAATGAGTCTTTAGCGACTTATATGCGTACTGGCATCGGAAGTCGTGGAATTGTACTTGGGAGAGAGCGTCCCATACTGGGTATGCGCCGGTTGCTCTCGACCCAGTTTTGGCTTATTTTTTCTTGGTGCTTTTGCACCACTTTTCTTTCCTAAATTGCTTGGGAAAAACAAAAATAGAGAGTATTTTATCTTGAGTTAGGGACTTCCACTGTAGTGCAAGCCTGTAGTAAACAATTGTGGTAGGTATAGTAAGAAAGGAAATTTACTATAAAATTTAGATTTCATCTATTTAAATATTCATCAGTAACATTTGAAAGAACACCCCGGGAAGGCTATTTTTTGATGAAAGAACAATGTTTTTCATGACTGTCAGACTATGAATACACATGCTTTGAGAAGTCTGAGACATAACACATAAGGCAATTTTGTGCTGAACAGTTGACCCATCGTATTAAAAATTAAATTAGACACCATTCTTCACACATTTTGATTTTCCATTGCCCTGTAACCTCAAGCAAACTCAGACATAGTACATTGATCATGGCCGGTGGAAATTCCACCCAGGTGACTCATTTAAAATTGTAGTACAGAATATTCAACAAAACAATTTACTGGACATATTTTGGTGAGAAAGGGAACTGTCATCTTTGGAAAACTGAAGGCTTGGCAAAATGAATGATGACTAAAACCCCTCACCTGTTTAGATGAAATAAAAATGTTTCTGGTGAATGTATACAGGCCAAACTGCAACTTCCAAATACTTGTCATTCGGAACACTACTTTCAAAATACTGTATTTTGTGAATGGGGGATTCATACAAATTGAGGTGTTGACTGCTGAAACAACATTTCAACCAAAATAAGAGAGGCATCTGTTCAGTTTTAAAAGTAATGGTTGTGCAAACAATAAAAAGCCGTGGTCCAGTGTGAGAAAATTTAAAAACAAGTCGACATGTATGCAAAATGCCATTTTCTCGCTCCGAAAAAAATTTAACCCCTCTTATGCCACCATCCCCCACACCTGCTGCCTCTCTGAGATTTCCTGGCCATACCCACAGACAAGGGCGAATTGTCTCAGAGGCGATTGTCTCATCTACATCGGTGGACCCCCCAACACCTATTCGCCTTCCCTTCTACATGTTTAACTTTAACAATCACTCTTCGAATGTGGTCAGTGTTTCTGTTTATTCGTTCAATTGTCACCATATTTGTTACGGTATGGAAATATTATTGATATTGGCAACAGAAAGAAATCTGAGAATCAGCAACAATAACTATGAATTTAACTATTCTGAAATTTAATTAAAAAAAATTGATATAAAAAAAAAATGATACAAAGATCTTTTACACTAATTGGGTTACAGAAAATAAAAAAAAAATCAATGGTACTTATCAATTATAGAATTAGTCCAAAGTACAGTTTGACAGAATCCAGTAATCCAGTGGTGAAGTATCTTCTGAAGAAAGTTACCAGCTGGTAGATGTAGTATTAAATCCAAGAATGTCTCTTCAGAAACAGTATCCAGTAGATTTATAATAAAAATTTTCACTTAGAAATTTCAGCAGTCTTCAATAAAATATAATAAAATTCTCCGCAAAATTCAAATGGAGTAAAAATCCAAGAAGTATTGGTGCCACAGGTAATTTCCAAACAATCCAGTAGAATCCTGGCTTTTCACAAAATATTATTCTGTTTCACAGAAAGTATAAATTCTCTTTTCCAAGACGAACAAATTCTCTTCAACATTCTCTTTTGGAAACAATCTTCCAAGATCACAAAGAAGCACTGCTTCTATAACAAATGCACTGCTCTGAAACAATAATAATCTCCAATGGAAACAATTGAAGTTAGTCTTTCTGAAATGGTTTTCTAAAATGAGTTTTTGAATTCTGTTGACAAACCTTTATATAGTAACCAGATAGAATGTCCTAGAAGATGAAATGTTTACAATGTTCTGTCAGTTTCTATCAGTTTCCAGATGATTCTGTCACAATCCAAGTAAACAAGGTCCCTGACCTACTTAAACAATCAACAGCTATATTTACAATAATTATAGATCAGTGTAACAAAGATGTAAACAAGGTCCCTGAGTGCAAATGAGTGAGACCAGTCAGAAAATGCAGCAATAATAAAAAAATATCTATCTCATATAATTATTCACTAAGGATATATCAATCTCGATATAATATGGGGGCTATAACACACCCCACCTTAAAAGAAAAAGTTTGATGGTACTGAAAACTTTTTATATAACTTTAGCAGTCTCTGACTGGTTTACAATACACACGATAATCTTCACAAATTTTTTTAATAAACATATGTATACTTGAAGTGAATAGGGACCGATCATATCATTTTAAATTAGGATATTCTGGAAAGAGCATCAGCTACAACATTATCTCTTCCCGAAATATGCCTAATCTCAAAATTATTTTCTTGAAGGGCTAAACTCCACCGCAATAATCTTTGATTCTTGTTTTTCATTTTATTGATAAATGTTAAGGGGTTATGATCGGTGTAAACTGTAATTGGACATTGGGCGGTTCCTAGATACACATCAAAATGGGTTAATGCCAAAATTAGAGCCAAAGTTTCTTTTTCTACTGTAGAGTAATTCTTTTGATGTTTGAGAAATTTTCTGGAAAAATAACATAAAGGGTGATCAATACCTTGGGAATCTTCCTGGACAATATACCCACCTGCTCCATTGTCACTTGCATCTATGAATAATTTGAAGGGCTTTTCATAATTGGGACTGGCCAGGACAGGGGAATTATTTAATAAAGTTTTTATACTGTTAAAGGATTTCTGACATTCCTCAGTCCAAACAAACCCAACCCTTTTGCTCAATAAACTGGTCAAAGGGGAGACAACATCTGAAAAATTTAAACAAAATTTTCTATAATATCCAGCCATGCCTAAGAATCTCATGAGCTCTTTTTTAGAGTTTGGTACTGGAAAATTTACAATGGCATCAACTTTAGCCGCAATCGGCCTCACCTACCCTGCCCCACAACATGACCTAAATAATTTACAGTTGCTTTGCCAAATTCTGATTTTACCAAGTTAATAGTTAGGTTGGCTTGGGTCACTTTGTCAAAAAATTCTTGAATATGCTTTAGATGATCAGCCCAATTTGTATCTGTGTGTATAATAACATCATCAATATAAGCTTCACTGTGATCTAGGTCTGCAATTAAGTGGTTAACCATGCGCTGGAACGTTGCCAGAGAGTTTTTCATGCCAAAAGGGCTTACTTTATATTGATACAACCCAAATGGGGTAACAAAAGCAGATATTTCTTTTGCTTTTTCTGTTAAAGGGACTTGCCAATAACCCTTTAACAAGTCAAATTTTGTCACAAATTTAGCATGGCCAAGTTTGTCAATGCAGTCATCAATTCTTGGAATTGGATAATTGTCTGTTTTGGTGAGGCTGTTCACCTTTCGGTAATCCGTACAAAATCGGTAACTGCCATCAGGTTTTGGGACGAGTATACAGGGCGAACTCCAGTTGCTATGGCTAGGTTCTATGATACCATTGTCCAGCATATACTGTATTTCCTTTCGCATGATCTCAGCTTTGAAAGGGTTCAATCTATATGGATGCTGTTTGATGGGATTTGCCTCTCCTACATCAACATCATGAAAAATAACAGACGTCCTACTAGGCACATCGGGAAATAAGTGTTGATATTTGAAAATTAAATCAACTAAATCTTTTCTTTGGTCAGGCAGTAAATAATCTGTTTTATTTTGTAGATCTCTCAGGACATCTGAGTTCTGTAACTTCAGAGGTACATTTTCGCCGCCTTCATGAATATCCTCTACAGGATTTTCCAGCTCATCCATGTGGTTGACTGTTGAGACTGGTAGAGAGTTTGGTTCTCTCTCATAATAAGTTTTCAACATATTTATATGCCACAGCTGAGTATTTTTGAGTCTATCGGGAGTCTCAACAACATAATCAGTATCACTGATCTTGTGCTTAACAATATAAGGGCCTGAATATCTTGCTTGTAAAGCATTGCCCTTTACAGGGAATAATACTAGCACCTTGTTCCCAGGATTAAAGGTGCGAAATTTCGCCTTTTTGTCATACCAGGTCTTCATATGACTCTGGGCTTTCTGTAAATGTTTATTTGCCATTTCTCTGGCCTGGTGCAATTTTTCCTTAAAAGTGGACACATAGTCCAGAAGAGAAATTTCAGGTGGCTCTTCTTCGAGCCATTTCTCCTTCAAAGCAGTGAGTGGACCCCTCACTATGTGTCCAAACACTAATTCAAAAGGGCTGAACCCCAGAGATTCCTGTACAGTCTCACAGACTGCAAATAAGAGGAGATGTACTCCTTCATCCCAATCCTTCTCATTATCCTCCCCATAGGCCTTTATCATGGTCTTCAGTGTTTGATGAAAGTGTTCTAGAGCTCCTTGACTTTCGGGATGGTAGGCACTTGATGTGTTCTGCTTAATTTTGAGCTCATACATCACCTGCTGAAAAAGGTTTGACATAAAATTTGAGCCTTGGTCCGATTGCACTGACCTGGGTAGACCGAAAGTTGTAAAAAATTTTATCAAGGCCTTAACTATTGTCTTAGTTTTAATATTTCTTAGAGGTATAGCTTCAGGAAATCGTGTAGAAGCACACATGATGGTAAGAAGATATTCATTTCCAGATCTTGTTCTAGGCAACGGGCCAACACAATCAATAATAATTCTACTAAATGGCTCCTCAAAAGCAGGGATTGGTTGAGGGGAGCAGGAGGAATCTTCTGGTTGGGTTTTCCTACAAATTGTCAGGTGTGGCAGGTTTTACAAAATTCAACAACATCCTGTCGAAGCTTGGGCCAGTAAAAACATTGCTGAATACGAGAGTAGGTTTTCCTAACTCCCAAATGTCCAGCCATTGGATTTTCATGAGCCAGGCTTATTATTTCATTCCGGTATTTAGTGGGGACAACTATTTGATAAATAACCTCCCAATCACTATTGGAGGG
Source organism: Pictodentalium vernedei (assembly GCA_031216915.1). Lineage (NCBI taxonomy): Eukaryota > Metazoa > Mollusca > Scaphopoda > Dentaliida > Dentaliidae > Pictodentalium > Pictodentalium vernedei. The sequence goes on from CM062293.1 coordinate 277,358,209, forward strand.
TACTTCTGGTGGTCGCCATTTCCTCAAAAGTACACCAGATTTTCTGAAATAACAGACAGGGGAGTTTTGGGCTTCAGCCTGTGTTAGAGCCTTTTCACGTGGCTCGGCAAGGTCAGGATCACTTTCCTGTTCCTGAATTAAAGATGTCCGGGAAATGACATTCAAGGAGGTCCCCCTATCACTCTCAGGTGTAGTGGCCTCTTTACAATGTCTGGACGAGTCATCACACTGACTCAAAAAATGTCTGAGACAAATCAATGTCTTCAGAATCCGTAATTCTGTGACAGTTCTTATCCTCAGCTTTGCTGTTTAAATCAACACAATTGAGGTTGTTATCAACCTCAGTTTTCTTTGCCATGGACCGAGTCACAGCACATGCTGGAAAGGCAAAAGGAAAACATTCCTTCAAATTAATAATACTTTCATCTGTGCTCGGCTTATCCACCACTTGAGGTTCTACAGTGACTTTGTCACCAGCTAAGTCATTTCCCAATAATAAAGAAATACCTTTTACAGGTAGAGTAGGTCTGATTCCTACTGTCACAGTCCCATTTACTAAACTACTTCTTAAATTTATTTTATGAAGTGGGACCTTTAAAGAGTTTGACTCAATACCTGATATTAGAACTTGTGCCCCTGTAGCACTTTCTTCAGAAAATGGCAAAATGCCTTCTAACATTAATGACTGAGTAGCCCCTGTGTCTCTCAGTATTTTTATTGGTAAGGAACAGTGCTTATCCCCATCAAGGGAAACAAAGCCTTCAGAAATAAATGGCATATAATTTTCTAAAGCGATTTGCTTTATGACATAATTTCTTTTCAACCTACTCACAATTGTTTACAATTGGCTGTAACATAAGTGCAAGCCCTACTTCGGAACTAACTCAAGCTTTTAGAATCTTTTCCAAACGAGTTGGAAAAGTACTAGAGTGCAAAAGCACGAAAAAGATCGAAAAAAGGGTCGAGCGAGACCAGCGCTCGAAATTACAGGTACTCTCTCTGCACACCTCTTGCGTTTACCGAGCGCATGCGCAACAACCGTGACGTCAATTCCTTTATTTTCCGCCATTGTTCATGGTCGGAAATTTTTGTGACTGTGCTGTTTATGATATTAATTCTTCGTGAACAACTTATTAATCGTCTTTAGTGTGCTACTGGATTGTATCCTTTTTCAAGCTACCAAATTATTACTCTCATTTAATGTTAATTTGTATTATTATTGCTGTGCTTTTCACACTTTATCTTGCCTTTCCCCCACGTGTGAACACGACCTTCGTTCTGTTTTCCGTCGGCGGGAAGCTTGATTGTTGTATTTATATCATGCCTAAGACTATTCCTTGTACCTCTTGTTTGCAGGTGAAACATGTGGACGATTCCCATACCACATGTGTCACTTGCAACAATTGCACTCAGGCCCAATCATGTGGTATCTGTGGGGTTTGGTCCTCTAAATTTTGGGCTTCTGTTAACAAGGTGGTTCTTTCCAGAGCTAGAACCCCTCGTTCTCGGGGTAAGGGTAGCCGTGCCGTTGCAGACATTTCTGCTGGTGCACGTGGTGACTCTGTCACACAGGATTCGGATCTGACTTCTGTGGCGAGCTCCTCTGCAACTGTTGACGGTGTTTGTTCTGTGATACCTGATGAGGAGACCGTGGTCTCTTTGTCTTCGGATGTCACTATTGAGGCGTCTGTTTTCGTTGAGAGCTTTTCCGAGGTCAACTCGGTAACCCTCTCCGATCTGCCTCCAACACCGTCGACCGTTGTTGAGGGGGTTGCTACTCCAGATCCTATTCTGTCTGATGGTGGCTCTTCCATCTCTTCTGGGGATGGTCTACAGTCTCGGGGGACCGAGGCTGTATCTGCTGGTGTGTCTGTGTGTTCTCAGCCTCCCCCAGCCTCGCGGCGAGGCTGTGCGGGTTTGCTGTCTGCTCCGTCTCATCTGGCTAGGTTTGCTCCTAGTCGGTTGAGCCGGCCGGTCGCTTCGGCAGCGATTCCTCGTCCCTCGAGTGAATCGTTTATTGTTCCACCTTCGCCTGCTAGTGTGCCGGCTAGCGGGATGGTGTTGGGACGTTGGCATCCAGGGCCTGCTGTTTGGCAGCGGTCAGTGACAGCCCCGGTTAGCTGTCACTCTCGGAACCTTCCTCCGGTGATTCCTCACTGTGTTCCGAGTCTGGGTGTCGATCGATGCTTGCCGTCGGTCTCAGAGGATAGGCAGTTGGGGCCGTCTGCTGCGCAGAGGTCAATGACAGGTTCCTGTCATTCTTGGGACAATCCTCCGGTGTCTTCTCACCGTGTCCTAGGTCCAGCTACCGATCGACGTGCGCCGTCGGTCCCTTTCGAGGATTTGCAGGCAGGGCCTTCTGTTTCGCAGAGGCCAGTGATGGCTCCTGGGCGTCACAATCGGGACTATCCTCCGGTGTCTTCTCACCGTGCTCCTATTCTGTCTGCCGATCGACGTTCGCCGTCGGTCTCTTCTGAGGATTTGGGTTCTTCTACCAGAAGGGTCCATTGGGAGGACACTCCGTCGGGCGATTCTGCTGCGACGGATTCTCAGGGTGACCTGTGCCAGGCCGTTTTGGCGCTCACCCAGTTGCTTTCTGGCAACCCTCAAGTTGGCCTCCCTGTGCCTCCTGAGGCACAACCTCCTTTGGTCGGTCGCCGAGATGTCTCGCCTGGCCCCTTGGATACTGCACAGTATTCACAGGAGGTTTCTGCTGGTCAGCCCGAGTTGGGCTACGTCTCCTCTGCTACGGAGGATGACGAGTATCTTGAAGGTGATGGTCCCCCCTCGTCAGTCTTGGGGCAGGCTTTGGATTTCGTCTTTGGCTTATTGCCGGACGTTCTACCTTCCGACCAGCCTTCTGTGACCGTCCGGCCGCGGTCCACTGTGGAGCGCCGTAACCCTGTTGAGCCTTCTAGCTCCGGGGCTTTGCGTCCTCTGCAATCGGCTCAGGTGGTTGAGTCCTTCCAGGGCTTAGACGCCAAAATGCGTTCTAAGGCCCTCAAGGGTTCCTTCTTTTCTAGAGCTGATGCCTTCCTGCCTCCATCGCGGTTTCGTGTTTACGATTCCGTCTCTCCACCAGTCTTCCAAGGGATGACTACTGTGGATGAGGATTCTTCTTCCCTCGGGTTGACTAAGCCTAAGTCGGCAGTTCTCCCGATGTCGGTAGTTGAGTCTATAGTGGGCCTGTCCCGAGAGATGCTGGGTATGTTATCTCTCGCGGACCATGTCGTCGCTGCTCTGGCTGAATATTTTCCACCAGGGGAGTTTGATGACGCTCAGGCGCCTTTTCGCGTTTTGTCACAGGCTCTTATGAACTTGACTCACGCTCACGCTCACGCCTGTAACACGGCCAATTTGGAGCTGGCACGCCGGGATGCGGTTTTGGATTCTTTACCATCCCTTCCTTCTGAGCAACGTGCTGTTCTGAGGTCTGCCTCTTTGGTAGGACCTCAGTTGTTCCATGGTTCCGTGGAAGCTGTTCGTGGCGAAGTTCTTCGTCATTCGAAGGACCAGCTTTTGCTGAGACAGCTTGACCCACCTGCTGCTGCGGGTGGGGGTCGTTCCAGGCCCGCCAAGCGTGCTGCTGCGTCTGCCTCGTCGGCGACGTCGGCTACGCCTTCGGCTCCATCTGCTCCTTCTGCTCATAAGAAGCGCCGACGTGGCCAGGCCCGCTGGCAGCCTCAGGCTGGAAAGTCTCTGGACTCTGTCACTTCCCGAGGTGGTTTCTCCTCTCGGGGGCCTCGTCGAGGCCGCAAGTGAAGGTTCTCACCTCGATTCGCCTCCAGTCGGAGGAAGGCTGTCGCTGTTTTACGACCGTTGGACAGAGATAACGTCGGACTCTTGGGTCCTCGACGTCATTCATTCCGGTCTGCGACTGTCCTTCCATCGGCACCCCAGTTTATCTCGGGTGCCCCTTCCGACTCAGGTCCCTTCAGATTCTCTGCGTCGGGACCTTCTGGTGCAGGAGATCGACAATCTCCTCACCAAAGGGGCGATCGAGGTGGTCAGGAACACCCTTTCACTGGGGTTTTACTCGAGACTTTTCTTGGTGCCGAAGAAAAACGGCCAATTTCGTCCTGTCATCGATCTGAGTACCCTGAACGAGTACATAATTGCTCCTCGTTTCAGTATGGAGACTTTCCGGTCGGTTCGACGTTCAGTTCATCAGGGCGATTTTGCGGCCAGTATCGACCTGAAGGATGCCTACTTCCATGTACCCATTCATCTGGCGTCACGGAAATACCTTCGGTTCTCGTTTCGGGATCGAGTTTTTCAATTCAGAGCTCTCCCGTTCGATTTGAACCTGGCTCCTTGGGCCTTCACCCGACTGATGTCACATGTGCTTGCTTTCCATCGCACTCAGTCGGCGGTGACTTCGTCCGCCTACCTAGACGACATCCTCCAACGGCACCACGATGCTGCTGTTCTGGAGTTCGATGTCCGGCAGTTTCTTTGCCTGCTAGCGTCGCTGGGTTTCAGAGTCAATCGCGAGAAGTCGGATCTTCTTCCTTCTCAGCGATTCCGTCATTTGGGGATGGATTTCGACACTCTTCACAATGTAGTGTCGGTTCCCCAGGCTCGGGCGACGATTCTTTCCGCCTTGACTCGGGACCTGCTTCAATCTTCCTCGGTCTCGGCCAGGACTTTCCTTCGGATGCTGGGTCTTTGCGGTTCGGTGACCGATCTCATTCCACTCGGCCGCTTGTTTGTCCGACCTCTCCAACACTTCCTGTTGGATCATTGGCGTCCGAATGTAGATCCGCTGGACCTGGAACTCACTATTCCTCGGTCTCTGCTTTGTCACCTCCGCCCTTGGGCAAATATTCCCTGGCTGACACAGGGTGTTCCGTTGGATCTTCCTTTGGCCGATCGCATCCTTACTAAGGATGCCAGCGATCGGGGCTGGGGTGCGACGTTGGACCCTCTCGGTCTGTCTACTCACGGAGAGTGGGACAGCGAGCAGGTGGGCCTTCATATCAACCAGAAGGAGCTCCTTGCTCTTCTGTTGAGTTTTCGGCTTTGGATCCCTCATCTGTCGGACCATGTTGTCCTACTTCTTTCGGACAATTCGACAGTAGTGGCCTACATACGGAATCAGGGAGGCACTCATTCGATTCCTATGTATCGGCTGTCTCGGGATCTTCTTCTGTTGGCACGGGATGTGAACGCTCGGGTGTCCATTCGACACATTCCCGGGCGTCTCAACGTCCTAGCAGACTCCCTGTCCCGACGTGTCCTTCCAACCGAATGGATGCTACATCGGTCGGTGTTTCAGGCGATTTGCGAGCAGTGGGGTCGTCCTCAGGTCGACCTTTTCGCTACTCGCTGGAATCATCAGGTAGAGACTTTTGTCTCCCCTTGTCCAGATCCTCTGGCATTTGCAGTAGACGCTCTGTCTCTGGACTGGACAGGCTGGGTCGGCTATGCCTTTCCTCCTGCACCGATTCTTCCTCAAGTTTTAGCGAAGATTTGTGCTTGCAGTTGCAGGATCATTCTGATCACACCCCTGTCTCCACAGAGGGTGTGGATCAATCTGCTGCGGCCTCTATTGGCCGATCGACCGATTCGTCTACCTCTACGTCGCGATCTTCTTTCACAGGGTCGTCCCAGGAAGTATCACAACAACCTGCCGAGCCTGTCCCTTCACGCCTGTCTTTTATCAGGTCCAGTCTCCGACGTAGAGGTTTTTCGAGACGATCAGTGGAGTGCATTTCTGCATCGCGGCGACCTTCCACTGGAATGACTTATGCCGCCAAGTGGAAGGTTTTCTGCCGCTGGTGTTCAGATCACAATGTGAATTACCGTGATCCGTCTGTCGCTCAAATTGCGGATTTTCTGGTTTTTCTTTTTGACTCCAAGGGCCTCCAGCCTATTACGATTAAGGGCTATCGGTCTATGCTGTCTGATACTTTCTCTTATGTGGGAAAGCGGTGTATCGGTCGTAATCTTTTCCTCTCCAAACTTATTCGGCACTTTTCTTTGAAGAGGCCTCGAGTTTTGCATCTTACACCCAAGTGGAACGTGGCATGGGTGTTGCACTGTTTGGAGGGGGCGCCTTTCGAGCCTTTATCTGAGACCGACATGCGTTTTCTCACCTATAAGACGGCTTTTCTTCTAGCGTTTGCTTCTGCTCGTCGAGTCAGTGAGCTTCATGCGCTATCTGTTGATTCTGCCTTCTTCCGAAATGAGGCTAACAGTGTCACATTCACTACTGATTGCTCTTTTCTGGCTAAGAATCAACTCCCCGATTCGGTACCTCATCCCATCTGCATTCGGGCTCTCCCTGCTGTAGATGGACGGAGGCCTCTTCTTTGTCCTGTTCGTGCGGTCAAGACTTACATTACTCGCACTCAGTTCATTAGGAGGGATCGGAAGAGATTTTTTCTGTCTCTCATTCCTAAGCGGCAGTCTATCTCTTCCCATTCTATTTCCAGGTGGATCTGTCTTGCAATCAAGCTGGCTTATTCTCGCTTGTCTGCATCGGATCTTGTTTCGAACCGGCTTAATGCTCACGAGGTTCGTGCCATTTCTACATCCTGGGCGTTCTCCAATTCTGTTTCGCTCCGTGATGTTATGAATGCGGCTTACTGGAGGAATGCTTCTACCTTCTCCTCCTTTTATCTCCGCCACCTTCAGCAGCAATCTGAGGACCTTTATTCTTTAGGCCCTCTCGTTGCTGCTCAGGCTGTGGTGCACCCTCGTTAAATTGTTTTTGTCGAGGTTGCGCTTCTCTCAGCCTTGTTCTTTTCAGGTGCCTTCTCTCTTTCTTCATTACAGGTTTTAGTTTTTGTTCTCTGCCATCCTTGCTTTCGTTCTGCTACTCTTGTTGGTATTGGTTATGTGATTCACCTCCTCCTATTGTTTATTCAGCCAATTGTAAACAATTGTGAGTAGGTTGAAAAGAAATTAAAATTTTTTAGTAAATTTTGTTTCTTAACATACCTACCACAATTGTTTACCGGAGGCCCACCCTCCTTGGGGATATCTTTGATATCGATGCCTCCCCGCTAAATCACAAACTTCTCGTTGGCGGAAATACGGAATTGACGTCACGGTTGTTGCGCATGCGCTCGGTAAACGCAAGAGGTGTGCAGATAGAGTACCTGTAATTTCGAGCGCTGGTCTCGCTCGACCCTTTTTTCGATCTTTTTCGTGCTTTTGCACTCTAGTACTTTTCCAACTCGTTTGGAAAAGATTCTAAAAGCTTGAGTTAGTTCCGAAGTAGGGCTTGCACTTATGTTACAGCCAATTGTAAACAATTGTGGTAGGTATGTTAAGAAACAAAATTTACTAAAAAATTTTAATTTTCAGGGCATGGAGCACGTGTTAGTGCATTCTGTGAAGTTGTGGACTCATTTTTCCTTTTTAACAGCCAGCAATCAGATAATAAATGCCCTGGTTTCTTACAATAATTGCAAGTTTTAGTTGAACTGTTGGGTCGTAATGGTGTAGGGCTGGCATTAGATGACTTATTCTCATTAGGCTTCCTATTAAATTTAGGTGGTGAAAAGTTTGGAGGATTGGAAGGATGTGTTTTATCTGAAGTTGGTCTAGGTCCACTTTGGAAAGAATTCTTATGAAGCCAAAAATTTGTGGCGTTACGACTCATTTTATGAGTTAAGGCATAGTCATCTGCCAGTACTGCTGCTCTATTTAATGTGTCAACTTTTTGTTCATCCAGGTGGGCCTTTATATCTGAATGTATCTTTCCTTTAAACTCCTCAATCAGCATCATTTCCTTCAATTTTGTAAAATCTTTCCCTATTTCTTTTGAGTGGCACCACCTGTCAAATAAATTTTGCTTTTCTCTGGCAAATTCCACATGAGTTTGATTTTCGTTTTTATAATAATTTCTGAATTTCTGCCTATAGGCCTCTGGAACAAGTTCATATGCCTTAAGTATTGCCTCTTTAACAGCGTCATAATTGTTGCTTTGCTCAGAAGATAGAGCGGAATAGATTTCTTGGGCCTTCCCTTTCAAAACACTTTGCAGTAGCAAAGTCCAGACATCCCTTGGCCATTCTAAACTTGTTGCCACTTTTTCAAAATGTGAAAAATATTTATCAACTTCTTTTTCTTGAAAGGGGGGAACTAGCCTAACATGTTTAGTTGCATCAAATCTACTTGGAGAAATTACATTTGAGCCTTGATGTTGAGATTCTAATTCTTTTATTTTTATTTCCTTTTGGCCTGAATTTCTAATTCTTTTAAGTGCATTTCTTTTTGAGCTTCTATTTCCCTTAATTTTAATTCCCTATCCTCTTTTTGAGCCTGAATTTGTTCCCTTTCTTTTTGAGCCTGAATTTCTTTTAATTTAATTTCATTTTCTCTTTCTTCTTTTTCTTTTTGGGCCTCTAATTCTTTTAATTTCATTTCATTTTCCTGCCTTTTCATTTCTTGTTGCATTTCTAATCTCTTTAGTTCCAATTCTAACTTTTTGAGTTCAAGAGCATCAGTAGGTTGTGGTTCAGAGACAGGTGACCCAGACTGAGGCAAAAGACCCTCCTCAATATAATGATTAACAATGAGCTGTTTAAGTTTATGTTTGTTCAGACCAGGGGTGGCAGGTAATTTTAGATAATGAGCAAGTTGGAATAAATCCTCCTTCTTAAGAGATTCTAAAAGGGCCAAACTAGGAGAGCCTTCAAATTCAGAAATAAATTCTGTCACAATAAATACCATGATGAAAAGGTTTGCTGGTTCTCAGAATATAAATAATAATAATGCTGAAATTTTCTAAGAAAATTTAAATGTTTTAAAAGTGAGCCAAATAATAATTGCAATATGCAAATAAAGTTTTCTCGTTATCTTATATTCAGTCTCGGCAATGAGCCCCCAATTTCTGTTACGGTATGGAAATATTATTGATATTTTTAACAGAAAGAAATCTGAGAATCAGCAACAATAACTATGAATTTAACTATTCTGAAATTTAATTAAAAAAAATTGATATAAAAAAAAAATGATACAAAGATCTTTTACACTAATTGGGTTACAGAAAATAAAAAAACAAAACAATGGTACTTATCAATTATAGAATTAGTCCAAAGTACAGTTTGACAGAATCCAGTAATCCAGTGGTGAAGTATCTTCTGAAGAAAGTTACCAGCTGGTAGATGTAGTATTAAATCCAAGAATGTCTCTTCAGAAACAGTATCCCGTAGATTTATAATAAAATTTTCACTTAGAAATTTCAGCAGTCTCCAATAAAATATAATAAAATTCTCCGCAAAATTCAAATGGAGTATAAATCCAAGAAGTATTGGCGCCACAGGTAATTTCCAAACAATCCAGTAGAATCCTGGCTTTTCACAAAATATTATTCTGTTTCACAGAAAGTATAAATTCTCTTTTCCAAGACGAACAGATTCTCTTCAAAATTCTCTTTTGGAAACAATCTTCCAAGATCACAAAGAAGCACTGCTTCTATAACAAATGCACTGCTCTGAAACAATAATAATCTCCAATGGAAACAATTGAAGTTAGTCTTTCTGAAATGGTTTTCTAAAATGAGTTTTTGAATTCTGTTGACAAACCTTTATATAGTAACCAGATAGAATGTCCTAGAAGATGAAATGTCTACAATGTTCTGTCAGTTTCTATCAGTTTCCAGGTGATTCTGTCACAATCCAAGTAAACAAGGTCCCTGACCTACTTAAACAATCAACAGCTATATTTACAATAATTATAGATCAGTGTAACAAAGATGTAAACAAGGTCCCTGAGTGCAAATGAGTGAGACCAGTCAGAAAATGCAGCAATAATAAAAAAATATCTATCTCATATAATTATTCACTAAGGATATATCAATCTCGATATAATATGGGGGCTATAACACACCCCACCTTAAAAGAAAAAGTTTGATGGTACTGAAAACTTTTTATATAACTTTAGCAGTCTCTGACTGGTTTACAATACACACGATAATCTTCACAAATTTTTTTAATAAACATATGTATACTTGAAGTGAATAGGGACCGATCACAAAGAAGCACTGCTTCTATAACAAATGCACTGCTCTGAAACAATAATAATCTCCAATGGAAACAATTGAAGTTAGTCTTTCTGAAATGGTTTTCTAAAATGAGTTTTTGAATTCTGTTGACAAACCTTTATATAGTAACCAGATAGAATGTCCTAGAAGATGAAATGTTTACAATGTTCTGTCAGTTTCTATCAGTTTCCAGGTGATTCTGTCACAATCCAAGTAAACAAGGTCCCTGACCTACTTAAACAATCAACAGCTATATTTACAATAATTGTAGATCAGTGTCACAAAGATGTAAACAAGGTCACTGAGTGCAAATGAGTGAGACCAGTCAGAAAATGCAGCAATAATAAAAAAATATCTATCTCATATAATTATTCACTAAGGATATATCAATCTCGATATAATATGGGGGCTATAACAATATTGTTCCAATAAAAACATATTTCGTGAATCATCTCCTCTTTTGGCATGTTGGTCTGATGATGTTATCAGGTATTCTTTCATTGTTCCCCATATCATTTCTATTGGATTTAAATCGGGTGATTCGGCAAGGGTAGGCCACCAATTGATTCCTTGGTTATGCATAAATTCCTGCGTCGCTTTGCTCGTATGCTTAGGATCATTATCCTGGTGAGTCTGTAGTCCTCGGAATAGGTCTCGTTCACAAAAGGCATGACAAAGGTACGTAGAATGTTTTGATAATATTCACTATCCATAATTCCTCTGAATATATGAAGTTGAGTTTTTCCCCTCCGACTTATTCTTCCCACACATGAACAGAATATGGATGCTTGGGTTTGCCTTTTTCCCTGAAATGGTTCATTTAGCTTGTTTAGCGTTTTTTGGACCCACTTTCTAATTTAATTGTCGACTCGTCAGAAAACAGCACATCATTGAAGTTTTCACCCGTCTGCACACAGATAATGGCGAATTGCATCCTCTTGGGTCGATTTTGAAACCGCACGACCTGGCAGTGTTGCACTGATTTCCGCACCCACCCCAGCATATGCCTTTCTCTGTGGGTGGAAGACTTGGAATCCCAGATTCATACGTAATGTGTCAGATGTTACTTCATCATCATCGTAAATACTTTCATCTAGTAATTGTCTTTGGAGGTCTGTTAGTTTTTTAGGCTGACTACTCTATGGTTTATCTGCAATAGTTCCATAACATCCAAATTTTTCAATTAATCTCTGCACACTGCGTTTGTGAACTTGTCTATCAAAATTTTCAGAAAGTATGGCGACAATGTCTTTAAAGCTGCTCCCATCTCTGTGAAAACAGACAATCTTTTGTTGAATTTCTTGTTATTTTTTTCTGCGAGGTCTGCAAGCACGACAACATTGTTAAAACATATTTAATATATTGTTTTCAGAGGGCTGTTTACGTTTCAAATGACATTATCTCATCGATTTCAAATATGAAATAATGATTGGCTACTGTTAAAACACCAATCAGTTGTGTGCTTCCTTAGGAGTGACTTCTGTGCAGTGCCTCTGTAATTATAGGATTATCACACATCTTTGTTGTTAAACATCTTTGATATTTTTGATTATCTTTTCTTTTATGCGATGTATTGTATTCGTTATTTTGATCATTTGAGTGCTTCTTTATTATCAATTAATTACAGTTGATTGCCGATGATATTATATTGTCTTTCGACAATTTGAGTGTTTGTTTTGTTATTCTAGTTTGTATTTCAGGTCTTTTCATGACAAACATTAAAAATGCACATTGGCAATTTTTAGCAATCACGTTGGATATTCCTATCAGTTGGGGTCACATGTGCACAAACCCGTTGCATTACGTGATTAATGCATTATTCCAACAACTCCAGGCAGAATTTCAAATGTTTTCGAAGTCCATATCTTCGCTGCTCACATAACATGGAACGATTCGTCAGTCAGGCCTATGGATGTGGGGGAGAACTGGGACGTATCAACACAAGTGCCCCCTCCCCTCCCCTCCCCTCCCCTCCCCTCCCCCTTCCCCCAATGCTCTCAACCCAGCCAACGTCTTCCGCTGTTGAATATTCGGCGGTCAGTTTCTCGATTGGAGGATGCTAATGGTTTTCTTCAAGTTGAATGTTGGGCAGCAAAGAGTAAGGGTGGCCTTTGGAGTGTCAATTGGGGCTGCTAGTAATTTACAAGCACTATTGAATATTATTAAATTGTTTGACTTTTAAAATATTCTCTACAGCTGTACTCCAAACGATAAATAATATTTAGGCCTATGAGCCTATGAACTCACAGGCACTCGTTGTTTTATCAGGATTTCACATTGTTAATCATTTTAAAATTATGCTATCTACACTGAAAAACATGTTTTTTGTCTTCTTAATCATTTTAAAATTATGCTATCTACACTGAAAAACATGTTTTTTGTCTTGATACTATAATATTTAAAATGATTGAAAATGTAAAATACCGATAAAACGACGAGTGCCTGTGTGGTAAACTTACAAAGCCAGACTGACTAATTAGATTAACACACAACAGCTTTGATTTCTTGCGGTTCGCCATACAAACCAAATTTAACAATCATAACTGACATTTTTATTATATTATCAGTTAGGAAACCTGGATTGCATGGAGTGGGGGGGGGGGGAGGGGCGGTTGATTCGGGAAGTATTTCAGTTGAAGAACAAGGGTGGCAAAGACATTGGTATAATTCTCTGGCACAAAAACTGTGACGTTTTTCGATTTATCTATTGATAGTAGGCCTGAGTCGGTAATGCCGGTCGGATTTAACGCCGAGTCGCTGTGAACTTCAATACACGGTAGAAAATAACTGACAAGTTCACATTTTAAGTGAAATTTGTTTTTAAAAACACACACCTCCATCAAATGAATGTAGGCGTAGTAAACTCTGATATTTGTAATGTTGGGAAAGATAAAGTAATGTGACAGGCTATGATTTTCGAACGGACATTTTTAGCTCACCTAACTGAAAGTCAGGGTGAGCTTTTCTGATCACTCTTCGTCCGCTGTCCGTCTGTCCGTCATCCTGCGTGAAGGTGGTGTTTGAGTATCTTTCTCCCAAACCACTGGACACATTTTAATTAAATTTCATGTAAGTAGTGGTTATATAGGGGCATTTTGATTTTTATGCAAATTAGGTTGAGGAAAAAATGGCCAAATTTTTTGAAAATCTTCTAATGAACCACCAGTAGCAGAGACTTGATATGTGGTATACAGAGTCCTTTTGAGGTTTAGAATCAAGTTTGTTCAAGAGAAGTTTGTCTGGCATTATTTGTCTTCATTATGGGAAGGGCAAAAATTTTGGCCATGCCTGAAATTTCTATTTTCAGAACCGTGAGGTCAATTTGAACCAAATTTGATATGAGATGATAATGGGTCTTAAGTAGTTGATTGATGCAAAAATTTTTTTTCTCATTGCCCCGTGGGAACCTTGGGAGCTGAAAATAGGAAAAACCTTAAAACTGTCATATCTCCAAAACAGCATGGCACCGAGAATTTTTATTTGGTGTGAAGCTTCTTTAGGACCAACAAAAAGGATTGGTAAAAAAAAAATTGCCATCGGTTTTATCATAGGGTACTGTTTTGGAACTTTTGAAAAAGTGCTGAGTCAGCACTTTTTAACACTGTAGGCAATGGGAAAAACATTAAAAAATCTTCTTCTCCAGATCCAGCAGGCAGAATCTTTTGATATTTGGTATGCAACATTGTAGGGTGGAACTGATTCAAGTTTGTTCAAATCGGCCCCCTGGGTTCATATTTGGGCTCAGTATAGGAGCCCAATTTCGAACTTAGTGCATTTCAGGCAAATTTCTTAAAAAATCTTCTTCTCCAAATCCAGCAGGCAGAGCCTTTTGATATTTGGTATGCAACATTGTGGGGTGAATCTGATTCACGTTTGTTCAAATCGGCCCCCTGGATTCATATTTGGGCTCACTATAGAAGCCCGAATTCGAACTTAGTGCATTTCAGGCAAATTTCTTAAAAAATCTTCTTCTCCAGATCCAGCAGGCAGAATCTTTTGATATTTGGTATGCAACATTGTGGGGTGGATCTGAATCAAGTTTGTTCAAATCGGCCCCCTGGGTTTATATTTGGGCTCAGTATAGGAGCCAAAATTTGAACTTAGTGCATTTCAGGCAAATTTCTTTGAAAATCTTCTTCTCAAGATCCAGCAGGCAGAATCTTTTGATATTGGGTATGCAGCATGCTTAGGGGGCTGAGATTCAAGTTTGTTCAAGCCAAGTCTCTGGGTTCATATTTGGGCTCACTGTGGCAGTCATGGAATTCTGACACAAGCGATTTTTAGCTTGCCTTAACTGCTCAAGCAATTTAATCCGGCATAAGCCTTTTTTGCTCACCTACTTTCAGCTATTTTCGACGGTGACAGACCACGTGTGTACAGAATATGCTGGGTGCACGTATGTGTCGGCCACTACATGTACCAGTCCCCTTGAACTTCTTGATCGATCTGACCACACTGGGGTGGAAGGGATAGTAAAAAATGAATACAGGTTCATTCATTAACATTTTATTAATTCATTTAAAATTGATTGGCTTGAATGCACTGGAAGGAGAAATTACCCAACCCGGTATTAACTAAGTCTTTTAGAAGATCTTTGTGAAGCAAAAAAGTGAAAAAGATTTCAGTTGAGCAATTTGCTCACCTAAGTAGGTTCCAGGTGAGCGATTTATTGCCACCCTGGTTTTTTCAGAAATCCAAGCCTGCTGTGGTAGCCTGAATTATAACTTAGTTCAAAATGATGAATTTTCTTCAAAATTCTTCTTCAGATCCAGCAGTCTGAATGTTTTGACATTCAGTATGCAGCATCCTTAGGGGGGTGAGATTCAAGTTTGTTCAAGCCATGTCCCTAGGTCCATTTTTGGGCTCACTGTGGGAGCCCTAATGATAATTTAGTTCAAAATGAGGAATTTTCTTTAAAAATCTTCTTCTTCAGATCCAGCAGTTGGAATGTTTTGATATTTGGTATGCAGCATCCTTAGGGGGGTGAAATTCAAGTTTGTTCAAGCCATGTCCCTAGGTCCATATTTGGGCTCATTGTGGGAGCTTGAATTGTAACTTAGTTCGAAATGAGGAATTTTCTTAAAAAATCTTCTTCTTCAGATCCAGCTTTCGGAATGTTTTGATATGTGGTGTGTAGCATCCTTGGGGGGGGGGGGGGGGGGGGGATTCAAGTTTGTTAAAGCCAAGTTCCTTGGTTCATATATCGGCTCCCTGTGGGAGCCCGATTATAACTTAGTTCAATATGAGGAATATTCTTTAAAAATCTTTTTGTTTAGATCCACTGGTCAGAATCTTTGGATATTTGGTATAAGCTTTTGTTAGGAGGAGCAGATGCAACTTGTTGAAATCAATTCTCTGGGTTGATATTTAGGCTGCCATGTCAGGTGAGCGCCCTCAGGCCCCCTTGAGCCTCTTGTTTTTTCTTCTGGTATTAAACAACTAGCAATAAAACAATCAAAATTATATCCACATTGTGACAAAAACAAACGGTCAAACTGCTCAATAAAGAATATAGATGAGCAAACATATTTACTCAAACTTGAAATTTGCCTGAAGGAGGGAATTGATGTTTAGGAAACTTCAGGTTTTTCTTTAAGAAAACCAGCATGACAGCATATTCAACTGACAAAGATGATCTCTGGACTGTCCTGATATCACCAGTTGTTGAGAAAACCTTTACACTTGCTACTGATGTAGCAGGAACATTTAAACACTTTTTAGCATGCATGGATAAAAAAAGGATATTTTGGTTCATTTGCTCCCCACCACAATAGAGGTTTACATGTAAGAGGCATACACAGATCAGTTTTTCAAATATTAACTTCACTTCCAACTAAATCAAATAGGGATTGCTCAGGTTGAATAACTGATCCAAAGTGGTAAAAATAACAAATTTTAATGTATGTGTTGGGTAAAGGGTTAATATATGTACATTTTGTGCTGTTCAGAAATGTTCATACTGGGAATAAAAAGTTTGATTAACTGAGAATTTATTTGTTTTCTGACATATGTTTTAAACATATTTACATGTTTGAGTAGTATCAATGTCACATGATTCACCACATTGAAATGCCTTGCTTTTATTGTAATTTGATCATGCAAAACAAAATGCTGATTTTTATTCTTATTTCCTTCTTTGAGAGTTTCAGAAGCTATACTTTATTTTCATGGTCTGTAATATTTTAAACTAGATTTTCAGAAACATTGAAATTCAACATTCTTTGCCCTAGATCCTACAGTACACCCTATAGCAAAGTATACTACACGACATATTATCCCCTTAATAATTCTGAATTCTTGCATCTTTGTTGTCACAATTCAGGCCTTAGAATTTGTCCTGATTTGAAAGAATCCAGTTTTATTTTTGTGAATACCAGCTGCGAGAATCCATATTCAGTTGTTAAATAATTTAGAACTTAAGAGTACTGTTATACACTTGTGATTGCCCCAGTCAAGTGTGAAAGTTATTTTCATTGCACTTCCAGACAAGATGCCAGACACCAAATGAATCATGTCTGTCATTTAAGAATGATATCTGACATATTACAAAATGAAGTTTAAGTATTCAAAATAATGTGTTTTGGGTGTACATGTACCCTCATCTTAAAACTGCTCAGAATTCATCCAACCATACCTTGTTTGGCAGGGCTCAATTTGGAACTGAATTACCCTTGAGACATAATTTATACATGTATGGCTATATCAAATCATATTCTTCACATGCTGTTAATATTGATGAGCTGTAGAGTCACTTTCTTCACACATCCCAACTTGCCAGGACCATTAATTTTAGGCTTGCTAGTTGTACATGATTTCCAGCATGCGTGATGTTCTGATCACTGAACGTCATTGATAATTTTGGCATTGGACATTTTGACTGATGATTTTAAACCTCAGTCAGACATTGGCCTTTTTGTACCTGACATTGTCATTGTCTGACCACTTATTTTCTGGTATGCCCCCAGTACATATTCCATGGTGAAAAACAAACCTTGTATTTATATACACTAGAGTTTACCCTTAAGGGCACAGTTCCAATGATTAGTTCATTTATTCTTCAATATGTCCATGTCGACCACATGTTGCTTGTTTCAACATGCAGACTTTAGCTGGGCTTCCTGATGGAAGTTACAATACCCAGGCAGTAGTTTCTTGTGAAGTCTGGGCTGCCTGGATAGGCGGCCAAGACTGCACTAGACACCACTGCAATGCCAGAGTGTCAAACTAATAAAGAAGAAAAAAAAATAAGTTGAATTTTTAAGTCCTTTAAGGACAATTTCAGAATCTGTAACAAGAATCAAATGAACATTGTATGAGAAGCAAAGTTGATTGATTGGTACTGTAATGTCATGCCCCTGGCAGTATTTGTGTCAACGTCCAATTTTGTACGAGTTCGTGTTTCAGTAAATTATGTATTTGAACCTAGTGGCCCCAGGGCTTTTTTTCTTTTTTTTTCAGGTGAAAAATTTGTCAATTTTCTGTTGTAAGAAGTTGTGTTAAAGAAAGCTTTGTTGCATATTATGGTGATCTATATTGTTTATACATGTAGGTGTGTTTTATATATTGTGAATGTCGTTTCTCTTACCTGTGCACTACATGTAAGTATATGTGGTGTTATTTTGCCTATTTTTTCGCTCACCTGACTGCAAGTCGCTGTGAGGTATTGCCATCAGTTGGCGTCAGTCGTCTGCCGCCCGTTAACTTTTGCAAACATGGCTTCTTCTCCACAGCCATTCAGCCAAATTCAAACATATATTGCACAAACCATCTCTGGGGTATGTATGCCCTTTCTATTTTGTTCAAATGGAGCGGCTGCCTTCTTCGGGCTCTGGGTAATGATGCCAAAGCCTAAAAATCTTTAAAAATCTTCTCATGAACCTCCAGAGAGATTGCCTTGATATATGGTATGTAACACTCTTTGGTGTTGACGATTAAAGTTTGTTCAAGAGAAGTTGGTAGATCAATATTTGGGTCTCTGTGGGCACATATCCATTTTGGGCTCTCTCTTTCAAGAACCGATGGGCTGATTTGAACCAAATTTGGCATGTAGCATAAGTGGGTCCAAAGTACTTGATTGATGCCCGAAAGGGGCTAAAAATAGAAAAAAAATTCAAATGCCCATATTTTCCAAGCTACATGGTATAGAGAACTGTTATTTGGTATGAAGCATCATTTTGACTGGTAGAATGGATTAAAAAAAAAAAGGCCATCGGTTGTGTTAGGGTGTTCTGTAGGGGGCGTTTGAATAAATGCTGAGTCAGCATATTTGCAAAAATTGAAAAAAAAATTTTCTTCAGAACCGCTGATCAGAATCCTTTGATATTTGGTATGCAGCGTCCATAGGACGGTCAAATACAAGTGTGTTCAAATCGACCCCATCTGTTCATATGTGGGCTCAACAGAGGAGCCCAAATAATTAACTCAGGGCGCTATGGGGAATAAGCTTTAAAAATTTTCAGATCATACAGTCAGATTCTTTTGATACTTGGTATACAGCGTCTCTACAGGGGTCAGATTGAAGTTTGTTCAAATTGAGTCCCTGGGTTAATATTTGGGCTTCCTATGGAAGCCCGAATATTAAATTTGTGCAATATGGCTAATAATCTTTAAAAATGTTCTTCTTCAGATCCACCAGTCAGATTCTTTTGATGTTTGGTATGCAGCATCTCTAGGGGGGTTAGATTCAAGTTGGTTCAAATGGGATCCCTGGATGAATATTTGGGCTCATTATTGGCGCTCAAATTTTAACTTGGTGCAATATGAGAAAATTTCTTAAAAAATATTATCTTTTTCAGACCCACTAGTGAGAATCCTTTCATATTTAGTATGTGACATCTCTAGAGGTGTAAGATTTGAATTTGTTAAAATCGACTCCCTAAGTTAATATTTGGGCTTCCTGTGGGAGCCTGATTATTAACTTGGTGGAATATGGGGGATATTCTTCAAAAATCTTCTTAGATCCACCAGTCAGATTCTTTTGATATTTGGTATGCAGCATCTTTAGGAAGGTTAGATTCAAGTTTGTTCAAATGGGATCCCTGGTTGAATATTTGGGCTCTTTATTGGAGCCCAAATATTAACTTGGTGCAATATGAGAAAATTTCTTCAAGAATCTTCTTTTTCAGACAAGCTATTGAGAATCCTTACATATTTGGTATGTGACATCTCTCAAGGTGTAAGATTTGAATTTGTTCAAATCGAGTCCCTGGGTTAATATTTGGGCTTCCGGTGGGAGCCAGAATATTAACTTTGTGCAATATGGGTAATAATCTTTAAAAATCTTCTTCTTCAGATCCAAGAGTCAGATTCTTTTGATATTTGGTATGCAGTATCTCTGGGAGGAGTGGGGGGGGGGGGGGGGGGGGGGGGGGGGAAGAGAGTTGATTCAAGTTTGTTCAAATGGGATCCCTGGATGAATATTTTGGAGCCCAAATTTTAACTTAGTGCAATATGAGAAAATTTCTTAAAAAATCTTTTTTCAGTCCCACTAGTGAGAATCCTTTCATATTTGGTATGTGAATATGGAATTATCGTTTAAATCCATTTCCTTCAGATCCAGCAGTCAGATTCTTTTGATATTTGGTGTACAACATCTCTGGGAGGGTTATATTGAAGGTTGTTCAAATCAGGTCCCTGGCTTAATATTTGGGCTTTTTATTGAAGCCCAAAGCTTAACTTAGAGCAATATGAGAAATTTTCTTGAAAATTCTTCTTCTTCAGCTACACCAGTGAGAATCCTTTCATATTTGGTATGTAACATCTCTAGGGGTGTTGAATTCAAGTTTGTTCAAATCGATTCGATTGTTTTTTTTTTTATTTGTTTTTTTTTGGGGGGGGGGGGGGGGGGGGTGGAGTACTAAAGAAAACCACATTATGTTTAAAACAAAACAAAAGTTTCTTTCGGTTGTTATTTTTTAATACTTCACAGAATAGAGTTTGCTAGGAAGCTTTCCTAGGACCAGCAGAAATGAATGGCCAAAAAAGTTGCCTTTGGTTGTGTCATAGTAAATCAAAAAAATTGCTCTTGCTGCTGATCACATGCTGATACACTCATCTGTTTTGACAGTTTGAGCCAGGTGAGCATTTTAGGCTCACTTGAGCCTCTGGTTCTATTTAACAGCAAAAAATAGGTGAACTTGTACTTGTAACAAAGTTTCTTCCAACTCCAATATCTGAATTGTGAGAGTTTATGTTTGAGTTGGTTTCTAAAAATCCTGTGGCCCCAGCCTTTGTTTCTGGAAATTTTTCAATTTTTTTTTTTTAGGTGAAACGTCAATTTTCTTTTGTAAGAAGTTGTCTAAGAGTAAACTTTATTGCACATTATGGTGCTCTATATTGCTTTTCGTTTTTTTCAGAAAAAAATCTGCGAACTTATACTGCCTAAAATTAATTGTCAGCCCAAACTAGTCATTTTCTGTTGTAAGAATTAGCATTTAGGTCAGCCTTTGTGCCGATTGTAATCCTTAAACTTCCCATTACTGTGTATTGTTTTATATCAATAACATCTTTAGTAAGCCTACTGTATGTGAAGATTTAACAGAATTTTTTAAAATTTTCTGTTAAAATTTTCATGTTTTTGTATTACTTAACAATTTTAGTTTGGAAAAGTTTGTGTTCAGGTGAGTCTTGTTTCTGTGGGTCTGTGCAGGTCATTGATATTGTAGACTTGAATTTCTGAAAACCTTTTCAGTGGTATTAATTTTGTGGTAATCACAGTATATCCCATTCAGAATTATATATATCCATTATTTGTGATACATATACAAAAAAGATGCAGCTTGAAGGAGCTTTCTTGACATTGGATCGGCTATATCAAGCATGAATGTATGTGAGCAGACAGGATGTAACATCCCTTTTGTTGCTTTTTAGGGGAGGGATGGGAAGAGGTTCTAACCTTTGTTAACAGCTGACATTGTCAGTGGGCAGAAATAGATTGAAAATTGTTGTGATTTTTCCACAAAAGTGTTCTTTGTTTATGCAAACCCTTTCTGGATAGGAGAATGGACCCCATTAGCCTGCACAGATCAGTGTTATTCTTACTACCAATTCGGAGACAGTGTATGGAAAGCGAAATGCCTTGCTGAAACTACGTGTATTGTGGCTAACACATCCTGTGGCCAAAAAATCAATAAAATGAATGCTGTTTCAATTAGTTTTTAAACAGCTATGTGTCAGGGTGCCATAATTAGTTTATATAGGATTCCACATAATTATACACTAGACTGTATTATATAAGCACAGTCATTCTCCTGACTTTCCAAATGGAAGTTTAGTGCGCTGTAAATCCATCTTAACACATAAAGCTGGGGCAGTATAATGTTGATATTTTGGAATGCTGAACAGAACTTCATAAAAGGCTGAACCACACTCCTTTATTTTAAAGAGCACATGCTTTTAACAATTGTGAAAGTTACCTGCATGTAATAAAGTGAACTGGAAATAAATGCTTTGAAATACTGGAATTATTAATTTGTTAGCCTACGAAATGCTCATTGTGATTTAAAAAAACAGTGCCATGGTGACATAAGGAAGTGGAGTTAACATCAGGAAAAGGCACATAATTCCCACGCCCTCATTCATCAGTCACGAGTGTGGTGGAATTTGCCATTTTCAATGGTTTTGCCTTTTAATTTATCAAATTAACAGCAGTTCATTTTCATTTTCAATTTTCAGTATATAAAAAACATGAACAGAAACTAGATTATAATGTACATATCTCACATGCAGTTGTGTGTTAATGTATGTACACATGTTGTTAACAAAATTTTTGGTAGAGTTTTTTCAAAAACTCAACCTACTGTTTGATGAAGTCTATGAGGATGGGCAGGAGCATCCCAATACTAGAAAAAAATCATCTGGCATGGACAACCGAGTTATAAATAATTAAATAACTTCATTCCTCTTTTGTGATAACTCGCCATAAATGCTAATTAAATCCCTCTTTAAACAATTTTTGGTCAGGTGAGCACCTCAGGCTCCATGGAGCCTCTCGTTTTTAATTTTGATCAATTAAAACATACATATTGTATGTCTTTCACAAATTTGTTGAATTTCTTGAGTTAAATATCAAACAAAAGCTTGTTGTAGTCGTGTAAAATGACATTAAATCAATTCTTTTTGTGTAGGTTGCCCAAGAAATTAATTAAATCTGTAATTGCTTCATCCGAGCATCACAGCGATTTTAATAAAGTGCCACACATTAACTCTAGAAAAAATCTCTTATCAGTTGGCAACTTCTCTTGGATCTTGTGAGAACATTTTGCAGACCTGGGTGATTCATATAACAGTCACTTGTGGCATAGTATGTAACTCCTACAATTTTCAGTTTTGGAAAATGAAACTTGAAAACATAATTGATTACAATTCTAGTTTGTCCAAGGTGTAATTCTTTTTGACTGCAGGGGCGAGCGATAGCAAAGAAGTTAGAAATTTCATCTTATATATACTACATGCTAAATTGTGAAAAAGTGTTAGAATTCTGTTGTCAGGTCTTTATGACAGGCAACCTGGTCACTGCAGTTTGCATTTTTATGCCCCTGACTTAGATCGGTTGGCATATAGTGATTGAAATGTCCATGAGTGGATGTGTGTGTGTGTGTTTCCAAGCTCATAACTCAAAACCTGTTGGGGCTGCAATCAGCAAACTTTACTCAATTATAAATGGGAGTATGTGTACCACACCTTTGGTGGGTCCATAACTTCAAGGTGAAAGTCACATTTCAAAGTAAAAATTAAAATCTGTCCTTGTACATGTTTCATCTCTCTGAAATGAATCAAATGTACAATTATGAATTTTCATGTGAATTTTACGGAAAGTCAGAAGGTGTGTTGCGAATAATGATTGCTTGTGCATTTTCAAGGTCATCTTTGAGTGCCATATGTTGAAAGAACAGATCATGTCTCGGCTATAACTCACAAACTATTGTCGCCACAATAATCATATACAGCGCAATAGAAGAATGTGTCACAGACAATTACTGGGCCTGTAACTTCAAGGTCAAGATCACACTTAAAATCTAGTTCATGCCTCAGCCATAACTCAGATGAATCAAACTACTACAATTATCTAATTTCATACAGATGTTAAGGACAGTCAGAATATCATGTATAATAGTTGCTTGTGCATCTTGACGGCCACAAATCATGTTGCATTATAACTCGTAAACTATTGGGGCTACAGTCATCAAACTTCACACAATTGTAAAGAACAAAAAGCAGTTGGGGGTTGGGGGGATGTGTCACCATGGATTGGTCTTCATGTTGGGTCTGTAAATTCAAGGTCAAGATCATATTTCAAGCTCACACTTAAGATGTTTTGATATTCGTGTCACAAATAAATAAAAATGATTGCTTGCACATCTTCAGTATCAAGGTCATACTTGAGTGCCATTTGTTGAAGGACACAAATCATGTCTTGGGTATACTTTGTAACTCAGAAACTATTCATACTACAATTATAATCCCTCCCCCTCCCCACAAAGGAGGGATATAGCGAAGAACTCCACCCGTCCATCCGATGGGAGTTATGGCCTTTGTTATAAAAATATCCTGAAAAACTTGTTTATGGCATAACTTGAACAATAGTTAACAGATTTCCATTCTTTTTGGTATATCTCTCTATAACAACAATGTCTAGGTCTAGTTCGATGACCACAAATATTCAATGAAAATTATGGAAGTTATTGCCCTTTGTTTAAAAAATATCGTGTAATGCTTGTTCATGGCATATCTTTAACAATAGTAACTGGATTATTTCAATTCTTTTGGGTATATGTCTTTATAGCAACAATGTCTACATCAGGTTCGATGACTAGTGATATCCGATGAAAATTATGGGAGTTATTGCCCTTTGTTAAAAAATATTGTGTCATGCTTGTTTATGGAATAACTTGAACATTAGTAACCAAATTTCAAATTTTTTTTGTATATATCTCTTTAAGAACACTGTCTACCTCAGGTTTGTTGACCACCTTTATCCGATGAAATAGTGTTCACTCACCCTTGAACAAGATGTTTGCACCTCCTCCTAAACCTCTGAACTAATTTTAGTTAAATTTGAGGTGATTGCTTGTTACATCGCATTTTGTTTTTGTTCAAATCAACATGCCCAGCCCATAGGGAGGGGGTGGGGGAAATGCTCCAAAATTCCTTAAAAATCTCAAGAACCTGTTTGTATAGTGATTTGATATTTTGTATGGAGCTTCCTTTTGAGGTGTAGAATCAAGTTTGTTCCAACGAAGTTTGTGGATCAATATTTACCTTTGTAATGGTAGGCCTTGTCCAAAATTTTCTTTTTCAGAACCGATGGTCTTATTTGGAACAAAATTTTGATATATGGTATTATTGAGTCATAAGTACTTGATTCATGAAAAAAAAAATTTCCTGTGTCCCAGTGGGAATCCCAGGAGCTAAAAATAGAAAAATTTTCAAACGCCCATATTTCCCAAACCACATGGAACAGAGAGCTGTTATTTGGTATGAAGCATCCTTATGACCAGTAGAATTGAGTGGTAAAACGAAATTGGTCAGATTCAGGTTTGTTCAAATTGAGTGCTTTAATATTTGGGCCCAAATTTTAACTTAGTGCCATATGAGGAATAATCTTTAAAAATCTTCTTCAGATCCACCAGTCAGAATCTCTTGATGTTTGCTATATAGCATTCTTATGGAGGTCAGATCTAAGTTTGTTCAAATCAAGTCCCTTGGTTAATATTTGTGCTCCCTATTAGAGCCCCAATTTTAACTTAGTCCAATTTGAGGAATTGTCTTTAAAAATCTGCTTCTTGAGATACAATCAGAATCTTTCGATATTTGGAATACAGCATCCTTTGCATCCTTTGATTGTTCAGATTCACTATGTTCAAATAAACTCCTTGGGTTGATATTTGTGTTCCCTATGGTGGGAGGGAGGATGTCAAATTTTAGCATTGTGCAAAATTGGAAGTATTCTCAAAATCTTTTACTTTTTCTCCAGAATCACCAGTCAGAATCTTTTGATATTTGGTATACAACATCCTTCAAGTTTGTTCAAGTCAAGTCCCTTGGTTGATATTTGGACTCCCTAGTTTTCCATTACTGAAAATCTTAGCATTATTTCTGTGGTAGCATTCCAATACTAGAAAAAAGTCTTCTGGCATGGACAACAATTTATGATCGGATCACTTTGAAACCTAGTATGCTGGTTTGGGGTGACCTTTAGATGGGAGCTATCAATTTTCTTCCTTTTCCATCAAAAATTGTTGCCACTGGCAATGACCTTTGAACTTAGTTTCGCCAGGCATCAGTATATTCCTTTGGCATGCCCTACAGGGCACATTTATGATCAGATCGCTTTGAAACTTGGTATACTTGTTTGGGGTGACCTCTCAATGGGAGCTATCAATTTTCTTCCATTTCCATCAAAAAATGTTGCCGTTGGCAATGACTTTTGAACTTAGGTTTTAGTCAAGCTTCAATATTTCCCTTTGGCACATCCCACAGAGCACTTTTATGAGCAGATTGCTTTGAAACCTGGTATGCTTGTTTGGGGTGACCTATAATGGAAGCTATCGATTTTCTTCCATTTCTGTCAAAAAATGTTGCCGTTGGCAACAACCAAAATCTTTGTTTACATGTCGTTAGACATCAATATTTCCCTTTGGCATACCCTACAGAGCACATTTATGATCGGATCTCTTTGAAACTGGGTATGCATGTTTGGGGTGAACTCTAGTTGGGAGCTATCGATTTTCTTCCATTTCCGTCAAAAATAGTTGCCTTTGGCAATGACCTTCGATGAACTTAGTGCAGTTATGCATGATTGAATGAATTGATTTTCTTTCATTTCCGTAAAAAATTATTGTCGTTGGTGCCATCCTTTGAACTTAGTGCATTTGTGCAGCAACTTATGTCTTTTGCACTCCCTACACGGCATATTTATGAATTTCCCTTTAAAAAAAAGAAGAAAAAAACTTTGGCTCACCTCAGAGGGCACATTCATTATCGGGCTGTTTTGAAACTTGGTATACTTATTCAGGGTGGGTGAGGAGGGCAGGAGCAATTGATTTTCTTTTCATTTCCATCAAAACTGTTCCTGTTAGCAACAACCTTTGAATTTATTGCATTTGTGCATCAACATTCTTCCTACAGGGTACATTTATCATGGGATTGTTTTTTAACTTGGTGTGCTCATTAGACGGGACCTCTAGATAAGAGCTATTGATTAGCATTCATTTCTGTGAAAAAAGTTGCCGTTTACAATGACCTTTAAACTTACTGTATTTGTGTATCAGTATTCTTCCTTTACCCAGCCTTACAGTTTACATTAAAAAATGCATGGATTGCTCTGACGTTGTGCACACACAATGCGGTTATGTTGAAGTTTCACCAAATAACAATGGAACCAGTGATCTTCAATTTTGCCATTTCACTTATAACTTACCAAGGCAAAGTTTGTCAAGTTGAGCTGCAGTGTCATTGATACTTTCATTTAACAGATGTGTTCACATTTTCCCAATATTTGTATCCATGAATATTAATTTCATTTTTAGTCACACTTATGCCGTTAAAGAGGGTTGGTACTGGTCCTTGAAAGTGCTAAATAGTGTGTGAATTCTAAAACTGAAATAGCAAATCCTTAATCCTTCACCTAACAAATCAGCCGCATCCACCCGCATAATTTACAAATTGTGCTGTTGAAAAGATGCTATTTTTCCAAAATTTCAGCGAAAGATACTATATGACTCCTCATTGGAATGGGCTCTTTCCAGTGGGGGCTCATATGGTTTTCTTTATTTTTTTTGAGAAATTTGAAAAATAATATTTAAAATAATAAATTTTGATATTCTGTGTGTTGGATAAAAGGTTAAAGATGTTTGAAAAATGGACTCCTGGAGAAATTTATGGAAACTTCGTAAAGAAGTATATTTGGAATTGTTTAACTTGTTTTCATTCAAATGTGAAAATGTAAGATGTGATACAGTGTAACCTGTTGACTGAAATTCCTTTTTACCAATGAAAATATTCAGTTAACAAGACTATTCAGTTATATGTAACAGGGATTTGATAAATGCCTATATTGTATGTACTGAGGCCAAATAGATTTATATACAATGGGAATTTGGTGATTACCATGGTAATTTTCTGACATATTACAAGATTTTTCTTTTAATTAATAAGATTTTTCATTACGTTAATGGAATTTACTCATTTATTTATATGCAGTTAACAGGGCAAATTTATACTGAAGTAAATGGTCATGTGTTTGAAAATTATATTCAGTTGACATGGTTATTCAATTAAGAAATATCCAATTAAGTGGGCTCCACAGTATTTGTGAGTTTTTGTTGCATATATTGTGGTTTTTTAACTCATCTTGACAAAGTCAAGCTGAACTAATCTCCTCACTCTCCGTCCGTCCATCGTCCGTCAACACCATGTTTTGGTCTTCTCCAAAACCACAGGGCTAATTCAAGTGAAAGTTTGCATGAGTGATGTTCTCGAAGGGGCATTGCAACTTTGTTCAACTCAACATGCCCAGCCCCATAGGGAGGGAGTGGGGGAAAATGCTCCAAAATATTTTTAAAATCTTCTTCTCATGAACCAGTGTGACTTGATATTTGTTATGGAACTTCCTTTTGAGGTGTAGAATCAAGTTTGTTCAAACGAAGTTCGTGAAGCAATATTTGGCTTTATAATGGGGGGGGGGGGGGGGGGGGGTAAGCGTTTTGACCCCGCCCAAAATTTATATTTTCTGAACCGATGGTCCGGTTTGAACCAAATTTGGTATGTGGTATTATTGGGTCATACGTACTTGACTCATGCAAAAAAAGGATAACTGTCAGATGTCTACTGATATTACTGGCTTAACAGTAATTGTGCAGAAATATGTGACCTTGATCACCAATTATAAATGAATAGCACTCCATGAGAAATCTGTTTCTGGAGAGTTCTGTAATGTTACCTGGAGCAATAGACTAATGGTGGCTGTATTGTGTCCTTGGGCAAGACACTTAATTCTGACTACCAATGTGGTAATGCTGTTCACTAAGATGTACGACACGTAGATTATGTGTCGATGGTATTTAACTCTTCTAACTCTGCTTGTGCCGAGTTAGTCAGTTGGGTGAGACTGACAGTTGCTCGCTGCTGCCTGGTGGTTCTCCAGGTATGCCAGGTTCTTCCACCCATGAAACTGTCTGATACGATGTGACTCTAACTGAGGAAAGTGTCATTAAACTCTAATAAACATACAAAGAATAGACTTACAACATCAGCATATAAAATATACAATGCGATATTGAGATTATTTTTCAGGAAGTTAACATTGTGAGGTTTTGTTTTCAGTCGGCAACGGCATGTATAAATCCAATACAATTTAAGTGCTGAAATCACATTATTGTAGCGACAAACATAAATGCACAGTGTAATTATGCTGAAATTAGCATCACCAAGGCTCTGACTGAAAGTCATTGTGTGCAACTGCCACCACTTGTTATTGTGTGCTACTGCTGCCACTTGTCATCTTTTTTGTCTATTGATTGTTAACTTTTGTGTTTCAGTCTTCAGAATCTCTGTTCCATATCCAAAGAGATTCGATACACATTATCTTCATTTGTTTGAATGAAATTACTAACCCCTATTGGATGGGACAATGCCCCCAAAAAGCCCATAATTCTTTAAAAATCTTTTAAAGAAGGGTTTTTTTTTTAGACTTGGGCATAAAACACCTGATTTGGTTAGCAACCTTTTTAGTGCTCAAAATTCAAGTTTGTTCGAAGAAAGTTTCTCAAGTTCTAAATTTTTGCCTCAAAAATATAGCTTATAACCCTTCACTGGAATGAGCTCAGTGAGCTTGGGCCAAAAATGATAATTATTTGTTATTCAAGAAATTTTTGTGCAGGTGCCTTGTTCTTCTCATGGGAAAAGGGATAAGTCTCAACTCTCATTATCTTCCCACCTCCTGGCTTTGCATAAGATTTTATTTTAACCTGTTCATGATCACTTATTTCTGAAAATTATAACTTTTATCAATTATCTTTCATTCAAACCTGAAGGGGATTTTCACATCAGTCATATAAACAAATACTCATTAATTTTAAATGTACTTGTGATATTTTCCCTATATGAACCCCGGGAGGTGTAGCAGTGCTTCTTTACTGTAGTAAACAAGCTCTATTTTAATGATAAGGATCTGGTAACCAATGGCTGGGGTGAAAGTCCTCAAAAGTGGGCAATATGGGTATAAAGGATTGCCTTCACTTGACTTTATATCCATGTTGCGGTCATGATTAGCCATTGCACAAAAATATGTGACCTTAAGCACCAATAAATAAGTATATAAATAGTTCTTGTGATATGAAGATAACATCTGCCAGGCTGTTGGATGTCATTAACATCCTGTAAGTTTTTCCAGTATTCTTTTGGATGGTGTTTCACCTTATTGTGAGCATAAATTTCCTTTTATGTGCAAGAAAAGCACTGTGATTTGATAATAATAGAAACCTGACTTTTTCATGTTCTAGTACTCTTATTACAAAAACTATAATTTCAGTGATGTTTTGAAATGGCCTACATACAATATATTGTGCATGTTCATATAGCTTTTATTAGATGAGTATTGATAAATATAGATACATCCATGTTTGGAAAAATTTGAAAAATGATAACGTCATATGGCACTATCAAGTGAATAATCCTTAAAATAAAAAAAATACAAACTGTTCGGAGAAGAAAATATTGCTTTTGAAGTGCAGTGTTCTGTTCACAAAGGGAAAGTTATTTCACTTGTGGTGGATTCTGTGACATTGGACATATTGAGTGCTGGACTGTTGGTTTGAGCATCTCATGAACACTGAAACATATCACCTGATTTACTTGTTTAATTCAAACACATTTCAGGATTCCATGGTTCTACTTCCAACAAGAGAAATGTCTTCAACTATGACAGATAATGGTACCTCCAAAAATGAACTGCTAAAAGGGAGAGTTACACATATCATAGATCCTAGCAATTTTTGGATGCAAATTGGAGCGGATTCCATGTTTGAGAAATTTGAAAACCTAGAGTCATCCATCAATAAGTTTTGTGAGTGTCAGCGTTCTAATAACAGTACATTAAATTTAGAGCAAGTTCAGGAAGAAAAGTCACTGGTGTTGGCAAAATGTCCAAAGAAAAATAAATGGTGTAGAGCATATATTTCAAGGAATTGTGAAAACTGTTGTTTTGATATGTTGTTTGTAGATTATGCTCATACAGCTATTGTTTCAGCCAACAATATTTTATTTGATTTTCCATCAGAGTATGGAATTGAAAACTTATCTGGTTTTGCAAGAAGATGTTGCTTGCTTGGAATTCGGCCAATTGCTAGAAACTGGACAAAGACAGGTATAAGAACATTCCAAGAAAATGCATTAGGTAAAACATTTATTGTTACCATAGGGCGTGTTGAACAAACTTTTGAGTTTCCAGTTGCTCTGTATGATGAAGTAACTCGCCTTTCTTTGACACACCTGTTATTGGTGCAAGAAATTGGATTGGAACATGAGACCATAACACTTGTTCCTGAATACTTAGATGATGATCACCTTCAGTATTTACCAGAAGCTGAGGAATATGAAACCACGTCTCCAGCAACCCCAGAAACACCTGGTAAAATCATACCAGATCCATTTTTGAAAGTTTTATCCCAAACTATTAAAACAACACCAGATGAGTTACAAGTAAGATTATTTGAAAAAAATAGGAAGGATATGGTATTTGAAGCAGAGAAACTAAAACATGAAGGACTTGATGAAGAAACTCTTCTTTACTTAAATGGAAATGAGAAAAATGTGTCTATTGGCAGTGAAGGTATTCCCATTGAGGAAGATGATATTGACATTACAACACAGATAAGAGCTGCTGAAACAAACTACAAGAAAATGGCAGGTGAGGTGGAAAAAAGTCCTGAAGATCATAAAGTGTATTTTGGCATAGGGACACACAGTAAACCTAATAGCACAAAGCAAAAATTGGATGAAATGGAGTTTAAGAAGACTCTTGACAAACTTTTCAGTGATTGTTTAGTGAAAGATATTGCATCTGTTTGGGACATTGTTCAGTTTCATATGAATAGTGAAGCACTGCTTGATGAAAGAAAACTTGAATTATTATTGACATCTCTGTTGGAAAAGACAATAGAAGAATTGTGCAGTTTGGACCTGACAATGAAAATTATAGATATTTATCACTGCTGTGAAAGTTTCAGCACAAATATGAAGAAAATTTTACAAAACCTGGTTCTGGAATATGTTAAGGTTCCCATTAAAGAATCAAAAATAAAATATAACATAAATTGTGGAAGGCTTCTTGGAATGATTTTCCAGAATTGTTTAACATGGGCAGAACAAAATATTGAAGGACTGAAAAAAGTCATACTTTTCACTTGTGAAAAATGGATTTTACTGAACAAGAGAGGAGAAATTAGAGATTGTGAACAATTGCTGGAAATGTATACAGAAACTTTTGAAATATGTTGGAAATCAGGTGTTTGTGAGACAAAAATACACCTTCCTGATCAGTATGACTTCTTAATTCATGAGATAAAAGAGAAGACTGTTGCAGAAAGAATTCCAAGGAGTGTGAAACTTCGGCTGTTAAATCTTCTGATTTGGGAAACACAGCGTAAACAAGTTCAAGTAGATGCAGAATGTCAGACTGAACATTGTTTAACCTTTCATGCCACCTGTCAGACAGAATCAGTAAATACTTCTACACATAAACATCATGAAGGCGAATGGAAGGCTGGTCCATCTGGTTACATTAAAAATGATAAGTCTGTAAATGATAAGGATGAATTTCCACAGTTGCCATCATTTTCAGCAACAAAAAGTTGGGTAAATGTTGACACGGAATGGTTTTCTGTTTCTCCCAAAAGGGAAAGATACATTCCATTTGATGAGAATGAAAGTTGTGAACAAGTGCCAACTAATGAATCAATAGACAAGAGTGTGACATTGATGTCATGGGCAGACACAGTGTCTTCCAGTCAAAAAGGTGGAAATGTTAATCAAAACCAACATGATATAAAAAAGCCATCTTCAAGCACTTCTCAATCTGAGAAAACAATGCTCCCGCTTGAAAATACATCAACATCCTGGTCAAAAATTGCCAGGTCTGAAAAGGAAAAGCATCATGAAGACCATGAGAACACAAAAAATAAATCTCGAAACTTTTCCAGTCCAAAACTTAGCACAAATTTGCCAAAGGTATCTGTAAAAGGCAGCGTTCCAAACAGTACTGAAACATACAGAACATATTTTAACCACCAACCAGTAAAAGCATCTATTATGAAAACTGTAGAGTCACCAGATAGTACAGAGTATTCAGAACAGTGTTTCAAAGACAGCACAACCAAACCTGACATCTTAAATAGTCAAGGTGATTGGTTTGATTGCACTCCTGTTGATCCAAATATAAATTTAAATACAAAACAGTCTACTACTGATAAATCACTTCCTTTACCTGTTTTATCTTTAAAAGGTATCGCAGACAGTATTTTTTCTTCAAAACCTGAAACTCCAGATGATTCAAATATCAAATTTATTGGTAAATTTAAAGATGAATTTCAAGCAAAACTTGCTGTTCAGCATTCTGGTGATCAGCAAAAAAATTTAGATGCAGCAATAGATGCTACAGAATATTATCCAGTTGCAACATCTGAAGTATGCAGTGAATCTTCAAGTAACAGTACAGCAGATACTATCTTAAAAACAATGACAATATTAAAAGAAGCTGATTATGAACAAAAGTCAACATCGTGCTCTGTCAAACAGTATAACGTACCTGATTCCTGGGAAGATCATGGGATGTCACTTGATGAGTCTCACAATGCTGAAGTTTTGTATCCATCTGATCAAGTACTTAATGAACATGAGAATGATTCAACAAGAGCAGACTTGAATACATCCTCCAGTCACACTAATAAAAGTGCTGAATGTAACCCACAAATAAATAACCTTTGGAACACTGATGGGAAGTCTTTTATTAATGATAATGTTCTGTGCATTCCTGATGAATCAGAAAGATCTCAACATGCATATGCAAGTGCAGATAGTATACCAGTAACAGTGGGCCAGCCGTTTAGATCAAACTCTAAAGATGCCTATGCTTTCAGTGACCCAGATGACAATGGAAATGATTTTGTTGGTTCCTATGACTTCGAATTGATTGAAGGCTCTGATGATGATGATAATGATGCTGAGTTTGATTATTCTGAATTGAAAAAGAAGTATGCTGCAATGGAAAGTAGTGATGAAGAACAGAATTTTTCAGTGAAATCTGAAAAACCCAAACCAAAAATGAACTTGACACATGAATCAAAACCTGCCACAAGAAAATGGGTGCCAGGTGTACGGACATGTACAGGCTGTGGCTCCAAAGACCATCTTGTGTATGACTGTAAGGATAAGAACAAACCCTATTACAGATCAGAATATGACTTTTAATATATTATCATCAGAGAATTGTTTACTTAATCAGGGTGATGATTGTACTTCATTATTCAGGATTTGTATGCACTCAGAATGGCTCAGAAGCTGCCCAACTCAGAGAAAGTTACCCTTTACCTTAAATGAAATGTAGATGCAGATGGGACTTGCAAAACAATTCTTGAATAACTGGATATTTTTATTTTTGCCCTTCAAAACATATCTTTTGACTTTACCTTGAAATTGGAACTAGCTCATTGAGATCATTCCAATGAGATTTCATAAGCCAGGATTTGATGCAAAAATTGGAAAAATAATAAAAATTGAATTCAGATTATTATGTCTGTTACGCTTGGTAAAGTTTGAATCCAATTTTTTTTTTATGTGTTTCACATAATGCACCAAGATTTTATGATTACAAGTAAGTCCTGAGGATTTATAGAACCCTAAACTCCAGTATTTTGATCAAACACTTCAACCTGAGTTTAAAATGCCTGTAAAAAACACTGGAATATTGTTCACGCAACAAGTTGAATGTAGGTCAAAAATGTTTGAACATCAGTTTGAGTTTGGGGATTTATATAACTTCCCAGGCTTCACTAGAAACTGTTGAAATTTGGTGCACAATGAAGTACAAGAAAAGGACTATAAATGAAAACCTTCTGTGAGCATGTCAGAAACCCAACATTTTGGCTGTGTACAAATCCTGGATGATGATAGTTTTTCCGGCTATTGCTGTTTCAGTACAATGAGAATACTTTATACGTACATGTAGAGCCAAAACTTGGTGCTAAAATTCTGAAAAGAAGAACGTAATGCACTATGGCATATTCAACTTGTAAACCACTGAATTTCTCCCTGTGTCCATAAGCTTAAAGATTACTGGAGTTACTTGTTCTTTTCTCAGAGATTGTTGTATATATTTAAATATGATGGAATATCTATGGCTACAGAGTTTTAGATTGCGATCCACTCTGTAAAACATCCATGCAAAGCTGTGAAGTGTCACATTTTATTGAGTATAATTCTATTTTTAATTTGCCTGATAGCTATACAAATTGTACAGTGTAGGAAATCTTCCTTGAGGTTATATTGAAATGTACTGGATGCAAAGTACTTTGTAAGTACTTTTGCATTTTGTTTTGTTGAAAAATTTGATTAGCAATTTTCATCTTGGCTCAGCTGCTTGGCTTTCAAAAAGTGATGAGAAGTAGGGAGCAATAGGCATAATTGACAGAAAATGGTTTGCAATTGGACATATTGATTTGCTAATCCACTCATCAGACACATTGACATGAATAGCAGACGACACTTGAAAATAATCTTTGATAAAAGTTTCAATTCTTTCCTCAAAAACATAACTTGTGACCCCTCGTTGTAATGAGCTTGAGCTATGTTCTTAAGCTGTAAGTGCCTAATTTGAACACTTTACCTGTAAGAGAACAGGTGCCTTGACATGCAGTCTCGGGGTTAACTCGCAAATTACATTCTAAGTACCATAGCAGTCAAGATTTGCCTAAAAAACTGCAAATCCACAGAATGTAGATGATCAAAGAGTTGTAAAAAATATATAAAAATCTCTAGACCCTTAAGGATTAAGGCAAATAGGAGTGTTGTTTTTGTGAACCGCACTTCCCAGTTTTATCTGTTATATTAGGTAGAGTGTTATAACAAAACAATGGTAAATAAATTTGTGTACAAATTTTAAATTCTGGTGAATTCCAAAAAGGTCACCTTAGCCCTTTACCCAACGTAACAGCCAAAACTGACCAGCGCTATTCTAAAAAATCACCAATTAATTTTCATTATTTTTTGTTTTAAAAACATAGGTTATGACCCCTCATTGGAACGAGCTTGATGAAAAAATGAAAAACCCAGTTATTCAAGAATGTTTTTTGCAAGTGTCGTCTGCTTTTCATGTTAGGTAAAGGGTTAATTAGTGCTAAAATGGTTGACCCATTCTCATAACCAGTTATCCATGCTTATTCTTATTTTGACTATGAGATCAAAACAGTCAGGATTTATGAGCAGTTTTCACAAAAACTTTTGTGCAGTGCATATAGAAATGAGCATTGTCAACTGGTACATTCATATAAGAATTAAAATGAAATCTCTTGCTTTATTGGAATATGAATGTGGGATGGGCGTGCTAAGTGTAAAAACTTAACATCCCATATTCATAGGGTCCGCAGTGTCTCATAGATTGAGCATTTAACTTCAAACCGAAATATTGACAGTTCTATCCTGGCCTGTGGTAACTGTGTTGTGTCCTTTGCAAAGACACTCAATCTCGATTGCAAATGGGGGGGGGGGGGGGGATGCTGTGTTTTAAGCCATACTGCATGTCAATGGTGTACTTGCCTTCAATCAGTGCTAACCGTGTTTTTGCAGAGTTACTATGTTGTGGAGTCTGACAGTTGAGAGGTGGGGGGGGGGGGGGGGGGGCACTGTACTTCAGCATCCTGCATGATGATGGTGCACTTGCATTCACCCACTTGTGCTGAGTTAGTATATTTTGGAGTCTGATAATTAGGGGAGGGAGGAGGGGGACATTGTACTGAGACATACTGCATAACGATAGTGCACTTGCATTCATTCAACCACTGCTAACCTGATTGATCTGAGTTACTATGTTGTGGAGTCTGACAGTTGGGGGTGGGGGTGGAGATGCTGTGTACTAAGGCATACTGCATGGCAATGGTGCACTTGCATTCAACCGCTGCCAACCCTGTTTGTGCTGAGTTAGTATATTTTGGAGTCTGACAGTTGTGGGGTGGGGTGGAGGGTGTGGACGCTGTACTGAGACATACTGCATGATGATGGTGCACTTGCATTCGACCGCTGCTAACCCTGCTTGAGCTGAGTTACTGTTTTGTGGAGAAGGACAGTTGGGAGTGGGGGAGGGGGAAGAAACACTGCATACTAAGGCATACTGTATGAGGATGGTACACTTGCATTCAACCACTACCACCCCTGTTTGTGCTGAGTTAGTATGTCATGGGGTGTGACAGCTGGGGGAAGGGTGTGGGGGGATTTTTGTGTACTAAGGCTTACCACATGTCGATAGTGTACTTTCCTTCACCTGCTGCTTGTGCAGAGTCCATATATTGTGGAGTCTGCCAGTTGATTGCTTCAGCTTGGTGGTTCTCTCCCAGGTAATCTGGCTTCTTCCACCTGTAAAACTGTCTGGCATGATGTGACCCAGGCTGTTGAAAGTGTCATTAGACTCCAATAAAACAAAACAATCCCACAGTCATACTCCAATATACCGAAAGATAATTCATTTCAATTTTTATAATTTAATTTGGAGTGATTGCTTGCATTATAATGTGCCCTTTGCCTGCTTAAGTCTCCATTTATTTATATCACTGCAGTCATATCAACTAATGTGCACACTGCAGATTTTTAATTTTCAACACAGTTCAATACACGTGGTTTCGAATACTGGGGAGAAAAACTAGTGTGAACAAACAACATGAATACCACTAACTAAAAGTCCACCTGCAGCAAATACTGTTGCTCCACTGGACACATCCGTATTTTTTAGCTCACCTGACTAAAAGTTGGGGGTGAGCTATAGTCATCACTTCATTAACTTTCACATTTCAGTCTTCTTAACAACTACTGGCCCAAACCTAACCAAACAAATTTGTTAGCTAGAAGTTGCCATGTCAAATTGATTTAGAGCAGTGCCTGAAAAGCCCTAAATTCTTCAAAACTCTTCTCCTGAACCACCAATTACACAGTGCTTTGAAATTTAATAAGCAGCTTTCTTTATAAGCTCAAGGTTTAAGTTTGCTCAAAGAAAGTTTCTCTGCCTCATTTGGGCTCATGCTGGGAGGAGCAAAACAGTCCTTGAATTATACGCTCATGTACAAGGTGACACTTCCTTTTTGCATTAATTTTTCTGATCCCTCAAAATTAATTCCCTTATTCCTTGTAAACATTTTGATCCAGGTGAGTGTTTTAGACTCATTTGCACTTCTGGCTTTATTTGACAAATGGGTGGGACAATGTAAATACATTCATATGTTAGGAAAATTATTCATTGAGTTATGAAAAACTAATCTCGACCAATCATATGCAAGCAAATTGGACATCATTTAAAGAAAATATATTCATTATGAAATACTTTATGTAAATAGTCAATACACGTGAACATGGCACACAATGTCAGAGAGATAACGGGTATCTAAATTCTTTGATGTGAAGCCTGCAAAGAGACCATGTTGCAGATGACTCTGACTGAATTGGTTTGTCAATTTCATACATTATTGAGTGCACTTCTTACTTCAGCATAATTGTCCTGCATTTTTATACCCTGACACTCTCGGGGAGGGGGAGCAGAGTTGCTTAGTACCATGTTTAGTACCATGTTTAGTATGTTTAGGGGCAATGTTTAGTACCATGGGATACATCACATATAATACGTTTTTTTTTCTCGTGCATAAATTATGCCGATTAGACTATAACTTTGATCTATTTAATGTTACTTTCAGCACTGTAACTGCAAATGCCAATACGGCTCGGGCTAGAGGCCGTATTTATGAACCGGTCTTGACAAACCTTCTTGGGCACCTTTGTTATCACCTTGGGACGAGAACAAGTGTTTTTGGGTGCAGTCCAATATTCAAGATGGCTGCCGGCGGCCATTTTGTACCAAAATTGGTGCAATCAGTTTTTTGTATAGAACTTTTGTATGAAAGTTCTGATTTGAATAAATTTCTGTATGAATGTTTAGTAACATGGAATACATCACATATAATACAGGCTTTTTTCTTGTGCAAAAATTATGCAAATTAGATGAACTTTGATTTATTCAGTGCTACTTATACACAGTAAGTGCACATGTCAATACGGCTCGGGCTAGAGTCTGTATTTATGAACCGGTCTTCACGAACCTTCTTGGGTACCTTTGTTATCACCTTGAGATGAGAACGAGTGCTTCAGGGTGCGGTCCAAAATTCAAGATGGCTGCCAGTGGCCATTTTTTCCAAAATTAGGTCCAATCAGTTTTTTGTACACAACTTCTATACGGCTCAGGCTAGAGGCCGTATTTATGAACCGATCTTTACGAAACTTCTTGGGTACCTTTGTTATCACTGTGGGACGAGAATGAGTGTTTTTGGGTGTGGTCCAAAATTTAAGATGGCCGCCAGCAACCTCTTTGTACCAAAATTAGTGCAATCAGTTTTTTGTACAGAACTTCTGTATGAAAGTTCTGATTTGATTAAATTTTTGTCGGAATGTTTAGTAACATGGAATACATCACATATAATACAGGTTTTTTTCTCGTGCAGAAATTATGCAAATTAGATGAACTTTGATTTGTTCAGTGCTACTTATACACAGTAAGTGCACATGTCAATACGTCTCGGGCTAGAGTCTGTATTTATGAACTGATCTTCACGAAACTTCTTGGGGTACCTTTGTTATCACCTTGTTTTAGGAACAGTGTTTTTGGGTGCCTTTGTTATCACTGTGCTATGAGAACAAATATTTTTGGGTCCAGCCCACTCTGGGACTCAAAGATTTCTTTTCTAGTTTAGCATGTTACTGTCGCCCACCTTTACAGTACTTTACCTACAGATTTGTTACAGGCTATGGTCAGCACTTATGTACAGACCGTTACAATACTTTACATGTACCTTTGTTATCAGGTCATTACCTATATGTTTGTCATTGCTGTGTCACATACTATGCATGTACATGTCTTGACAAGTTGAGCTATAGTGTCATTGACACTTTCATTTTTTTCTCCCGATCGGATTCAAGATGGCTGACTGGTGGCCATATTGGATTCATTTTATGTAAACTTTGGGCGCGAACTACTTCCACAGTTTTAGCCACATTTTCATGAAAGAAACTTCACAAAAATGATCAACATGATGAGGGGAAGTGCTTGGCATAATTTTTTTTCCCGCTCGGTTTCAAGATGGCCAACTTGTTTTGTTTTTTTCTTAGACAAATTGAATGCCCCTTTTTCAGTCACCCACACTAGGTGGTATGCCACGGTGGGGTTTATTGGGCGAAGAGCATCTCTAGTTTTTTTTCTTACCAACCCCAGTCCCCCCCCCCCCCCCCACCCACCCACCCACCCCCCCCCCCCCCCCCTCAAATTTTTTTTTGGGGGGGGGGGAGAGGGGGCATACAGTGTTTGTCATTTACGTCCTTCCGCCTGCCCATCAGGAAGATTTTCATGTCCGTTTCATAACTCTTGAGATGCTTCGTTGTAACTTGGCATATAAACTACTCAAAGTTTGCTAAGCACCAAGTATATCCAACTACCTATTTTACGTTTTAGTTGAAATATTGTAATGAAAAGTGTGTATATTTTTTATTTAATTACATCTTTAATGATTTAAGTACAGAAATTAAGATTTTGTTTTGTGTTTGACATTATTTTTCAGCTTTTGAATACGATAACCATGGAAAATGAATATTATTGGTAAAAGAGGAAATTTTTCAATATGCCAGAAAGTTGACGGAGCGAACTGGTATGGCTTCAATATCGAGTATGAGACCCATTACTGTTAATTACAACTTGACAACGCCTTCTCATGCTCCAAATCAGGTTCCTGGTGGTCCTTTGTGGGATGTTGTTCCATTCTTGGACCGGCATGGCACCAAGCTCCTGGACACTTCTTGGCTGGACTGGACGGGCTGAAATTGCAAGCTGTAACTCATTCCAGACATGTTCAGTTGGATTGAGGTCAGGGGATCTTGCTGGCCAGCTCAATCCCCTCACTCTGTCAGCACTCCCCGACAGCATGGGCAACACGAGGGCAGGTATTATCGTCCATCAGAATGAATCTGTCACCCACTACACCTGCATACAAACTGACATGGACATCCAGGATCTCATCAATATACCACTGTGTAGTCAATGTACCATGTTCAAGGACACCGAGCTCTGTACGTCCATCCCTGCGGATGCCACCCCAGACCATGATTGACCCTCCACCATAGCGGTCATGCTCAGCAATGTTGGCTGCATGGAATCGCTCTCCTGGTCTTCTCCATACCCTAGAATGCCTATCTGTTTGGTCTAGGCAGTACCTTGACTCATCTGTACAAAGGACAGGTCACCAATCTTCTCTGGTCCATCCAACGTGGTCCTTGGCTCATTCATATCGTGCCTGGCGGTGGTTCTGGGACAGCGGAATGTGAATACATGGTCTACTTGATCAGAGACCACCTTCGAGCAACCTTGCCCGGATAGTCTGCGTCAAAACATTTACCCCGGATGCATTCTGAAGGTCACTGTGAAGCTGGGTTGCTGTGACAAAGCGGTTCCTACGGGCCTGAATGATCAAAAACCGGTCTTCAGCTGCAGATGTTGCCCTGTCTCTGCCATCACCATGTCGTCTTACTGGTGTGCCATACTGCTGAAATCTTGCCCAGGCTCTGGTGATCGCTCTATGGTGCACACCAAGGGCTTCACCAACCTGACGATGGGTAACCCCTTGCTCCACCATCCCTACAGCCCGCCACATTTCTGCTTCAGACAAAATTATCGCGACCTGATTTCCAGGTTGTCCCAAGTGCATTTTTAGCTCAACTTGACAAAGTCAAGCTGAGCTATTGCCATCACTTCTCGTCCGTCGGCGTACGTATGTACGTACATACGTACGTACGTTAGTATGTTAGTACGTTAGCACGTACGTCCACAATTTCCTTTGGCACACCTCACAGGTCGCATTTATGATCAGATTACTTTGAAACATCTTGTGCTTGTTTGGGGTGACCTCTAGATGGGAGCTATCGATTTTCTTCAATTTCCGTCAAAAAATGTTGCATCGGCCAACCTTCTTAGAACTTAGTTTAGTCAAACCACAATATTTCCCTTTGGCACACCCTACAGGGCACATTTATGATTTGATTGCTTTGAAACCTGATACACTTATTTAGGGTGACCTCTAGATGGGAGCTATCGATTTTCTTCAATTTCCGGCAAAGAATGTTGCCACGGCCAACGTTCGTAGAACTTAGTTTAGTCAGACCTGAGTATTTCCCTTTGGCACACCCTACAAGGCACATTTATTATCGGATTGCTCTGAAACCTGGCATGCTTGTTTAGGGTGACCTCTAGATGGGAGCTATCGATTTTCTTCAATTTCCGGCAAAAAATGTTGCCACCGCCTTCGTTCGTAGAACTTAGTTTAGTCAGACCCCAATATTTCCATTTGGCACACCCTACAGGGCACATTTATGATCAGATTGCTTTGAAACCAGGTATGCTTGTTTGGGGAGACCTCTAGATGGGAGCTATTGATTTTCTTCAATTTCCGTCAAAAAATGTTGCCGCGGCCAACGTTCTTAGAACTTAGTTTTGTCAGAAGACGCAATATTTCCCTTTGGCACACCCTACAGGGCACATTTGTGATTTGATTGCTTTGAAACCTGGTATGCTTGTTTAGGGGGACCTCTAGATGGGAGCTATCGATTTTCTTCCACTTCCGGCAAAAAATGTTGCCACGGCCAACGTTCGTAGAACTTAGTTTAGTCAGACCTGAGTATTTCCCTTTGGCACACCCTACAAGGCACATTTATTATCGGATTGCTTTGAAACCTGGCATGCTTGTTTGGGGTGACCTCTAGATGGGAGCTATCGATTTTCTTCAATTTCCATCCAAAAATGTTGCCGCAGCCAACGTTCTTAGAACTTAGTTTAGTCAGACCACAATATTTCCCTTTGGTATACCCTACAGGGCACATTTATGATTGGATTGCTTTGAAACCTGGTATGCTTATTTAGGGTGACCTCTAGATGGGAACTATCAATTTTCTTTCATTTCTGTCAAAAAATGTTGCTGCGGCCAACGTTCTGAGAACTGTGTTCAAATCAAGAGCCTGGGTTAATATTTGGGCTCTCTATGGGAGCCGGAATTGGCCATTTTGCTGAAGAATTAAAAATTTTGTAT
Source organism: Pictodentalium vernedei (assembly GCA_031216915.1). Lineage (NCBI taxonomy): Eukaryota > Metazoa > Mollusca > Scaphopoda > Dentaliida > Dentaliidae > Pictodentalium > Pictodentalium vernedei. The sequence continues at coordinate 277,400,578 of CM062293.1, forward strand.
TCAGTACCCTCTAGAGGTACTAAGATTAATCCACATAGGTTGTATCAAGGGGCTTCATAGGGGAGCGCTACATTTTACTTTATGATCAACTGAAAAAAAGGCATGATGCCCAGATTATTTTTGTCACTCCTGAGGGACTCAAAGTTTGACCGTGTAGCCTATGGAGATGGCTTGCTTAATGTAGACTCATTCTTGGACTCTGTTTAAATTGTGTTCTGTACAAGATGAGCGCTTCAGGCCCCGTGGGGCCTCTTGTTTTGCTTTAGAGTTAGTTTATTTTGGGGGATTTTGAGTAATTTCATGACAAAAAAATTTCATCCACGGAGCGATTCAATTTATTTATTTTTTTTCTGCATGAAATCACTAAAAATGCCCCCAAACACATTTTAAGGACAATGAAAAAAATTGTTCACCCAGTTCACCACATGGGGTGGGGTCCAGGGGAGGGGGGGGGGGGTCTGGATTTTTTTTTTTTTTTACCTTTATTTTACCTTTATTTTAAAATGTGTTTCGGGGGATTTTGAGTGATTTCATGAAAAAAAAAAAAATCACCCAATTGACTGACCCCATACAGTTGGGCTTGGGGTGATAGGTTCATGGGGTGAAATTTTTTTAATAAAATCTCTCAAAATCCCACAAAACACAATTAGGTGCAATATTTTTTCCTTTGGCACACCCTACAGGGCACATTTATGATTGGATTGCTTTGAAACCTGGTATTCTTGTTTAGGGTGACCTCTAGATGGGAGCTATCGATTTTCTTCAATTTCCGTCAAAAAAAGTTGCCACGGCCAACGTTCTTAGAACTTAGTTTAGTCAGACCTCAATATTTCCCTTTGGCACGCCCTACAGTGCACATTTATGATCGGATTGCTTTGAAACCAGGTATGCTTGTTTGGGGAGACCTCTAGATGGGAGCTATCGATTTTCTTCAATTTCCGTCGAAAAATGTTGCCGCTGCCAATGTTCTTAGAACTTAGTTTAGTCACACCTCAATATTTCCCTTTGGCACACCCTACAGGGCACATTTATGATTGGATTGCTTTGAAACCTGGCATGCTTGTTTGGGGTTACCTCTAGATGGGAGATTTTCTTTTCATTTCAAACAAAAAACTGTTGCTGTTAGCAACAATCTTTGAATTTATTGCATTTGTGGATGAACATTCTTTGACCTGGCCTGGTATGATAAAAACATTTATCATAGGATTGTTTTTGAACTTGGTGTGCTCATTAGGCAAGAACTTCAGATAAGAGCTATTGATAAGCATTCACTTCTGTGAAAAAAGTTGCCATTTACAATAACCTCTGAACATACTGCATTTGTGTATCAACATTCTTCCTTTAGCCAGTCTTACAGTTTACATTTAAAAATGCATGGATTACTCTTCGTTGTGCACACACAATGCTGTTTTGTTGAAATTTCATCAAATAACATTGGTACCAATGATCTTCAATTTTGCCATTTCATTTATAACTTACCAAGTTCATGTTTGTCAAGTTGAGCTACAGTGTTATTGACACTTTCATTAAAGTTTGGAAGTCTGGTGTGGGCAATCTATATGGTCTACATATACAGTTCGAGTTGAAACAATAGAGAAATCATTTCTCTGTGCGACTGAATATGTGGTGTGCGTGATTAGCGGCTATATATGTCATTTTTCTGCAAGTTTCTGGGGGAAGGGTACCCAGATTTGGAGTTGGGACAAGTTGGAACTAACATGTAATAAAATGTGATGCGTAGTCCTACATGGCACCTCCATTTATTTTCACTTACATTTTGTTCTATGTGGTTGAATCAAAAGTAAAATATGCATTTAGGACAAGACAGATATGAAATCCTGCCAGCCACGATGCCATTTATGATTATTAAACTCTAACTGCTCCGTATGCAGCAGGACTCTACGATATTTCATCGTTATAGAAACCCCATAGATATCAGTTAAATGCAAGTACAAGTTGATCATGCCCGTACACACCTTCGCATATGATCTGAAACCTGTTTTATCATTCAGAAATAATACTCCCTAAAGTAATCTTGAGTATTATTCCAAACGGCATTTCGAGTCCAAAACAGTTTATGAATATGAACGAATACATTAGAGCTTTGTTAATTTAAAGCCATTACAAAGTTGAATTAAATTGGAATAAATGTTTTATGACTACCGTAAGTTTCCTTTTCAATCGTCCAAGAGCCAAAGGAATCACACAGAAAAGGTACAAGTAGTACCACTGCTAATAAACTTCAATAATACAATCATTTCTGATTTGCGCCAACTTGAATTTGACCATATGAATCTGGAAAACGCGGGTGTATCTAACTAGGTTCATGAAGTTAATTTGATGTTGGGCGTTAATCGTTCGTTTGACATTGTTATTAAGGTAGTTTAACGTTGAGCATCCACCTGAAGGTAGCTCGATGTTCAATGCTTGACATTCGTTTGGCATTCTGCCCGCAGTCAGTTTCGTGAAACTGACCGCAGGGGTGAAGCTGACTGCAGAAGGTTAAACAAATGTAAAATGCTGAATGTGAAACTGAATGCTGACGAATGTTCATCGTCAAACTCACGAAAGCTGAATCTCATATGAATGCCCAACACCCAACGTGAAACTGACAAAAGATGAATGTCTAACGATATTCAATGTCCAGTGCCCAACATTAAGTAAGCTTACTTCAAGGTCTTTATCTAACTGTCTAATACAAGTATCCAGGGACCTCATCGTACAAAAAAGGCAATCCATCACTGGTGCAAAACAGATTATTGCAAAAAACCAGAAGGTTCAAAGTGAGTGGCCAATGTTAACCATTTTTCTCGTCCCATTTGTTCTCACTGTGTTAATGAACAACTGATGTGGGTGCCTGTGTGGACTCTAGGGCTGAAACGTATGGCTCATTTTCCTAACCGACTAACTAAGAGCTATAACCCAATAATATCCGGTTATCCGTCACGGCGTGGCCATGATTTCATGGAATATGGGATCAAAACAATAGGAATTGGAAAGCAGTATTCTCAAACTATTCCGTAGTATGTATACAAACGAACGTTGTCGAGTACTCGACTATGTTCCCTTGTATTCATACTATGGAATAGTTTCTGCGATTACTCATTACTCACGGAAACTGCCGATCATTAACTAAGTCTTGAATGCCAAAGTCAATTATTTATCATTCGATTAGTTTCTGTTTTATGTATAGTTGCACTTGTACCATTGTATTGTGTGTTTCTGTAGGATACGGCGTTAATATAGGCATTGCCTGTCTGCCAAACCCCATGTCATTGAGGAAATAAAAATATTGTTTAAAAAAAATTATTTCTCAGTATATAAAACGCGGCTTTGATGTGTAATCTCTCACAAAGGAGAAGCTGCAGTTTTAAATGTGGAATGACGATCACTATCGATATTTTGGATAACCGGTTGACGGTTTTTGTAATCGGTTAGGTAGCTAACTGGTTTCAAACCGATTATCCCGTTAACCATTTTGGTGCTAGTGAACACATTTACTGTCTGTCATATTTGTCACATCTTAATCAATTCATGCTCACGACTCAGTGATCGGGGACAACGCTGATTGTAAAACAGAATAGTTTTATTCAAACAAAAGTAGTCCCAGGTCAAACTTACCCCTGGAGTACTAAAACAATTTTGGGGAGCATGTGTGTAGAGTATGTGGACTGGGTCAACACTATTTGTGGAACTTCAATACTCGAAGGAAATGTTGTGTCCATTATCATGCACTTTCAAAACATAGGTAGCGACAGTGTGGCTGAAATCTGCCACTGTACTTCTTTTCGCTCGCCAGCTTCTCTTGACAAGCGAAGTTGGGTATGGGGTAGAATTGAAATTTGTCTGAGCGAATATATAAAATTGGATAAATCTCCTCGTAGAAATCTCAGAATGTAAAGCAGGGCTTTTACAGTACAAAACAAGCTATGTTTTACTGGTAAAATAGGTTCCAGTAACCAATGTTTGGGGTGAAAGTCTTAAAAAATTTGCAACATGGCTATAAACAATATTGGCTAAACTTGACTTTAAATACATGCTGCTGTCACGTCACGTTTAGCCACGATGCAGAAATGTGACCTTAACCACCAATCAATAAATGAATGAATCTTACTGAATCCTAAATCGTAGGTAAAAGATCAAAGAAATAAACGCATGAAAAGGCTGTCAGATTTTAGTGTTATTGATTTCCAGTGGACTAGTCACCCAACGTAAACATCACAATTTTCGCAGCATAATGATCACCATGATTTTATTTATTTATTTATTGGTTCTGAGGTCACATTTGTCTGCAGTGGGGCTTATCATGGCAGCAACACAGCCAGAAAAGTTAGATTCAGTCCAATTGTTCATAGCCATGGTGCCCATTTTAGAGGATGTCCACCGAAAACATTGGTTACTAGGTCCTGTTTTGTAATTTGTAAGCAAGCACCGCTTTACTTCCCAGGTCCTCCATGAGATTACCATGATGACTGTGAGATACGAATACGAACTGAAATTGTGACGAAATATCTTATTTTAAATAACTCCCACTCAGATGCCAGTATGATTTGATATCCCCCAGGCATGGTATAAGTCTTTTACTTATACCATGCTTGATGTTGATTTCAAATCGTACTTAAACTTCGAGAAATATCTTGAAGATCGAAGAAAATCCCCCAAAAGCAAGAAAGACAATATAAAAACAAATAAACAGGCAAACGTGAACGAATTTAGTTTGTGTGGATATGCCTAGTTACAATTTGTGGGAGAGTGCCTATATGCCCCTCCCATAAATTGTTTCAAAGCAAAGACATCTGAAAATATCTAGAAGACTAAAAAAAAATCTAGCACACCACCAGTTAATATGATACAAGACACAGGATCCAGGCCCCATGTCTTGTATCACATTGAGAGACCATGCTCGAGTGTTATTTTGATGTTTTCTGAATACTGGATAGCTGTCTTTTCATGATCTCTTAATGCCACCCAAGACTCAGGACCCTGGCACCTTATCTTCTTGTAGCATATTGAAAGTGCCAATATGGAAGCATAGTATTTCAGCAGAAGTCCAAGATGGAACTGAAAAATTGTGCTTTGGATGCACTTGGGACAAACAATAATCGCTTATATTTTTGTAGGGATACGAGATACAGCCTAGATTCCATCACCAGTCGACATGCAATGAAATTGTGGTTCCAACGGAACCCGAGCCTCATTTTCGTCCAAAAAGTCACTCTGGACAACCTGGAAATCGGGTCGCGAAATGTCTTATTACATTTGCATTTACCATATTCAATCAATAAATCACAAGGGTTTGTGTTGAAATAAAGATTGAATACCCTACACATGCTATGTACATGTAGACAGTACACAAAAACATCATGAAACTCAAGGGGTACATGCTTTCTATGACTGTTACGAAACGTCTGCCTGTCAAGAGAGCTAATGTAAACACTGGGGACCATCTCAATACATACTGTATATCTCGGAATCGAGGAATGTGACTTAGCTTGGAGTTAATGTATCATCTGGCTTATAACCTTGTTTCTTAGTTAATGATGACTGCCCAACAAACATTGAAAGCACCATAATCTTAACCAGATTTAGAGATCATTTCTTGCTGTTAACACTTTAGCTAAGGAATGGGAAAATATTCCCAGTGTCAAGTATTCACAAATTTTCCTCTAAATTTGTTTATTTTTAGCTCATCTTGACAAAGTCAAGTTGAGCTAATCTCATCGCTCTCCGTCCGTCGTCCGTCAACACCATGTTTTGCTCTTCTCCTCCAAAGCCACTGGGCCAATTCAAGTGAAAGTTTGTGTGAGTGATGGTCCCAAAGGGGCATTTCATTTTTGTTCAACTCAGCATGCCCAGATCCATAGGGAGGGAGTTGGGGAAAATGCTCCAAAATATTTTAAAAATCTTCTTCTCAAGAACCAGTGTGTACAATGACTTGATATTTGCTATGGAGCTTCCATATGAGGTGTAGAATCAAGTTTGTTCAAACGAAGTTCGTGAAGTAATATTTAGCTTTGTAATAGGAGGGGTAAGATTTTTGGCCCCGCCCAAAATTTCTATTTTCTGAACCGATGGTCCGGTATGAACCAAATTTGTTTTGTGGTAGTATTGGGTCATAAGTACTTGACCCATGCAAAAAAAAAAAATTCCCGCATCCCAAGGAGAACCCTGGGAGCTAAAAATAGAAATATTTTCAAATGCCCATATTTCCCAAACCCCACGGAACAGAGAACTTTTATTTGGTATGAAGTATCCTTATGACCAGTAGAATTGAATGGTAAAAAAAAATTGCCATCGGTTATGTTAGGGTGTTCTGTAATGGGCATCGAAAAAATGCTGAGTCAGCATATTTGCAAAAATTTAAAATCGTTTCTCCAGAACCAATCATCAGAATCTTTTGATATTTGGTATACAGCATTCATAGGGTGGTCAGATAAAAGTTTGTTGAAATAAAGCTCACTGGTTCATATTTGGGCTCTCTACAGGAGCCCGGAGTTTTAACATAGGGTAATATGGGGAATGTTCTTTAAAAATCTTCTTCTTCAGAACCACCAGTCAGAATCTTTTAATATTTGGTATACATCATTGTTATGAGGGTCAGATTCTAGATTGTTCAAACCAAGTCCCTAGGTTAATATTTGGGCTTCCTACAGAAGCCCAAATTTTATCTTTGTTCAATATGGAGGGTAATTTAGAAAAATCTTCTTCTTCAGATCCATCAGTCAGAATGCTTTGATATTTGGTATGCAACATCTTTATGGGGGTCAGATTCAAGTTTGTTCAAATCGGATCCCTAGGTATATATTTGGGCTCACTATGGTAGCCCAAATTTTTACTTAGTGCAATATGAGGAAATTTCTTTAAAAATCTTCTTCTTCAGATCCACCAGTCGGAATGCTTTTATATTTGGTATACAACATCTCTAGGGGGGTCAGATTCCAGGTTGTTCAATTCGAGTGCCTAGGTTAATATTTGGGTCCATATGGGAACATGAAATTTAACTTAGTACAATATGAGGGCATTTCTTCAAAAATCTTCTTCAGATTCACTTGTCAGAATGCTTTCACGTTTGGTATACAACATCTCTAGGGGGGTCAGATTCAAGTTTGTTCAAATCGGATCCATAGGTTACTATTTGGGCTCGATATGGTAGCCCAAATTTGAACTTAGTGCAATTCGAAGAAATTTCTTTACAATTTCTCTTCTTCAGATCCAACAGTCAGAATGCTTTCATATTCGGTACACAACATCTCTAGGGAAGTCAGATTTAACTGTGTTCAAATCAAGAGCCTGGGTTAATATTTGGGCTCTCTATGGGAGCCGGAATTGGCCATTTTGCTGAAGAATTAAAAATTTTGTATTCAGTACCCTCTAGAGGTACTAAGATTAATCCACATAGGTTGTATCAAGGGGCTTCATAGGGGAGCTCTACATTTTACTTATGATCAACTGAAGAAAAGGCATGATGCCCAGATTATTTTTGTCACTCCTGAGGGACACAAGGATTGACAGTGTAGCCTATGGAGATGGCTTGCTTAATGTAGACTCATTCTTGGACTCTGTTTAAATTGTGTTCTGTACAAGATGAGCGCTTCAGGCCCCGTGGGGCCTCTTGTTTAGTTCAACTTTGCGAAGCCAAATTTGAGCTTATGCCATGGCCAGTCGTCCGTGTGTCCATCTGTCCATCAACAATTCAATACGACTTGGGCTAGAGGCCGTATTTATGAACAGATCTTTACGAAACTTCTTGGGTACCTTTGTTATGACCGTGTATCGAGAACGAGTGTTTTTGGGTCCGATCCGAAATTCAAGTTGGCCGCTGGCAGCCATTTTGTACAAAATTAGGTGCTATCAGATTTTTGTGCAGAACTTCCATATGAAGAAGGCGCTGATTTGAATAATTTTTTCTATGAATGTTTAGTACCATGGGATACATCACATATAATACGGGGTTTTTTCTTGTGCGTAAATTATGCAAATTAGACTAACTTTGATGTATTTTGTGTTACTTTCAGCACTGTAAGTGCAAATGCCAATACGGCTCGGGCTAGAGACCGTATTTATGAATCGATCTTTACGAAACTTCTTGGGTACCTTTGGTATCACCGTGGGACGAGAACGAGTGTTTTGGGGTCCGGTCTGAAATTCAAGATGGCCGGTGGCAGCCATTTTGTACAAAATTAGATGCAATCAGATTTTTGCACAGAACTTCCATATGAAAGCACTGATTTGAATAATGTTTTGTGTGAATGTTTAGTACCATGGGATACATCACATACAGGTTTTTTTCTCGTGCAGAAATTATGCAAATTAGATGAAATTTGATTTTTTCAGTGCTACTTGCACACAGTAAGTACACATGTCAATACGGCTCGGGCTAGAGTCTGTATTTATGAACCGATCTTCACGAAACTTCTTGGGTACCATTGTTATCACCTTGGGAAGAGAACGTGTGTTTCTGTGTGCGGTCTAAAATTCAAGATGGCTGCCAGTGGTCATTTTGTACCGTAATTAGGTCTAATCAGTTTTTTGTATACAATTTCTATACGGCTCAGGCTAGAGGCAGTATTTATGAACTGATCTTTACGAAACTTCTTGGGTACCTTTGTTATCACCGTGGGATGAGAATGAGTGTTTTTGGGTGTGGTCCAAAATTCAAGATGGCCACCAGTAGCCATTTTGTACCAAAATTAGTGCAATCAGTTCTGTATGAAAGTTCTGATTTGAATAAATTTTTGTATGAATGTTTAGTAACATGGAATACATCACATATAGTACTGGTTTTTTTCTCGTGCAGAAATTATGCAAATTAGATGAACTTTGATTTATTCAGTGTTACTAATACACTGTAAGTGCACATGTTAATACGGCTTGGGCTAGAGGCTGTATTTATCAACCGATCTTCACGAAACTTCTTGGGTACCTTTGTTATCACCTTGGGACAAGAACGAGTGTTTCTGGGTGCGGTCCAAAATTCAAGTTGGCTGTCACTGGCCATTTTGTACCAAAATTAGGTCCAATCAGTTTTTTGTCACAACTTCTATACAGCTCGTATTTAACACTGATCTTCACGAAACTTCTTGGGGTACCTTTGTTTTCACCTTGGGAGAGGAACGAGTGTGTTTTGAGGTGCCTTTGTTATCACTGTGCTATGAGAACAAATATTTTGGGGTTCAGTCAGACCCACTCTGGGACTCAAAAGATTTCTTTTCTATTTAGCATCTGACTGTCACCCACCTTCACGATACTTTACCTATACATTTGTTACAGGCTATGGTCAGTATTTATGTACAGACGTTACAATACTTTATATGTACCTTTGTTATCAGGTCATTACCTAGATGTTTGTCATTGCTGTGTTACATACTATACATGTACATGTCTTAACAAGTTGAGCTACAGTGTCATTGACACTTTCATTTGCTTCTAAAACAGTTGGTTTTGTTTCTGTATCCTCTCACCAGAATGTACACATGACATTCATAATGAGAGAGTCATGAGCTTGAAAAACAAAACAAAAAATTATCAGTTGTTTAAAGAATAGTATTCCAGCTTCCATCTCAACTGTAAATACTTTTTGCAAAATTAGATTTGTCATACACATCCTCCGTTTGTATGTGTTGCTTTCATGAAAAGATGAAGAATCATATTGACTCCCATTTGGTTCTTATAAGTTAAGGTCATTTACTTAATACAGAATATTGGTTCCAAACCAGAATATCCGCTCTTTTTCAAGACTTTCTGAGCTTGTTGTAACATTCGTCAGCATTACTGTTAGTAGAGAATATCTTTATTTTGATGTACATATTTTTATTATTATTGTTATTTATTTCTTGTGGACCCATGTACATATTTTTATTATTATTATTATCTTGGGACGAGAACGAGTGTTTCTGAGTGCGGTCCAAAATTCAAGATGGCTGCCAGTGGCCATTTTGTACCGAAATTAGGTCCAATCAGTTTTTTGTCACAACTTCTATACAGCTCGTATTTATGAACTGATCTTCACGAAACTTCTTGGGTACCTTTGTTTTCACCTTGGGACAGGAATGAGTGTGTTTTGGGGTGCCTTTGTTATCACTGTGCTATGAGAACAAATATTTTGGGGTTCAGTCAGACCCACTCTGGGACTCAAAAGATTTCTTTTCTAGTTTAGCATCTGACTGTCACCCACCTTTACAATACTTTACCTATACATTTGTTACAGGATACGGTCAGTATTTATGTATAGGCCGTTACAATACTTTATATGTACCTTTGTTATCAGGTCATTACCTAGATGTTTGTCATTGCTGTGTCACATACTATACATGTACATGTCTCGACAAGTTGAGCTACAGTGTCATTGACACTTTCATTGGGGCATTGTATACTTAAAAAAGTACTGGGTGTTTGTTTTTTCTCTCATTAAAATTTTGTGTGTCCAATAGAAACTCAAACGTGACGTGGGTTGAGTATGATGAGAAGATGAACCCTATATTTAGGGGAGGGGGGGGGGGGAAGGGGCTCCCCATGGGAATCCTGGGAAGAGAAGTAATGCTTGTTTCCTGTAGCAAACAATCCACTGGTAAACTAGGGACAAAACTCAATGCTTCTGGGCCTTTTTCGATATTGAATGACATAATATTCATAAACAGAAAGAGTAAACAACAGTTGTCATGAAACAGACCAACACAGTGGAATAGCTGATAGTGCACTTGTCTTCAACCAATGCTAACCCAGCTTGTGTGGTGTTAGTACATTAGGGAATTTTACTGTTGCACACCATTGCATGGTGGTACTCTGCCTTCCTCCACCCGTAAAACTGTCCGATGGAAGATGACTGTTGCTGTTGAAAGTGTCATATCCCCCCCCCCCCCCCCTCCCCCCCTCCGAAACAATAATAATCTCCAGTGGAAACAACTGAAGTGAGTCTTTCTGAAATGGCTTTCTAAAATGAGTTTTTGAATTCTGTTGACAAACCTTTATAAAGTAACCAAATAGAATGTTCCAGAAGATGAAAATTCTACAGAGTTCAAACAGTTTCTAGGTGATTCTGTCATAGTTCAAGTAAACAAGTTCCTTGACCTACTTAAACAATCAACAGCTATTTGTACAATAGATAGTGTAACAAAGATGTAAACAAAGGTCACTCAGTGCAAATGAGTGAGACCAGTCAGAAAATGCAGAAAAAAATATCAATCTCAATATAATTATCCACTAAGGATATATCAATCTCTATATAATATCGGGGATATATAACAATCATACATGGTGAGATTGACCTTAAACATTAGTAAATAAATATCTTGTATCAACATACTTTTTCATTACTTCTATATAGTTATGTAGATTTTTTACCATTATTGTAGGCCTGGAAATAACCCGTGAATGACTGTTTAGGTTACGCATGTGTTACGGCAATTGTAAAACCATAAATTGCAGGTTTCAACAAAGTAATACAACATAACTTTATTAAATTACTAATTTTGCATGTTTTATCGGAAAGACTTGGCAATCTTTTGCAACTATCTTGACTCAAAGATGGAGTGTTGCATTCACATAAGAATAGAATAGAATTCTGTTTCCATCTTTAAAGAATTTCCATCAAAATAAATAGCAACAATTAATACGTAATCTCACTTTTGGTGAGATCGCACCTTAGCTGTTATTTTATATAGGTAGAAATACCATTAAGACGTAAATACACAAAATGACACACACGTGTGAATGGGTTCATCGATATGATGCAATGCCAGCGCAGAAGGCCTCAAGTTTTATCCTTCCGCAATGGCACAAGTGCCACATCGATTAACCCATTCACACATGTGTCATTCTGTGTTTATTACATGCCTTCACATCTATAAAAGCAGTTATTAGGACACTCAGCAATTCATTTGACAACTCGTGGGCACAAAGGACCTCTTTTGGAACTCAGGGGACGAACCGTCAACAAAAAGAACACATTTTATTGCCAACCAAATTTGCAAGGGGAACCCCTGTTACTATATTTAGCTATCACTAGCGATTCAAATTGTAATTGCGGTGCACGATTTGTAGAAAATTCCAGTGAAATTTTGCTTCCATTTAAAAATAGTCCATGATTGATTTCTGTTCTGCACATATGTGCGGAACGGATTTTCATTTTCCGCATGGTTTAGTGTTGCTGTAGATGGGGATTTCAAAGAACAGGCATGTAATAAAAAAACATGACTGGTGTAGTAAAAATAGAGAAGGCGGAGAAGTATCACAACACCCTTTTTTCGTTGGGTTACCATCGTGCTATGTAACATAACCAGCAAACAGGTTACCGAATAAGCCCTTTATTTCCAGGCCCATTATTGCTTCATTAACTTATTTTAATTGCCTATTTATTTAGAATGGATTTAGTTTCAATGTTGTTTTAGCTCAAATGTTTGCTAATGATATGTTTTTTTATATGCATGCATTTCTCTATTTTTTTCATCTCAAGCCATCAAAACTGTTTTATTAATGAATATTCTTCACTGCTGTTGACACAACCCTGGAATGTGGGGCACTGCTTGTTTACCATGGTAAACAAGTTTTGCAGTACTTGTAAAATAGGAGCCAGGTAACTGTGTCTGGGGTAGAAGTCCTGTACAGTGGGCAACATAGGTATAAACAATTTTTAGTTGAGTTGTGACGAAGTCAAACTCGACTTATAGTTTGATGAATGGCGGGCGGGCATAAACAACTGGTTTCCTGTTGATAACTTGATAATGGTTCGACCCACGTTCATGAAACTTCATAGGTAGGTTGGCATCGGTGAGGAAGAACCCTATTTATTTTGGACTTGCTTGGTCAAAGCTCAAGGTCACAGTGACCTTGAACATAGTAAATTTTAAACAATTGGTTTATGGATGATAACTTGACTATGTGAGAAGCAGTAGCAAAATTTGTATCACTGGATCTCCAGGTTAAAAACCCCAGGGATCTGTGGGCTGAAACTTTTATTGTGTTTTGTATGCTTTATTGTAGCATTTGAGTTATTACCTGGTTGGAAATGTCACTCCTCAGGACTTCAGGTTGTACTGTCCCCGCACTATGGGTGAAATATAATATGTGCAATGGTTGAGTTATAACAGCCATTTACCAACCAGCCTGTTTTGTCCGGATCTCAAAGTCTCGTAAATTGGTCGCTTTGTGTGCTAGAGGTAAACGCTTCGTGCCTCAGCTTCTGCACTTCTCTCATTCTGTTACATTGGTACTGTTGTCCAGCCCTTGGCAGTTGGTCTCATTGCTGATGCTCTGGCACGCACAGCAGATGTTTTGACTGCTCAGAGATGGAATGTAGGGTGAGATTCACTGTTGGTCAATCTCAAAGAACATGAGAGTATGTAGCGGTCAGGGTATAATGGCCATTTAACGACCAGCCTGGTCGTCCGACCTCTTAAGTCTAGTGAGAAATTGGTCTCTTTGTATGCTAAAGGTCGACAGTTCCAGCCTTGGCTCCTGCTCTTCCCTCTCAATCTGTTACATATTGTTGAAGTGTAATAATCATTATAGTGCAAGAAATATATACACAGAATGACACACGTGCGTGTCATTCTGTGTTTATTACATGCCTTCACATCTTTAAATACAAATATTAGAAGGACACTCAGCAATTCATTTGACAACTACATGTATCAACAAAAAGAACACATTTTATCGCCAACCAAACTTACGAGGGGAATCTGTGTTACTATTTCATCCCTTGAGTCCCAATGTGTTCTGTTTGCCTACTGGCACATGGAACACATTAGAACTCGGGACGGTTTTTAGCTATCACTAGCGATTCAGCTTGTAATTGCGGAGGCACAATTTCTAGAAAATTCCAGCAAAATTTTGCTTCTATTAAAAAATAGTCCATCAACGATATGTGCGGAATGGATTTTCATTTTCCACATGGTTCAATGTAGCTGTAGATGGGCATTTCAGAGAACAGCCATGTAATAAATTGTATAACTGATAGCAGTTCTAAGAGCTTTTAATATAACAGGGTTCGTATGGGTCCTTGAAAGTGCTTAACCCTTTACCTAACTTTATAGACCACACACATCCACGTAATTTACAAATTAAGCAGTTGAAAAAATATATTTTTCAAAAAATTTCAACCAAACAGTATTATGTGACCCCTCATTGGAATTAGCATCACAAGCTTGTTCCAGTGATGGGTTACATGGTTTAGTTTTGTTGAAATTTGAGGAATATGTCTGGACGTATTCAGAATGGACATGGGAAATTGAAAACTGAGGCAATACAATATAAATAAATTGCAATTGCCATTCTAATAGACTGTGTATGGAATATACAAATATTGTTACTATTTTTGTATGATTGTACTTCGTTAGAAATCTTTCTGTCAGTGAGTCCTTAAAAGATACTGCATTCACATGTGCCGGGGTGTGTGTCAGTGAGTTCTTAAAAGATACTGTGTTCACATGTGCCAGGTATTTCCGCTAAAATGACTGAAGCACATATGATGTTGAATAAGCTTGTTTTTTTTACCAATTGTTGGAAAATTATTCTGAATAAAATAGATTCACATTTCTCACATCTGTTGTTTTCTTTGTCTTTCATATCCATTTTGAAATGTATATCTCATTTGATAAACAATTATTTGAGCATGTCATTTTTAGCTCGCCAAACTGAAAGTCAATTTGGGCTAATGTCATCACTTGCTTTCCATTATCTGTCATATGTCAACCTTTGCATTTCAGTCTTCTTCAGAAACATTCGGCTGAATCAAAAAAAAGATTTGACACACCTTATCTTTTATGGATAATCTTCCAGCTTTGTTTGAATGGAGATGCAAACCCTCAAAGGTAGGGTTGGGACGATACACCAAATTCATGGTCAAATTCACGTATCTAGGTACACGAGTCACGATACGATATGTATCTAGATGCGTATCTTGATATTCATACTGGTATTGAAGCTACAGTTAAGATCACATGGACAATGGTGGAGCCAGCAATTCATAGTTTGGGAGCACAGATACATTTGGGAGGAGGGGGGTGGGGGTCAACTTCAGCTCCCTCTCCAATTTCCCATATTCTAGCACATACAGCACTGACTGGTCACATGTGTTTGAGCTCATACTCTAGCATAAGCCCATCACTAACTTTACAAATGTGAGTTACCAAGTGAGTCTTTGCACTTCCTTCTACTTTTCAGTTTTAGAATAAAGACGATTTTAATCACACAGGCTCTAGAATTACAACGAAAATAAGTAAGTAGTCATCTGGTGATCATGACAACGGACCTTACCAAATACATAAAAAAGCTGGAGTGCCCTGGTCCCGTAGGTTGGCAAGGAAAAATAAATACATCAGTGATTGAGACATGCTCTTGCAGTTCATGGTTCGACTTCCACTTTGCAATTTTCAAATCGATCTACCCGGACGAAAAAAGTCGGAAGATGATTATGAAGAATAACTGGTGCACATCAAGGGGGCTAATTAATAGGCACCAACATTGTAGAAAACATGAGTGGAGTTTTGTCAACTGATTTGAAAACACCCGTGAAATGGTGGTTAAAAATTTATCGTTTCGCATAACCAATGGACGTTCATAAATAGGTGTATTGTTAGACTCTTCATCTATAGTTTTACCATTTTTGAATTGGAATGTTGGATGAGCGCATAGAATATTGAATTACATCATGCAAGTGAAATTTCGGTGATTAGATTGCACCTGGGCTGGGAGATCTTGCTTCGCAAACAGTGATGCAAACCCAAACAAAAAATAGCCTGATTTAATAATCGGTATTCCGGTGCTATATTCTGAATTGCGGGTATTTGAGTTGGCCAAATCACCCAAGCCTAAAATGTGATGTGTTGAATGTATTGACAGCAAAATAGTTGAATTTTAAGATTGGTGACATTGGTGACCGTCCTATATGTGGTGGTATTGTGACACGACAAAATTTGGACATCCGCACTGGAACCTGTATTGTGGGTTGCCGTATTGGTACATAGCAGAGTACTGGGATATCATCCCAAGCCTACACAAAGGGTGTGTCGTTATCAGAATGGATTCAAAATGGATATATAGATAAATGTGTAATATTAGTCAAACATTGCCTTGGGTGATCGTCATTTTGTCCATCCTGCGACGGGTGTTTCGGTGCGGCAGGTGACCACTCTGGGGCCCATCGAGATATAACAGGATTTACGTGGGGCCTTGAATTCAAAGAATGACCTTGAATTTGACTAAGTAAGGGTCATTCAAGGCCTTGAAATTCTGGAAAATGTGTCAGAAGGCCTTGAAAAGTCTTTAAAATACACAAAATAAAAATGCTGACTAAGCATGTTACCATGACCATACAGTTTTATATGGCAGCGTTTCATGAAAGCCTAGTCCTAACTAGGACCCTTTGGTCATTACCCCTCCTTTGGAGGAGGGGTAATGACTGGGGGTCCCTGTTGGGACTAATGAATACAGGGCCTTGAAAATCCTTGAATCTGGCTATTGTAGGGCCTTGAAAAATGCTGAAACATATCGAGAAAGGGACTTAAATTGCCTTGAATCTTCTCAGTCCTTGCCACCAGGAACCATGTACAAACTAGTATAGCGAGTTGGCTGTATATTGGTATTGCCAAAAGCACCATTTAAGCAACAGGTTGGTGTTTCCCCATGGTAAATTTAACTAGATGGTGTCATTTGTGTGCAAAGCACACTATAGTATATCCCCGCATTTGCATTCTTGATTATTGGTTAATGCTTGATACAGACAGAAATGAAAGGTGTCTGTATTATATAAAATCTGAAACCTTTAGGCACATCTAGAGACCCCACCTGAACATACATGTATGAACACACTTTCAGTGTTTTAAATTGAACGCCCTAGGAGCCTTTCGCAGGAAACTGATTCTCTAATGACAAATGTGTCCCTATGGACCTCATGGCGCAGAATCAAAAGTCCGAAACCTTTACACCTGCTCATCTGGAGACCCAACCTGAACATATGAACGCACTTTCAACATTTCAAATTAAAACCCCTAGAAGCTTCTTGCCTCAAACCAATTGCCTAACGACAAAAGTGGCATGACGGGATCCACATAGGGCCAGATCAAAAATTCAAAACCTTTATATACATCTAGAGACCCTAACTGAACATATGAACACACTTTAAGTGTTTCTATTTAAACCCCTAGCAGCCTTTTGTCAGAAACTGATTCTCCAATGACAAAAGTGGTGCTATGGGTGCCACATGTTGCCAAAAAAAAAAATCCTTTAGGCACATTTAGGCACCCTATCGGAACATATGAACAACATTTCAACATTTCGAATTAAAACCACTAGGAGCCTTTCTCCGGAAATTGATTATCTTAATGACAAAAGTGGTGCTACACAGGGTCGATTCAAACATCTGAAAACCTTATGCACATCTAGAGACCCTACTGGAACATATGAACACACTTTCAACGCTTCAGACTAAAACCCAAAGGAGCCTTCCACTGGAAACCGATTCTCTAATGACATAAGTGGTGCTAGGGATGCCACATTGGGCCAAATAAAGAACCTGAAACCTTTATGCACATCCAGACACATTAAAACCCCAAGGAGCCTTCCACTGGAAACTGATTTTTTAACAATAACAATAAAAGTGGTTGCACTGGAACCCCTTGTGGCCAAATAAAAATTATGAAACCTTTATGCACATCTACAGATCTATCTAAACACCTCAGCATAGTTTAAATGTTTCAAATTGCATACACTTGGTGATATGAAGTGCAGACGTACGGATGGGATGGATGAAGCACACCACAATATCCCCGCGGTTTTTCAAAAATGCAAGAATAATCGCAACCCATTGATCAATATTATGCTATTCAAAGAGAGACCACTCAACTGCCTTTTGGGAATTTCTGTTTGGTATTTTAGAAAGCTGGAAAGATGTGGTGGGGAGTGGGGGAGGGGGTGGGGGTCTGTTGAATTCCAGGCTATGGGGCTGTTTTTGGCAATGGGTTTCCAAATGAGTTGCTGGGCTGAGTGACTCAAAAGTAGTTTTATTTGATGAGAGGCTTTTTAGTGCTGTAGAAGGAGTAACTGGGTAAGTGAACCCAAAGTAGTTTTATTTTGCGATGAGAGACTGTTTGTCAATAGAAGAAATTCTTTGGCTAAATGATTGATGAAGTCTGATGGCACACCCTACAGGGCACATTTATGATCGGATCACTTTGAAACCTTGTATGCTTGTTTGGTGTGACCTTTTAGATGGAAGCTATTGATTTTCTTCCATTTCTGTCAGAAAATGCTGCCATTGGCAACAACCTTGTGTTATCTCTTTTGCACTCCTTACAGGGCATATTTATGAATTTCCATCCAAAAAAGAAGAAAAAAAAAACCATTGCCACTAGCAACGGCCTTCAAACTTAGTATTAAACATCTTCCTTTGGCATGCCTCAAAGGGCGCATTCATTATCATGTTGTTTTGAAACCTGGTATGCTTATTCAGGGTGACGAAGATAGAAGCTATCAATTTTCTTTTCATTTCCATCAAAAACTTGCTGTTTACAACGATCTTTGGATTTATTGCATTTGTGCATCAACATTCTTCTTTGACATGACCTACAGGGTGGGGGCATGGTGGATCAGTTGGTAGAGGTGCAGGCTGCAAGCCGAGAGGTCATCGGTTTGAATCCCACCTGTGGCAACCGTGTTGTGTCCTTGGGCAAGACACTTCACCCCCATTGCCCACGTGGGGGCATGGTGACGTTGTGTACTAAGGCGTACTGCACGTCGATGGTGCACCTGTCTTCAACCAATGCTAACCCTGCTTGTGTGGAGTTGGTATGTTAAGGAGCTGACAGTTTCTTGCCATTGCTCGGTGGTTCTCTTCGGGTGCTCCGGCTTCCTCCACCCGTAAAACTGTCACGGTCATCGTTAGCCATTGTGCAGAAACATGTGACCTTAAACACCAATAGATGAATAAATAAATAAATATACCTACATGGTGCATTTATCATAGGATTGTTTTTAGCTTAACTTGACATAGTCAAGATAAGCTATTGCCATCACGCGTGCGGAAGTCTGTGAGTCTGTTAGTGTGTGAGTCTGTTCACATATTCCTTTAGCACGGGCTACACCCCGCAGTTCTTGTCTGATAGTCACGAAATTTCATATGCAGGTTTGGGGTCATGTCTAGATGAGAACGTCCCCTTTTGGTCGCGATCAGGCAACCGGTATGGCTGCCCGAGCCCAAAACCTGTAAATCATTAGCACAGTCTACGTGTCATATTTATGAAGAGATTTCATTGTAACTTGGTAGGATGCCTCTGTATAATGCCTAGATGAGAACGTCCCCTTTTGGGCATGATCCGTCATCCGTGATGGCTGCCCAAGCCCGAAACCCAAAAACTTTTAGCACAGTCTGCAGGTCATGTTTAATATGGTGGGATTTCATTGTAACTTGGTAGGATGACTCCTTATGATGTCTAGATGAGAATTTCCCCATTTGGGCATGATCTGCCAACCGCGACAACTGCCCGAGCCCAAAACCCGAAAACCTTTAGTACAGTCTACAGGTCATATTTATTGAGGAATTTCATTGTAACTTGGTGGGTTGACTTCATATATTGCCTGGATGAGAAGGTCCCCTTTTGGACATGATTGGGCAACTGTGACGCCTACAGGGGCCCGGAGCCCGAAAACCTTTAGCACAGTCTGTCTACGGGGCATATTTATGAAGGATTTCATTGGTAACTTGGTAGGATGACTCCAAATAATGTCTAGATGAAAAGTCCCATTTTGATCGCGATCATTCAGCCTTGATGGGTGCCCGAGCCCCAAAACCTTTAGCATAGGCAAAAGGTCATATTTATGGAAGGATTTCATTGTAACCTGTTAGGTTGACTCCATATAATGCCTAGATGATGACATCCCCTTTTGGTCGCGATTGGTCGACTGTGATGGCTACAGGTGCCCGAAGCCTGAAAACCTTGAGCACAGTCTACAGGTCATATTTATGAAGGGATTTCATTGTAACTTCATAGGATCACTCCAGATGATGCCCAGATAGATTTCCCCTTTGGTTGCGATCATTCAACCAGGAGGGCTGCCCGAGCCTGAAGCCCAAAATCCTTTAACTTGGTAGGTTGACTTCATATAATGTCTAGATGAAAACGTCCTCTTTTGGACATGATTGGGCAAATGTGACGGCTACAGGGGCCCGAAGCCCGAAAACCTTTAGAACATTCTACAGGTCATAATTATGAAGGGATTTCATTGTAGCTTGGTAGGATGACTCTAAATAATGTCTAGATGAGAACGTCCCCTTTTGGTCGTGATCATTCAGCCTTTATGGCTGCCCGAGCCCAAAGACCTTCAGCATAGTCTATAGGTCATATTTATGGAAGGATTTCATTGTAAACTGTTAGGTTGACTCCATAGAATGCCTAGATGATGACATCCCCTTTTGGTCGTGATTGGCCAACTATGATGGCTACAGGTGCCCAAAGCCCGAAAATCTTGAGCACCGTCTACAGGTCATATTTATGAAGGGATTTCATTGTAACTTTGCAGGATCACTCCAGATGATGCAAAGATGAGAATGTCCCCTTTTGGTTGCGATCATTCAACCATTATGGCTGCCCGAAGCCCGAATACCTTTAGCACAGTCTACAGGTCATATTTATGAAAGGATTTCATTGTAACTTGGTAGGTTGACTTCATATAATGTCTAGATGAGAACGTCCCCTTTTGGACACGATTGGACAACTGTGATGGCTACAGGGGCCCGAAGCCCGAAAACCTTTAGAACAGTCTACTGGTCATAATTATGAAGGGATTTCATTGTAGCTTGGGATGACTCCAAATAATGTCTGGATGAGAGCGTCCCCTTTTTGTCGCGATCATTCAACCTTGATGGCTGCCCAAGCCCAAGACCCCAAAACCTTGAGCATAGTCTATAGGTCATATTATGGAAGGATTTCATTGTAACCTGTTAGTTTGACTCCATACAATGCCTAGATGATGACATCCCCTTTTGGTTGTGATTGGTCAACTGTGACGGCTTCAGGGGCCCGAAGCCCAAAAACCTTGAGCACAGTCTACAGGTCATATTTATGAAGGAATTTCATTGTAACTTCATAGGATCACTCCAGATGATGCCCAGATGAGAATGTCCCCTTTTGGTTGCGATCATTCAACCATGATTGCTACCTGAGCCCAAAGCCCCAAAAAACCTTTAGCACAGTCTACAGGTCATATTTATGAAGAGATTTCATTGTAACTTGGTAGGTTGACTTCATATAATGTCTAGATGAGAACGTCCCCTTTGGACGCAATTGGGAAACTGACGGCTACAAGGGCCTGAAGCCCAAAAACCTTTAGAACAGTCTGCAGGCCATATTTATGAAGGGATTTCAATGTAACTTGATAGGATGACTTGTTTTGGAACAATTTCATTGTAACTTGGTAACTTTCGTTAATATACGTTAACTGTGAGGGCCACATACATTAACTGTGAGGTCATATTAACCCACCCCTCAGCTCTTTAGTACAGTGTACAGCTCATATTATTTTTATCAAAAACATAGCATACAGGGACCAGAAATGAACATACAGTAGAACCTGTCTTGAGAGACCACCCTTTTTGCCAGGCTAAAGTGGTCTCTCAAAACAGGTGATCTCTCATGACAGGTCCATTATCGAGTAAAACAACCAAACGGTACAAGGTCACAGTGGTCTCTCAATACAGGTGGTCTCTCACGACAGTGGTCTCTCAAAACATGTTTTACTGTATTCCCAATTATCACAATTCTTGTCTTATTTCATAATCCTTTCATAAACATTGAACATTATCCTTTTCATCAAATTCAACACACAAGTTGAGCTACAGTGTCATTGACACTTTCATTGAACTTGTTGTGCTCATTAGGCAAGACCTCTAGATAAGAGCTATCGATTAGCATTCATTTCTGTGGAAAAAGTTGCCGTTTACAATAACCTTTAAACTTACTGCATTTGTGTATCTACTTTCTTACTTTGGCCAGCCTTACAGTTTACATTTAGAAATAAATGGATTGCTCCGACATTATGCATACACAGTGGGAACCCCAGGAATTGAAGCAGTGCTTACTATAGTAAACAAGCTCTTGTTTTACTGGTAAAATAGGACCCGGTAACCAATGCCTGGGGTGGAAGTCCTCTAAAATGGGCAACATGTGTATAAATGATTGGTGGGACTTGACTTTATATCCATGCTACAATCACACTTGGCCATTGTACAGAAATATGCGTGGAGACTGTATGTTTGCTGTTCATTTTGATTTGATGGTCTAAGAGTAAGGAGGATAGTATGCAAACGGGTTTTGTGGTATGTCGTACCTAGTCCGAGACTTTTTCGACTTGAAATAAGAGGGTGGTGGCAATTGCCTTCTGAGTGAAGGCTGTTTCTAGGTAGTTGATCAGGCAAAATAAATTTTCCACGCCTTTCTTTTGTCCGTGGTGGGCTCTCTGCCACCCATTGAAAAAGTTGATGGAGTCTAGATGGTCCACTTAGTGCAATAGAAGGAAATTTCTTTAAAAATCATCTTCTTCAGATCCACCAGTCAGAATGCCTTCATATTTGGTATACAACATCTCTATGGGGTCAGATTCAAGTTTGTTCAAATCGAGTCCCGGGGTTAATATTTGGGCTCCCTATGGGAGCCCGAGTTTCAACTTTGTGCAATGTGAAAGAATTTCTTTAAAAATCTTCTCCAGTACCATCAGTTAGAATCTTGATATTTGGTATACAATATCTCTAGGGGAGTCAGATTCAAGTTTGTTCAAATTGTATCCCTGAGTTAATGTTTGGTATCCCTATGGGAGCCGGAATTTTAACTTAGTGCAATATGTGGAAATTTCATTAAAAATCTTCTTCAGATCCACCAGTCCGAATGCTTTCATATTTGGTATACAAAATATTTAGGGATGGGGGTGGTGTTAGAGTGTGTGTGTCAGATTCAAGTTTGTTCAAATCGGGTCCCTTGATAAATGTTTTGGCTCTCTATTTGATGGGGGTGGGGGAGGGGGGGGGGTTGGGGGGGGGCAATGCCATAACAACTTGGAAGTTTGGCAGTGCTTGTCTACAGCTGATAGAATTGAAAGCAGTCAGGAACACCCAGCTTTTTAATAATCCTCTGACATGGACACTAGAATTATGAATAATTCCATGACTTCATTCCTCTGTGGTGTTGGTGAACCTTGACTAACTAAATGTGGCTCAAAATACTTCATTGAACCACTTTGTCAGGTGAGCTATTAAGGCCCTTTTGGGGTCTCTTGTTTTATTTATATGCCCATTTGAAAAAAAACGGTTGTATTATGTAATCAGTCTGTCCATCTGTCTTTTAACAAATTTGATTTCTGGCTGATAACTCCAGTTTGGATAATTTGATCTCAACAAAAGTTGGTATTTGTATTACCCAGCTGCTAATACAGGCCAAGTTGAAATATAGGTTCTATCAAATTATTTTTATGTGAGTTACGGCCCTTTTTCGACTGAGAATTCAACAGTATATTAACATTTTTGGATTCTGACCGTTAACTCCCGTTTGGATTATTTCATCTCTTTCAAAATTGGTACAAAAGGGCATATTTATCCACGCATGGCGATGCTCTTGTTTTTTAGCTCAGCTTTGGCGAAGCCAAATTTGAGCTTATGCCATGGCCAGTTGTCCATCTGTCGGTCTGGCCGTCTGTCCGTCTGTCCGTCAACAATTCAGTTTTTCAGTGCTACTTACACACAGTAAGTACACATGTCAATACGGCTCGGGCTAGAGGCTGTATTTATCAACCGATCTTCAGGAAACTTCTTGGGTACCTCTGTTATGACCTTGGGACGAGAACGAGTGTTTCTGAGTGCGGTCCAAAATTCAAGATGGCTGCCAGTGGCCATTTTGTACCGAAATTAGGTCTAATCAGTTTTTTGTACACAACTTCTATACGGCTCAGGCTAGAGGCCTTATTTATGAACCGATCTTTACGAAACTTCTTGGGTACCTTTTTTTATCACCGTGGGATGAGAACGGGTGTTTTTGGGTGTGGTCCGAAATTCAAGATGGCCACCAGCAGCCATTTTGTACCAAAATTAGTGCAATCAGTCTTTTGTACAGAACTTCTGTATGAAAGTTCTGATTTGAATAAATTTTTGTTTGAAAGTTTAGTGAAATGGAATACATCACATACAGTACAGGTTTTTTTCTCGTGCAGAAATTATGCAAATTAGATGAATTTTGATTTATTTAGTGCTGCTTATACACTGTAAGTGCACATGTCAATACGGCTCAGGCTAGAGGCTGTATTTATCAACCGATCTTCATGAAACTTCTTGGGTGCCTTTGGTATCACCTTGGGACGAGAACAAGTGTTTCTGAGTGCGGTCCAAAATTCAAGATGGCTGCCAGTGGCCATTTTGTACCGAAATTAGGTCCAATCAGTTTTTTGTCACAACTTCTATACAGCTCGTATTTATGAACTGATCTTCACAAAACTTCTTGGGTACCTTAGTTTTCACCTTGGGACAGGAATGAATGTGTTTTGGGGTGCCTTTGTTATCACTGTGCTATGAGAACAAATATTTTGGGGTTCAGTCAGACCCACTCTGGGACTCAAAGATTTCTTTTCTAGTTTAGCATCTGACTGTCACCCACCTTTACAATACTTTACCTATACATTTGTTACAGGCTTCGGTCAGTATTTATGTACAGACCGTTACAATACTTTATATGTACCTTTGTTATCAGGTCATTACCTAGATGTTTGTCATTGCTGTGTCACATACTATACATATACATGTCTTGACAAGTTGAGCTACAGTGTAATTGACACTTTCATTGTAGTTCACATCTGCAATTTATTGAAAAATTTGCTTGGTTGTTTTGGAGATCACAACAAAATTTCAAACATATAGCAGAGTTACGAGTAAGTATTTTTGTTCCAGCTGTACAGTGCTTCAACATTTTTAGCTCACCTGACTGAAAGTCAGAGGGAGCTTAAGTGATCACTTTTTGTCCATCGCCTGTCCATCCATCCGTTTGGCATGAACTTTACATTATCGACTTCTCATAAACCACTAGGTCAAATCGAATCAAATTTGATATGCGTGTTCCTTATCATTTGTCAATTCAAGGTTATTCAAATAAAGTTGCCATGCCCACAGGGGGCACCACAAGGGGCATTACTCTTATAGTACCCATAAATTGTTTTCCAAAATTAAAAAAAAAATCTCTTGTGGCCACCCCACCTCAGGACCTATACATCCGATTACATCATTTGCAGGAGAGAACAACCACAGCGACCTCTAAAGCGTCGATGCTACCAGGTTGGCAGAGGATTTCAGATCAGACCATTCTCAACCATCTATGTGAGGCAGATATGCTTGCTAGACGGCCAGTTCGTGACGTCATGTTACTGCACTTGGCACAAGCGTTGCAGGAAGAGGGGGGCCACCATACCTCAAGCTTCCATCCGGAATCTGATTGCTTCAATGAACAGAAGGTGCCAACTCACTGCTAAGCAGTTTTGGACTCAGATGGTGGTCACACTAGATATTGAGTTTGGATGGCGTCGACTCGTGATGTTATTGCCTGAAATGTCTCCATTTGTGCTTCATCCATCCATTAAAACTTTGGTTATTAATTGATTTTGTTCTCTATATCATTATCCCATAACGTGGGAACGTACCTCATCACAGAAAACCTGTTTTGTGTTTCTTTTTTTGAACAGTATATTTGGTATATAACATCTCTAGGGGAGGTCAGATTTAAGTTTGTTCAAATCGAGTCCCAGCATTAATAATTGGACTCCCTGTAAGAGCCCTAATTATACCCTGCAAACAAAGTTTGGGGGTGGGGGGGGGGGGGGGGTATATAGGAATCACCCTGTCCGTCTGTCTGTCCGTCCATCTGTCCGTCCATCTGTCCATCCTTATAAGTGCAACTCCTAAACCGTTTGAAGAATTTTCATGAAACTTTACACAATGTAAGAACTCCATATTAAGATGTGCATGAAGCAATATAATTCCGTTCTGACATTTCCAAGGGGAGATAATCTAACTTATACATTTTCCATCCTTATAAGCGCAACTCTTCCTAAACCGTTTGAAGAATTTTCATGAAACTTTACACAATGGAAGAACTCCATATGAAGATGTGCATGAAGCAATATAATTCTGTTCTGACATTTCCAAGGGGAGATAATCTAACAGCAACTTATACATTTCAGGCGCTGGGGGTATCACTTTGTGAGCTTGCTCACAGTACCTCTAGTTTTAACTTACTACAATATGAGTAAATTTCTTTAAAAATCTTCTTCAGATCCTCCAGTCAGAATCCTTTCATGTTTTGTATATAGAACATCTCTCCGGGGCTCAGATTTATGTTTGTCAAATCGAGTCCCTGCGTTAATATTTGGGCTCCCAAATTCTAAATTGGTGCAATATGAGGAAATTTCTTTAGAAATCTTCTCCAGAACCATCCTCCAGAACCATCTATTAGAATCTTTTGATATTTGGTATATAACATCTCTAAAGGGATAAAGGGAGGGGGTGGACAGATTCAAGTTTGTTCAAATTGGGCCCCTTGGTTAATATTTGGATTCTGTATTCTGGGGGGGGGGGGGGGGGGGGCGGGGGGTGACTGCAGTGACATAACAACCTTTGGAATTTTGGCAGTGCTTGTCTACAGCTAATAGAATTGGAAGCAGTCAGGAAAACTCTATAGACTTTATGATTCTGGAGAATCATGTCTTTTCCAGGTGAGATTCCATGATTTTTCATGACCCCAGAGTGTCTGATGAATTGTTTTTAACTGTCTCACTGAAGTTCCTTTATTGATGTTATGAGAAAGGTGGGTATAGTAGTCTCAAATGACGCAGTTTGATAAAAAAATATTTAGGTTAAAACCATCATTAATGGTGGAGAGGGTTAATATCAATATCGTTGTCCGACAAGTCAATGACCGACAAAAGGAGTTATGTTTGTTTCACACATACTGAGTGCTGTGGCTATTTGAAAATGGTCCATTTTAACTCAAATATATCCAAAACATTGTTGTCTGGCAGCTTGTAGAGGGTTAACAAGTGCTCGCAGAAATATTTTTCCATGCAACTTGTAATGTTACACCAAGAACTGCGAATGGCCATTTTTTCTTAAAAATCTACAAGATGTTTTCAGAGAAATCCAGGGAAAACATGAATTTTAAGCTTTTGATGGATATCATTGTTTATCCAGTTGAAAATGGGTTAATGATTGTTTTTTGAGCACCCTTATTATTTACAAAAATAATTCTCTGTGAATTCAACTTCCATTTATGTTGATCTCTCCTCTTTAACTTTTGGTGCTTTGGGTATGCAAACACAGCCCATTTTATTAAAATTTTGATGTTTGAGAATGAGCATAGGGTTAACAAATGCTTACTGGAATATTCTGTACATGCAACTCGTAATGTCACACTAACATCTGCGAATGGCCAATTTTTCTTTAAAATCTACGAGATGTTTTTAGAGAAATCCTCGGATAACATGAATTTTTATGTGTACCCATACTATGTATGGTACACATAATGCCGACATCCGGGGTGACCATCCGTCATTCCTCCGTCCGTCTGTCTGTCTGTCTGTCCGTCCGTCTGTCCGTCCGCCGTCCGTATCCATTTCTTTGGCATTCGATAACTTGAAAAATACTGCTTGGATTGTTACTTTATATTTGTGTTCAGGTTACTGATGTGCCAAGCTGTATAGTTTTTGGTGTAAATCGGATAATTTGATCCCGAGATATTAACCCTTTATCCTTCAAATTGAAAATTCCTCCAATCCCTTTGGCATTCGGTAACTTGAAAAATATTACTTGGATTGTCAAGTTACTTTATATTTGTGTTCAGGTTACTGATGTGCCGAGCTGTATAGTTTTTGGTGTAAATCTGTTATTTTGATCCTGAGATATTAACCCTTTATCCTTCAAATTGAAAATTCCTCCAATCCCTTTGGCATTCGATAACTTGAAAAATATTGCTTGGATTGTCAAGTTACTTTATATTTGTGTTCAGGTTACTGATGTACCGAGCTGTATAGTTTTGGGTGTAAATCTGATAATTTAATCCTGAGATATTAACCCTTTATCCTTCAAATTGAAAATTCCTCCAATCCCTTTGGCATTCGATAACTTGAAAAATATTGCTTGGATTGTCAAGTTACTTTATATTTGTGTTCAGGTTACTGATGTGCCGAGCTGTATAGTTTTTGGTGTAAATCTGATAATTTAATCCTGAGATATTAACCCTTTATCCTTCAAATTGAAAATTCCTCCAGTCCCTTTGGCATTTGATAACTTGAAAAATATTGCTTGGATTGTCAAGTTACTTTATATTTGTGTTCAGGTTACTGATGTACCGAGCTGTATAGTTTTTGGTGTAAATCTGATAATTTAATCCTGAGATATTAACCCTTTATCCTTCAAATTGAAAATTCCTCCAATCCCTTTAGCATTCGATAACTTGAAAAATATTGCTTGGATTGCCAAGTTACTTTAAATTTGTGTTCAGGTTACTGATGTGCCGAGCTGTATAGTTTTTGGTGTAAATCTGATAATTTAATCCTGAGGTATTAACCCTTTATCCATCAAATTGAAAATTCCTCCAATCCCTTTGGCATTTGATAACTTGAAAAATATTGCTTGGATTGTCTAGTTACTTTATATTCGTGTTCAGGTTACTGATGTGCCGAGCTGTATAGTTTTTGGTGTAAATCTGATGATTTGATCCCGAGATATTAACCCTTTATCCTTCAAATTGAAAATTCCTCCAATCCCTTTGGCATTCGATAACTTGAAAAATATTACTTAGATTGTCAAGTTACTTTATATATGTGTTCAGGTTACTGATGTGCCGAGCTGTATAGTTTTTGGTGTAAATCTGTTATATTGATCCTGAGATATTAACCCTTTATCCTTCAAATTGAAAATTCCTCCAATCCCTTTGGCATTCGATAACTTGAAAAATATTGCTTGGATTGTCAAGTTACTTTATATTTGTGTTCAGGTTACTGATGTACTGAGCTGTACAGTTTTTGGTGTAAATCTGTTATTTTAATCCTGAGATATTAACCCTTTATCCTTCAAATTGAAAATTCCTCCAGTCCCATTGGCATTTGATAACTTGAAAAATATTGCTTGGATTGTCAAGTTACTTTATAATTGTGTTCAGGTTACTGATGTTCTGAGCTGTATAGTTTTTGGTGTTAATCTGATAATTTGATCCAGAGATATTAACCCTTTATCCTTCAAATTGAAAATTCCTCCAATCCCTTTGGCATGAGATAACTCAAAAAATATCAATCCGATTGTCATGTTACTTTATATATTTATTCAAGTTACTGATGTGCTGTGCTGTATAGTTTTTTTTATGTAAATCTGATAATTTGATCCGGAGATATTAACCCTTTATCCATCAGATTAGACACTCCTCCAATCCATTTCTATATGTACCGTACCTTGTATGGTGTACATAATGTCGGCATCCGTGGTGGCCCTCTGTCATACAGCTTTCTACTAGTTGCGCATATGGGTACACATCTGACGATTTCATCTGCCTATTTTTAGTCCGACTGTTTACAGTGAGGGCTATAGTCATGACTTTCATCCATCTGACCATCCATCTGTCCATCTGTTAACATTTAGAGTTTTGGTTTAAGTTTTTATATGTACCCATACTATGTATGGTACACATAATGCCGGCATCCGGGGTGGCCATCCGTTGTTCGTCCATCCTTTGTCCGTCCATCTGTCCGTCTATCCGTCTGTCCATCCGGCATCCGTATCCATCTCTTTGGCATTCGATAACTTGAAAAATATTGCATGGATTGTTAAGTTACTTTATATTTGTGTTCAGGTTGCTGATGTGCTGAGCTGTATAGTTTTTGGTGTAAATCTGATAATTTGATCCTGAGATATAAACTCTTTATCCTTCAAATTGAGAATTCTTCCAATCACTTTGGCATGAGATAACTCAAAAAATATCAATCCAATTGTCATGTTACTTTATATATATCTTCAGGTTACTGATGTTCCAAGCTGTATAATTTTTGGTGTAAATCTGTT
The DNA here is from genome assembly GCA_031216915.1 of Pictodentalium vernedei. Taxonomy (NCBI): domain Eukaryota; kingdom Metazoa; phylum Mollusca; class Scaphopoda; order Dentaliida; family Dentaliidae; genus Pictodentalium; species Pictodentalium vernedei. The sequence goes on from CM062293.1 coordinate 277,430,645, forward strand.
ATTTTGATTCCTGAGATGTTAACCCTTGATCCTTCAAATTGAAAATTCCTCCAATCCCTTTGGCATTTGATAACTTGAAAAATATTGCTTGGATTGTCAAGTTACTTTATATTGTGTTCAGGTTACTGATGTGCTGAGCTGTATAGTTTTTTGTGTAAATCTGATAATTTGATGCTGAGATATTAACCCTTTATCCTTCAAATTGAAAATTCCTCCAATCCCTTTGGCATTCGATAACTTGCAAAATATTGCTTGGATTGTCAAGTTACTTTATATTTGTGTTCAGGTTACTGATGTGCCGAGATTTATAGTTTTTGGTGTAAATCTGATAATTTAATCCAAATTGAAAATTCCTCCAATCACTTAGGCATTCGATAACTTGAAAAATATTGCTTGGATTGTCAAGTTACTATATATTTGTGTTCAGGTTACTGATGTGCTGAGCTGTATAGTTTTTGGTGTAAATCTGATAATTTAATCCTGAGATATTAACCCTTTGTCCTTCAAATTGAAAATTCCTTCAATCCCTTTGGCTTGAGATAACTCAAAAAATACTTTATATTTGTGTTCAGGTTACTGATGTGCCGAGCTGTATAGTTTTTGGTGTAAATCTGATAATTTAATCCTAAGATATTAACCCTTTGTCCTTCAAATTGAAAATTCCTCCAGTCCCTTTGGCATTCGATAACTTGAAAAATATTGCTTGGATTGTCAAGTTACTTTATATTTGTGTTTAGGTTACTGATGTGCCGAGCTGTATAGTTTTTGGTGTAAATCTGATAATTTGATCCTGAGATATTAACCCTTTATCCTTCAAATTGAAAATTCCTCCAATCCCTTTGGCTTGAAATAACTCAAAAAATATCAATCTGATTGTCATGTTACTTTATATATGTATTCAGGTTGCTGATGTGCTGTGCTGTATAGTTTTTTTATGTAAATCTGATAATTTGATCCGGAGATATTAACCCTTTATCCATCAAATTAGCCACTCCTCCAATCCATTTCTATATGTACCCTAGGGCCCTGCGAATCGGAAAATTTATGTTCGAATCGAATCTCGAATCGAATCGGGACTGATGTCGACATCGAATCAGGATAAACTTGAGAAATAACTATAACTGGCATTATCTTGTGCAGAAATGTCCGGAAAGCACTGCGAGAAGAGATCGTTGACATAACTTGACAACTTGGTGTTGTTTTAATTTTCTTTCTCGTTGAATGGCCATTCAGATGTTCACTTGGCCCGACAATAAATTCAAGACATAAATATGGACAGAAATTAAGGTGTACTGCCCAGAGACATTTGAGACAAACCACTAAAATGAAACATGAGAATTAAAAGCACATATGTAATACAAGTGGCACATGAATTCCCATCGGTTGAAGTCGGCTACAGCCGCTAACTTCACGTACATTAGCGTGGCTAAATACATGTACATCTTATAGGAACCTCATTATTGTAATGTTTGGTTGTTTTTGTATTATCAGGATTGGGGTCTTGTAGATTTCGGTCCGTTCTCAACTCAGTAACTCAGACTATGAGAAGATGGTTGCTCAACTTGCTTTCTACTGCTAGTGGCCATGATGATCACTATTACCATGCTTCTAAGAAAATACGAGACTAAATGAACGACAGAGCCGCTGAGCAAATGGGACTTCGCGAATAACTCGCACACGAATTCCTGGAAATCTATAAATAGCGAATTAACGGTGTGTGGTTTTCTGGGAATTTGAATCTGAAAGTGAAACGACAGAATTTTGCAATGAATTTGTCTATTTTCCTGATAGAAACATTAAAATTAGAAGAGTTTGATCCTCATTTCAACCGATGTTGACATTGTCGAACACTGATTCGTTTTCCTCGAAGCTTCGTTTGATTAACGAATCGGCAAACTATTCGAGATCGATATACGAATACCAAAGTGATGTCGACATCGAATCGAATACTCGAAGCTTCGCAGGGCCCTAATGTACCCATAACATGTATGGTGTACATAATGTCGGCATCTGTGGTGGCCCTCCGTCATACAACTTTCTACTAGTTGCTCGTATGGGTACACATCTGACGATTTCATCGGCCTATTTTTTAGTCAACCTTAAAGTTATTTGTTTTTTTCTTTTAAATTAATATTACTATTCATTGTATCATCATCATTGTGTTTTTTTTTTTGTATGTTTCATGTTATTTTGGGAAATCTTTAACCCTTTTTTGTATGGCAATTGGGGAGGTGTTTTAAATTTACACCTTTAATTCTTCAAACAGTTTAGTGGAATGTCTCTGTTTCTTACTTGGGACAATGTCTAGTATCTACAGTCATTCTGGGTATAACGGGCCACCTTTCAAATTTTCGTTTATTTCTCTCAAATAAAATAAGTTATCCAAATTTTTGTTTTTTGTTATTGACAGGCAGGTATCTGACACTCTTCAGATGAAGCTTCTGTTTATTTTATAAAATTGGATCGTTTGACTGTCGCAATTTGGTCAGTAATGGGTCACTTGTGCCTGTAAAGAATCACCCTCTTTGGCATCCACTGGCGATCTATTTTCTCACTTTATATGTATTTATTGGACACAAAAAGTATTTTGTGTCTTCTCTGAATTAATTTCACCACACTAGTCACAACTTTTACAGTGGAAAGAAGTGAAAACGAAGTGGATCAAATACAGTAGTTTTGTGTTAATTTTCTAAAAAGAGTTCAACTTGAGCAGTGTTTCAATAGGTTTTACTGCACATGTCTGACAGTCACCCGGTATTGACAACTCGACTCGCTGTTGAAACGGAATAAATATATCATGATGCCCCATATTTATCCCAATTATTTCATCGTGAATTTGAAGCGAAGACAAACCTGTTCAAATAATAATACTTACATTCACACTCTTTATATTTCTCTTCCCATAGTTGAGACGAAAACTTTTTTTTGCGGTTTCGTGTATCGAAATTTTTCTTCCGGCGCACATTCAATCTTTTTTTAAAAAAATCGCTTTTGTCAACAAAAACAACAATGAACTCGCGAAACTTTCAAAGACGACGGGCAACATATTACTGCACAAACCTGGAATAAAATTTTAGTTTGAAATGCTCTTCAAATTCGATTTTTTTAAGGCTCAAGATCGCCTGACCCGTTACTGCCTGCGACCCGTTACTGTCTGAATGACTGCACTGAACATTTCTACAGTGATTTTTAGCACAACTTTGGCGAAGCCAATGTTGAGCTTTTGTCATGGTCCGTCTGTCCATCTGTCCCTACGTCAACAATTGGATATGGCTCGGGCCAGAGGCCGTATCTATGAACCGATCTTTACAAAACTTCTTTAGTACCATGAGATACATCACATATAATAAGGGTTTTTTTTCTTGTGCGTAAATTATGCAAATTAGACTAACTTTGATGTATTTAGTGTTACTTTCAGCACTGTAAGTGCAAATGACAATACGGCTCGGGCTAGAGGCCGTATTTATGAACCGATCTTTACAAAACTTCTTGGGTACCTTTGGTATCACCGTGGGACGAGAACGAGTGTTTTGGGGTGCGATCCGAAATTCAAGATGGCCGATGGCAGCCATTTTGTACAAAATTAGATGCAATCAGATTTTTGCGCAGAACTTCCATATGAAAGCGCTGATTTGAAAAATTTTTTGTGTGAATGTTTAGTACCATGGGATACATCACATGTACAGACCGCGTTTTTTTCTCGTGCAGAAATTATGCAAATTAGATGAACTTTGATTTTTTCTGTGCTACTTACACACAGTAAGTACACATGTCAATACGGCTCGGGCTAGAGGCTGTATTTGTCAACCGATCTTCATGAAACTTCTTGGGAACCTCTGCTATCACCTTGGGACGAGAACGCGTGTTTCTGAGTGTGGTCCAAAATTTAAGAACGCTGCCAGTGGCCATTTTGTACCAAAATTAGGTCTAATCAGTTTTTTGTACACAACTTCTATACGGCTCAGGCTAGAGGCCATATTTATGAACCGATCTTTACGAAACTTCTTGGGTACCTTTGTTATCACCGTGGGATGAGAACGAGTGTTTTTGGGTGTCCGAAATTCAAGATGGCCACCAGCAGCCATTTTGTACCAAAATTTATGCAATCAGTCTTTTGTACAGAACTTCTGTATGAAAGTTCTGATTTGAATAAATTTTTGTATGAATGTTTAGTAAAATGGAATACATCACTTATAGTACAGGTTTTTTTCTTGTGCAGAAATTATGCAAATTAGATGAATTTTGATTTATTTAGTGCTACTTATACACTTTAAGTGCACATGTCAATACGGCTCAGGCTGGAGGCTGTATTTATCAACCGATCTTCACGAAACTTCTTGGGTACCTTTGTTATCACTTTGGGACGAGAACGAGTGTTTCTGAGTGCGGTCCAAAATTCAAGATGGCTGCCAGTGGCCATTTTGTACCGAAATTAGGTCCAGTCAGTTTTTTGTCACAACTTAAATACAGCTCGTATTTATGAACTGATCTTCACGAAACTTCTTGGGTCCCTTTGTTTTCACCTTGGGACAGGAATGAGTGTGTTTTGGGGTGACTTTGTTATCACTGTGCTATGAGAACAAATATTTTGGGGTTCAGTCAGACCCACTCTGGGACTCAAAGATTTCTTTTCTAGTTTAGCATCTGGCTATCACCCACCTTTACAATACTGTACCGATACATTTGTTACAGGCTACGGTCAGTATTTATGTACAGACCGTTACAATACTTTATATGTACCTTTGTTATCGGGTCATTACCTAGATGTTTGTCATTGCTGTGTCACATACTATACATGTACATGTCTTGACAAGTTGAGCTACAGTGTCATTGACACTTTCATTTCATTAATATCAGTATGATTTTATCCCCTTTTAAATATGTTTTCAGACTTGCTTTCTTTTATTTGAAATTAGACTTTGCCACATACTTTCTTACTCTAATTCTTGCAAGGCCAATACAACTTAATGATTCCATTGACATCAGTGATTTCTTTTATTGGTTTTAGGAAATATTTAACCCTTTTTTGCCAATCAATTTTTCTTAGTATTCCCAGCTTAAAGTTTCGGATTAAAGTTCTGCTTTTCAAGGTTCTACCTTTCATTCTCCAAACACTCTGTTACAATGTCATCTCTTTTTTGCATTTCGGGCAACGTCTACTGAAGCTGTACACAGTGGTTTCAAATAATATTGGCATTAATTTAACCCTTTTCACAACGCTTTTCGAACTTAGTTTCTCTAAATTTCAAATTAGGCTTCTACCACATACTTTGTTACTTTTTATCCCCTCCCACAAGGGAGGGATATTGCACAGAGCACGCTCCATCCGTCTATCTGTCAGTCCATCTGTCCATCAGTCCATCTGTCTGTCCAAACTTTATGCCATAACATAAACAAAAGTGAACAGATTTCAATTCTTTTCAGTACATGTCTCGAGGCCAAGTTTGATGACCACAATTATCCAATGAAAATTGTTGAAGTTATTGCCCTGCCCTGCCCCAGCCCCACCAATTAGGCTTTTTATATTTTTTTTTCTTTAGTCCAATATGCATTTTGAACTATTTACAGTCACTACATGCAGAACATTTTTTAAACTCACGAACCCCCCCCCCCCCCCCCCCCCCCTCCCCAATAAGCCACTTTTTCGCTCACCTGACTTAAAGTCAGGGTGAGCTTTTCTTATCACTCTTCGTCTGTCGTCCTGCGTGAAGGTGGTGTTTGATCCTCTTTCTCCTAAACCACTGGCCACATTTTAATTAAATTTCATGTAAGTAGTGGTCCTATAGGGACATTTTGATTTTTATGCAAATTTGGTTTAGGCGCATATTGAGCAGAGGGGTGGGGAAAAAATGGCCAAATTTTTTGAAAATCTTCTTCTAATGAACACCAGTAGCAGAGACTTGATATGTGGTATACAGAGTCCTTTTGAGGTTTAGAATCAAGTTTGTTCAAGAGAAGTTTGTCGGGCATTATTTGCCTTCGTTATGGGATGGGTAAAAATTTTGGCCTCTCCTAAAATTTCTATTTTCAGAACCGTGAGGTCGATTTGAACCAAATTTGATATGAGATGATAATGGGTCATAAGTAGTTGATTGATGCCAAAAAAATTTTTCTCATTGCCACGTGGGAACCTCGGGAGCTAAAAATAGGAAATACCTTAAAACTGCCATATCTCCAAAACTACACAGCACAGAGAATTCTTATTTTGTGTAAAGCTTACTTTTATCCTGTAGAATAGAATGGTTAAAAAAATTCCCCATCGGTTTGATCACAAGGTACTGTTTTCAGGCTTTGAAAAAGTGCTGAGTCAGCACTTTTTAACACTGTAGGCAATGGGAAAAACATTGAAAAATCTTCTTCTCCAGATCCAGCAGGCAGAATCTTTTGATATTTGGTATGCAACATTGTAGGGTGGATCTGATTCAAGTTTGTTCAAATCGGCTCCCTAAATTCATATTTGGGCTCGCTATAGAAGCTCGAATTCGAACTTAGTGCATTTCAGGCAAATTTCTTCAAAAATCTTCTTCTCCAGATCCAGCAGGCACAATCTTTTCATATTTGGTATGCAACATTGTGGGGTGGATCTGATTCAAGTTTGTTCAAGTCGGCTCCCTAGATACATATTTGGGCTCACAAGAGAAGCTCGAATTCGAACATAGTGCATTTCAGGCAAATTTATTAAAAAATCTTCTTCTCCAGATCCAGCAGGCACAATCTTTTCATATTTGGTATGCAACATTGTGGGGTGGATCTGATTCAAGTTTGTTCAAATTGGCCCCCTGGATTCATATTTGGGCTCACTATAGAAGCCCGAATTCGAACTTAGTGCATTTCAGGCAAATTTCTTAAAAAAATCTTCTTCTCCAGATCCAGCAGGCAGAATCTTTTGATATTTGATATGCAACATTGTGGGGTGGATCTGATTCAATATTGTTCAAATCGGCTCCCTAGATTCATATTTGGGCTCACTATAGAAGCTCGAATTCGAACTTAGTGCATTTCAGGTAAATTTCTTAAAAAGTCTTCTTCTCCAGATCCAGCAGTCAGAATCTTTTGATATTTGGTATGCAATATTGTGGGGTGAATCTGATTCAAGTTTGTTCAAATCGGCCCCCTGGGTTTATATTTGGGCTCAGTATAGGAGCCCAAATTTGAACTTAGTTCATTTCAGGCAAATTTCTTTGAAATCTTCTTCTCAAGATTCAGCAGGTAGAATCTTTTGATATTGGGTATGCACCATGCTTAGGGGGGTGAGATTCAAGTTTGTTTAAGCCAAGTCCCTGGTTTCATATTTGGGCTCACTGTGGTAGCCCGAATTATAACTTAGTTCAAAATGAGGAATTTTCTTTAAAAATCTTCTTCAGAATGTTTTGATATTTGGTATGCAGCATCCTTAGGGGGTGAGATTCAAGTTTGTTCAAGCCATGTCCCTAGGTCCATATTTGGACTCACTGTGGGAGCTCGAATTGTAACTTAGTTCAGAATGATGAATTTTCTTTAAAAAATCTTCTTCTTCAGATCCAGCAGTCGGAATGTTTTGATATTTGGTGTGCAGCATCCTTAGGGGGGTGAGATTCAAGTCTGTTAAAGCCAAGTCCCTGAGTTCATATATGGGCTCCCTATGGGAGCCTGAATTATAACTTAGTTCAATATGAGGAATATTCTTTAAAAATCTTTTTTTAGATCCACTGGTTAGAATCTTTGGATATTTGGTTTAAGCTTTTCTTAGGAGGAGCAGATGCAACTTATTGAAATCAATTCTCTGGGTTGATATTTAGGCTACCATGTCAGGTGAGCGCCCTCAGGCCCCTTGGGGTCTCTTGATTTTAGATCCACTGGGCAGAATCTTTGGATATTTGGTATAAGCTTTTCTTAGGAGGAGCAGATGCAACTTGTTGAAATCAATTCTGTGGGTTGATATTTAGGCTACCATGTCAGGTGTGTGCCTTCAGGCCCCCTGGGTCCTCAAGTTTTAAAATTTTGGCATTTAGCAGCCCATGGAGGGTTAACAAATGCTTACCGGAATATTTTATCCATGCAGCTGGTAATGTGCCATAAAGACCTATCAATGACCTTTTCTCTGGAAAACCTACAAGATGTTTGTGAAGAAATCCAGGGAAAATATGATTTTTTAAAGCTTTTGATGGGTGTCGCTGTTAACCAGCCCAAAAGGGGTTAACGCTTGGTTTTTTGAATACCCTTATTACTTAGAAAAATGGTTCTTGGTGAATTCCACTTCCAGCAAAGGAGATTGTTTCTCGTGTACATATTGGGTGCTGTGCTTGTCTGAAAACAGTCCATGTTCTCAAAGTTACGATGCTTGACAGCCTGTAGAGGGTTAATAAAAGCTCAATATATTTTGTCCATGCAACTTGTTATGTCACACCAAGGCCTACGAATAGTCGATTTTCCTTGAAAACCTGCAAGATGTTTTTAGAGAAATCCACAGAAAACGGGAATTTAAGTTTTTCAGGGGTATCTAACCATTCCAGAAAGGGTTAAGACTCTGACTTTTGAATACCCTTACTACTTACAAAAATGTTTTCCTATAAATCTTACGTCTGATGAAGGAATGTACCTTTCGCTGTGGCATACCTATTATGCTGTTGGTGTCCAAAAACAGCCCATTTTATCACAATTTTGACTTTTAGCAGCCCGGGGAGGGTTAACAAATGCTAACCGGAATATTTTGATCATGCAGCTTGTATTTTCACACCAAGACCTGCACGCAGCCAATTTTTCTTGAAAACCTACAAGTCTCGTTTAGAGAAATCCACAAGAAAACATAAATTTTTGAGTTTTTGAGGGGTACTGCATTTTAACCACTCAAAACGGGTTAACGCTTGGTTTTCTGAATACCCTTATTACTTACAAAAATGATCCTCGATAAATCCCACTTCCAATAAAGGTAGTTATGTTTGTCTCCCGTGTACCCTGTGGGTGCTGTGGGGCCCGAAAACAGCCCATTTCATCAAAATTTTGATGTTTGGCAGCCTGTGGAGGGTTAAGAAATGCATTTGCTAATATTTCTTGCATATCAATAGTCATGTCACATTCAGGCCTAAGAATGATGAATGTAAAAAAAAAAAATCTACAAGATTGATAAACCTTAATTTTGACAGTTTTTTACCAATTCTGGCAAACTAAGGGTTAAATCGAAAATTCCGCTTCAGTACATTTTTAGCTCAACTTTGAGGTTATGCCATGGCCCGTTGTCTGTCGTCCGTCTGTCTATCAACAATTCAATGCGGCTCGGGCTAGAGGGCGTATTTATGAACCGATCTTTACAAAACTTCTTGAGCACCTTTGTTATCACCGTGGGACGAGAACGAGTGTTTTTGGATGCGGTCCAAAATTCAAGATGGCCACCAGCAGCCATTTTGTACTTTAGTTAGTGCAATCAGTTTTTTGTACAGAACTTCTGTATGAAAGTTCTGATACGAATAAAATTTTGTCTGTTTAGTAACATGGAATACATCACATATAATATGGGTTTTTTTCTCGTGCAGAAATAATGCAAATTAGATGAACTTTGATTTATTCAGTGCTACTGATACACAGTAAGTGCACATGTCAATACGCCTTGGGCTAGAGGCTCTATTTATGAACCGATCTTCACGAAACTTCTTGGGTACCTTTGTTATCACCTTGGGATGAGAAAGAGTGTTTTTGGGGGCTGTCCGAAATTCAAGATGGCTGCTGGTGGCCATTTTGTACCAAAATTAGGTACAATCAGTTTTTGGTACAGAACTTCTATATGAAGGTTCTGATTTGAATAAATTTTTGAATGAATGTTTAGTAACATCGAATACATCACATATAATACAGGTTTTTTTCTCATGCAGAAATTATGCAAATTAGATGAACTTTGATTTATTCAGTGCTACGTATACACAGCAAGTGCACATGTCAATACAGCCCGGGCTAGAGACTGTATTTGTGAACCGATCTTCACGAAACTTCTTGGGTACCTTTGTTATCACCTTGGAACATGAACGAGTTTTTTTGGGTGCCTTTTTTATCACTGTGCTATGAGAACAAATATTTTGGGGTTCAGTCAGACCCACTCTGGGACTCAAAGATTTCTTTTCTAGTTTAGCATCTTACTGTCGCCCACCTTTACAGTACCTTATTTTTTTACATTTGTTAAGGCTACGGTCAGCATTTATGTACAGACCGTTAAAATACTTTATATGTACCTTTGTTGTCAGGTCATTACCTAGATGTTTGTCGTTGCTGTGTCACATATTATACATGTACATGTCTTACACAAGTTGAGCTGCAGTGTCATTGACACTTTCATTAGATTTTGTGCTCCTCTATGCATGTGCAAAATTGGGTGAAAATCCATTCGATAATGACTTCTGAATCATACGGACAAAATGTGTGGAAAAAGAAAACAAAAAATCCAAAAATAATAATCCACAGAAAAACAAGTCTTTTCCAGAGGGAAAAACCTAATAATCATCTACATGGACATCAGAGTTATGAATAATTTAATGACTTCATACCTCTGTAACACTGATGAACTATGACCAACTGAATGTGACCCAAAATACTTGTTTGAACCCTTTGTCAGGTGAGCGATTAAGGCCGGGGCCTCTTTTTTAAAGTTAGTTTGTTTTACTCCCTGAACACTGATGTCAAAATACATGATTTGAAAAATTAACAAGTTAACATTTAATTTTTAGCTCAACTTTGACGTAATCAAATTTGAGATTTTGTCATGGCCCGTTGTCCATCTGGATGTCTGTCCGTCTGTCAGCAATTCAATATGGCTCAGGTTAGAGGCCGTATTTATGAACCAATCTTTACAAAACTTTTTTTGGTACCTTTGTTATCACCGTGGGATGAGAACGAGTGTTCTGGGGTGTGGTCCGAAATTCAAGATGGCTGCCAGCAGTCATTTTGTTCTGAAATTAGTGCAATCAGTTTTTAGCTCAACTTGACAAAGTCCAGCTGAGCTATTGCCATCACTTCTCGTCCGTCGGCGTATTTACGTACGTATGTTAGTACGTTAGTATGTTAGTACGTACGTCCATAATTTCCTTTGGCACACCTCACAGGTCGCATTTATGATCAGATTACTTTGAAACTTCTTATGCTTGTTTGGGGTGACCTCTAGATGGGAGCTATCGATTTTCTTCAATTTCCGGCAAAAAATGTTGCCACGGCCAACGTTCGTAGAACTTAGTTCAGTCAGACCTCAATATTTCCCTTTGGCACACCCTACAGGGCCCATTTATGATCAGATTGCTTTGAAACCTGGTATGCTTGTTTGGGGCGACCTCTAGATGGGAGCTATCGATTTTCTTCAATTTCTGTCAAAACATGTTGCTGCGGCCAACGTTCTTAGAACTTAGTTTAGTCAGACCACAATATTTCCCTTTGGCACACCCTACAGGGCACATTTATGATTTGATTGCTTTGAAACCTGGTATGCTTGTTTGGGAGACCTCTAGATGGGAGCTATCGATTTTCTTTAATTTCCATCAAAAAATGTTGCCGCGGCCAACGTTCTTAGAACTTGGTTTAGTCAGAAGACTCAATATTTCCCGTTGGCACACCCTACAGGGCACATTTATGATCGGATTGCTTTGAAACCTTTCATGCTTGTTTGGGGTGACCTCTAGATGGGAGCTATCGATTTTCTTCAATTTCCATCAAAAAGTGTTGCCGCATCCAACATTCTTAGAACTTAGTTTAGTCAGACCACAATATTTCCCTTTGGCTCACCCTACAGGGCTCATTTATGATTAGATTGCTTTGAAACCTGGTATACTTATTTACGGTGACCTCTAGATGTTAGCTATCGAGTTTCTTCCATTTCCGTCAAAAAATGTTGCCACGGCCAACGTTCTTAGAATTTAGTCTAGTCAGACCACAATATTTCCCTTTGGCTCACCCTACAGGGCTCATTTATGATTAGATTGCTTTGAAACCTGGCATGCTTGTTTGGGGAGGCCTCTAGATGGGAGCTATCGATTTTCTTCGGTTTCTGTCAAAAAATGTTGCCACTGGCAAAAAAACTGACATTGGTCCCAATGATCTTCAATTTTGCCATTTCATTTATAACTTACCAAGTTCAAGTTTGTCAAGTTGAGCTACAGTGTCATTGACACTTTCATTTGTACAGAACTTCTGTATGAAAGTTCTGATTTGAATAAAATTTTGTATGAATGTTTAGTAACATGGAATACATCACATATAATACAGGTTTTTTTCTCGTGCAGAAATTATGCAAATTAGATGAACTTTGATTTAATTCAAGATGTCTGCAGGCGGCCATTTTATACCGAAATTAGTGCAATCAGTTTTTTGTAAAAAACTTCTGTATGAAAGTTCTGATTTGAATAACCTGTAAAGAAGATTTTTAGCTCAACTTTGGCGAAGCCAAATTTGAGCTTATGCCATAGCCAGTTGTCCGTCGTCCATCTGGCCGTCTGTCCGTCAACAATTCAATACGGCTCGGGCTAGAGGCCGTATTTATGAACCGATCTTTACGAAACTTCTTGGGTACCTTTGTTATGACTGTGGGACGAGAATAAGTGTTTTTGGGTCCGATCCGAAATTCAAGTTGGCTGCCAGCCGCCATTTTGAACCGACGATGCAGAAATCTGTTTTTTGTACAGAACTTCCATATGAAAGAGCTGATTTGAATAATTTTTTGTATGAATGTTTAGTACCATGGGATACATCACATATAATATGTTTTTTTTTCTCGTACGTAAATTATGCAAATTAGACTAACTTTGATGTATTTAGTTTTACTTTCAGCACTGTAAGTGCAAATGCCAATATGGCTCGGGCTAGAGGCCGTATTTATAAATCAATCTTTACGAAACTTCTTGGGTACCTTTGGTATCACCGTGGGACGAGAACGAGTGTTTTTGGGTGCGGTCCGAAATTCAAGATGGCTGATGGCAGCCGTTTTGTATAAAATTAGGTGCAATCAGATTTTTGCACAGAACTTCCATACGAAAGTGCTGACTTGAATAATTTTTTGTGTGAATGTTTAGTACCATGGGATACATCACATATAATACGGGTTTTTTTCTCGTGCAGAAATTATGCAAATTAGAAGATGAACCTTGATTTATTCAGTGCTACTTATACACAGTAAGTACACATGTCAATACGGCTTGGGCTAGAGGTTGTATTTATGAACCGATCTTCACGAAACTTCTTGGGTACCTCTGTTATCACCTTGGGATGAGAACGAGTGTTTCTGAGTGCGGTCCAAAATTCAAGATGGGAGCCAGTGGCCATTTCGTACTGAAATTAGGTCTAATCAGTTTTTTGTACACAACTTCTATACGGCTCAGGCTAGAGGCCGTATTTATGAACCAATCTTTACGAAACGTCTTGGGTACCTTTGTTATCACCATGGGATGAGAACGAGTGTTTTTGGGTGTGGTCCAAAATTCAAGATGGCCACCAGCAACCATTGTGTACCAAAATTAGTACAATCAGTCTTTTGTACAGAACTTCTGTATGAAAGTTCTGATTTGAATAAATTTTTGTATGAATGTTTAGTAAAATGGAATACATCACATATAGTACAGGTTTTTTTCTCGTGCAGAAATTATGTAAATTAGATGAACTTTGATTTCTTCTGTGCTACTTATACACAGTAAGTACACATGTCAATACGGCTCAGGCTAGAGGCTGTATTTATCAACCGATCTTCACGAAACTTCTTGGGTACCTTTGTTATCACCTTGGGACGAGAACGAGTGTTTCTGAGTGTGGTCCAAAATTCAAGATGGCTGCCAGTGGCCATTTTGTACCGAAATTAGGTCCAATCAGTTTTTTGTCACAACTTCTATACAGCTCATATTTATGAACTGATCTTCACGAAACTTCTTGGGTCCCTTTGTTTTCACCTTGGGACAGGAATGAGTGTTTTGGGGTTTTGAAAGCCTCTGTAGTGGCTTTACACTGTATTAATTACATTGTTTGCTCAGCAGTTGAAACATTTGCTGAGCAGTTGAAAAACTAAAAATGTGTAAGCGAATTGTTTTTTACAATTTATTGGAGAGTGCCAAGAAGCACTCTCCAATAAATTGTATCAAAACAGTTGTTTATGAACAAAGTCTTATACTGGGATTCCTTTTGCTTGCAGTATGGTAGCCTTGCAAAAAATGCGTTACAAATCACCTTTGAAAAATAATTTGGCACTCTACCAGTTAAACTGAAAAATCATGTGAAGTAACACATGCAACTCAACTGTATATAGCTTGATGAAATACCTTCTTATCAGAATGGACAATTCCTAGGTGAATAGAAACCAATTTTTTGTGATGAAACAGAGATCATGTGTTTGGATTTCCTTGTTCAGGTATTTATTATCTTTTTGTCACGAAACATACATTGCAGATCACCAGACACCTGTGTTCCCCATTGGAACCCCAAGAAGTGGAGCAGTACTTATTTACTGTGGTAAATAAGTTTTCTTTTATTAAAAAGAGCAGTATAGGTACTAGTTTTAATGATTTGTAAACTTGACTTCATACTTGTATTGTTGTCATGATCAGATGCTGAAAATTACCTTAAACACCAATTAATAAAATAAGTCACCTGTAGACAAATTCCTCTGGGAAAGTACCATGGAAAGTGTGATGGTTCACTGTCATGGACTGGTTCTCCTCCTGGCAAGAGCTGTTGAATATATAGGGTCGTACCTAGAGGACACCATACATGGTAATTCAGTCACCAAAACTGCTCCAGATGAGAGAACGACACACCCAAAAAACATGTCTCAAAGCTTTGTTTATATCAAATATCTCAAGAAGAATGTTTTGAGAAAAAAGAAATTTTATGACTCGGATGACCAGGTAGTGGAGGGGGGGGGGGGGGGGGGGGGGTGTAGGTGGATATGCAGGCCAGGATATCTCCCTCACCCAGACCACATAATATTTTTCAAAAAATATCTTCCGGAGTGTCATCATTATGCCATGTTTTTTAGGTTCAGTGAAAGCTGAGCTCATTAGTTTTTATATTCTCAGCAACATTAGATTATATCTGCATAAAAATGAAAGACGTAATACCGATTGATCTGATATTGAGTGTTCAGGTATCTTATTAGCTCATCTGACTGAAAGTTAGTGTGAGCTATTACATTCATTTGATGTCTGTCATTTGTCCATTGTCTGTTAACTTTTACATTTCCATCTTCTTCAGAACTGTTGTTTCAAATTTATTCATTAAAAGTTGCTAACCTTTATGAGTTGGTTGCAATGCCCAAAATTCTTCTCGTAAACCACCAGTCACTATACTTTTGGGGTATGGAGCTTCCTTGAGTGACCAAGATTCAAGCTAGTTCAACCAAATTTTCTTTGACAGTGCCCTGCTCAAAACTTCAGTTGTCAGAACTGATTGTCCGATTTTAACCAAATTTGTATTTGGTTTTGTGCATTGTTTGGCATTGTGTACTAGATTTATGCCAGTACACAGCATCAAACAAGGCACCATACCAAAGCTCGTATTTCCAGAATTACATGAGAGAGGCACATGTACTTTTTAGCTCATCTTGACAAAGTCAAGCTGAGCTAATCTCATCGCTTTCCGTCCGTCGAGCTTCCATATGAGGTGTAGAATCAAGTTTGTTCAAACGAAGTTCGTGAAGTAATATTTAGCTTTGTAATAGGAGGGGTAAGATTTTTGGTCCCGCCCAAAATTTCTATTTTCTGAACCGATGGTCCGGTATGAACCAAATTTGGTTTGTGGTATTATTGGGTCATAAGTACATGACCCATGCAAAAAAAAAAATTCCCGCATCCCCATGGGAACCCTGGGAGCTAAAAATAGAAATATTTTCAAACGCCCATATTTCCCAAACCCCACGGAACAGAGAGCTTTTATTTGGTATGAAGTATCCTTATGACCAGTAGAATTGAATGGTAAAAAAAAATTGCCATCGGTTATGTTAGGGGTGTTCTGTAATGGGCATCGAAAAAATGCTGAGTCAGCATATTTGCAAAAAATTTTAAAAATCTTTTCACCAGAACCAATCATCAGAATCTTTTGATATTTGGTATACAGCATTCATAGGGGGGTCAGATAAAAGTTTGTTGAAATAAAGCTCATTGGTTCATATTTGGGCTCTCTACAGGAGCCCGAAGTTTTAACATAGGGTAATATGGGGAATATTCTTTAAAAATCTTCTTCTTCAGAACCACCAGTCAGAATCTTTTAATATTTGGTATACATCATTGTTATGAGGGTCAGATTCTAGATTGTTCAAACCAAGTCCCTAGGTTAATATTTGGGCTTCCTACTGAAGCCCAAATTTTATCTTTGTTCAATATGGTGGGTAATTTAAAAAAATCTTCTTCTTCAGATCCATCAGTCAGAATGCTTTGATATTTGGTATGCAACATCTCTATGGGGGTCTGATTCAAGTTTGTTCAAATCAGATCCCTAGGTATATATTTGGGCTCACTATGGTAGCCCAAATTTTTACTTAGTGCAATATGAGAAAATTTCTTTAAAAATCTTCTTCTTCAGATCCACCAGTCGGAATACTTTTATATTTGGTATACAGCATCTCTAGGGGGGTCAGATTCCAGGTTGTTCAATTCGAGTGCCTAGGTTAATATTTGGGCTCCATATGGGAACATGAAATTTAACTTAGTACAATATGAGGGAATTTCTTCAAAAATCTTCTTCTTCAGATTCACTTGTCAGAATGCTTTCACATTTGGTATACAACATCTCTAGGGGGGTCAGATTCAAGTTTGTTCAAATCGGATCCATAGGTCAATATTTGGGCTCGCTATGGTAGCCCAAATTTGAACTTAGTGCAATTCGGAGAAATTTCTTTACAATTTCTCTTCTTCAGATCCAACAGTCAGAATGCTTTCATATTCGGTACACAACATCTCTAGGGAAGTCAGATTTAACTGTGTTCAAATCAAGAGCCTGAGTTAATATTTGGGCTCTCTATGGGAGCCGGAATTGGCCATTTTGCTGAAGAATTAAAAATTTTGTATTCAGTACCTTCTAGAGGTACTAAGATTAATCCACATAGGTTGTATCAAGGGGCTTCATAGGGGAGCTCTACATTTTACTTATGATCAACTGAAGAAAAGGCATGATGCCCAGATTATTTTTGTCACTCCTGAGGGACTCAAGGATTGACAGTGTAGCCTATGGAGATGGCTTGCTTAATGTAGACTCCTTCTTGGACTCTGTTTAAATTGTGTTCTGTACAAGATGAGCGCTTCAGGCCCCGTGGGGCCTCTTGTTATTTGATATGAAGCCTTCTTTGGGAGTAGTGTAAATCGGTTGGGCTAAAAACTGGTATGTAGCCACCTTTGGGTGCAGTGGAATCCGTTGGGCTAAAAACTGGTAATGCAGCCTCCTTTCGTGTTGTAGATTCAAGTTTGTTCCAAGAAAGTTTCTCAGGCAATATTTGGGCTAGTCCTGGGAGAAGCAAATGTATGACACACCCAAAGTTTCAGTTTTAGAACTAGTTAGCCGACTTGAGCCCAAAACTCCAAATTGGTATACAGTATGATGAGTATTTTTGATTGAGATATTCTTGGTTCCTGGGAAAAAATGTTTTCACTACAATGCTTATTCAGAGTAATAAAATGAAATGGAGATAAAAATGCTATCGATTGCCTCTAAGAGTCCAAATTGCCAACATTTGAAAAAGGTATCTCTGATAAATATTATAATATTATAATGTGTGCATGTTTTTTCTTTGAGGTTGTCACCTTGGTATGCGTACAGATATGTTCTCATAAGCATCTATTCAATTTCAAGAAATTGTCAATACTGTAGAAAATTTACAATTGTATTCCTTTTCAATTTTACAGTTGTATTTTCTACCTGTGAATATAAATGACTAACATACTTTATTAGCAATTCAAAAGACATTGCAGTTTACCTGGAGGTAAAAATGCCCTGACTTTTAAAATGCTAATGATTCATTTCAGCCATTTATAGTTATAGATTAAAAATAAATTACGGAAAATACAATTGTATGAGCCATATAGTTTTGAATCCATGTCATCATGTCAGGCAAAGTGAATTGGTACAGTACTTCGATCCCAAAAGTGGAATTTTTAAAGATCATGTCTTAGATCGCATTGTCAGACTCTTGTACACCATCAAAATGTTACGAAATCAAGACTGAATCACAAAAAACAAAAGAAAATTGCATTTCAGATTGAAAGTTCTTGCATTTTTTTACCAGCAGGAGAGATTCTATAATGCTGTGGGAAGAAAAGGGAAAAGATACTTTTCAACAAATCGCAAAACAGAACAAAATTCTCTTGTCCTCTTTTGTGATAACAGTGCTGTACCTATCAAACATGCAAATTGTGACTGTCAGTGACAATTGCAGACAGCTTATTTGCAGACTTGTTCTTACCCATATTTTGTCATTCATTTAATATAAAAATATTTCTCATTACAGCTTTTCATCTCCCTGTTTTATCATGACGAATGAGCTTGGAAATGGAGGATCTCCAGTCCCAGCTCCACTGGAAGGAGAGGAGTATCCAAGAAATCTAAATTTTTCTGGCTTACAGCAACCCTCCTATTATACATGGTCACAATTCAGTGGCATAACTCAAAGTCAACTCCAGAATGAAAATTTTGATTGGAATAGCATTTCTCACTCTCCAGAGAGACTTGACTACAATTATAATATGACACCCATGGCTAATAATATTTCAGCAGATTTAACTAATAACTTATTGCCGTCCCAGAATCCAATTGCTCAGAGTTTTGATAAAAATTTAGTCTTTTCGCCTGAGATCCAAGATGATTTCGAGCCTTTAAATTTTGATGATGCAAGTAAACAAGGATTTCAGATGTACGCAGAAGCTTTAAAGAACTGGAAATCATATAGTAATCAGTATGACCCATTCAAAACCTCAGATGTGTTTGGTCAGGCTTCTACTGTATCTAAAGAACCTAATAACATTGTGCTTTCAAAACCAAGTTATTCTGATGTGGCAAAAAGCTTAAAAACAAAGCCAATACAATCTCCTAAGGATGCGAAATCAGATTCTGAATCTCAGCATTGTAAATTTGTATTTACTGATCCTCCCAATAAAGTATTTAAACCTGTAAGAAAACTTTCTGGAAAGAACTCTCAGCATAGAGGAAGAAGTAGTCCACCTACAGTCACTCCAACTATTGATCCAGACTCAAAGTATGGTTTAGACCAGTTTGAGGTTCTGTCTCCAGATAGGGCAAATAGCAGCCAGCACAATAGTCCGGAAAATATCTCATCGAGAGTTCGCCAGAATAGTTCCAGTAGTGTTAGTAGTGGTGCAAGTGGAACTGAAGAAATCCTTTTGGCTAAGACTTTCAACAGTATTTCAAACAAAGCAAAAGATGTCTCCAATCTGAAAGAGGCAGTAAATAGCTCAAAAGGAAATACAAAAGAAAATAATAAGAGTTCACCACAACATGGAATCTCATCAGAAAAAGAAAAGGAACCATTTTTTGATGCCAGAAGAATCTTTCAGTTCAAATCTTGTAACAGTAAAAATAAATCGTTAAATCTGAAGTCTCCGGATACCATAGTGTTGAACAATGGTAAGCCTGCATCACTCAGTCGGACTGCAGCTAATGTTCACAAGAAAACGTCTGATTATATTAATAATGATCTTCGAGATAAAAATAAAAAGACAAATCAGAATTTAACCAACAAAGAAACTGAACATGAAAAACAAAACAAACCACAACAATGCAGTCAGGGTGGCAGAAATGAAAAGATCAAAACCAAAACTTCTTCTCTGTCGAATTCTAGTGATACTTCTAGTAACTGTGTAGAACACAATGTCCAGTTTCCTTCGAACTTTTGGGATCAAGAAGTTGTTGGTAAGTTATCCTTGTTACTTCTCTAGTCTAAATATACTATTATTAAGCCTTTATCATACTCGGTATTCAACCAAGCAGTCATACACAGCCTGCTCGTGTGTTTCAAAACAATTAAGAATAAGCTATTAATTGAAAATAGAATATGTTTTCAATTTTGGAATTTGCTAAAAAAAAATTCTACAATGTTTTAACATCTTTTGAGAATAGTACTGGCTAGTTTGGGCCATTACATTGGGTAAATAGTTTATTTAGATGAGATTTACATTAAGGCAGTACAATGCACATGTTAGTTACTCAGTTAATAATGATTTTTTTTTAAAACCAAAAAGTGTGACGAAAACCTGTGCATTGCACAGGACAGGGTTAGTCACTCTTTCTGGTGAAAAAATTGGTAACTGGCATATCATACACCACATGAAGTTGTACACTAACTAAAGCTGTGTTATGCACAGGGTTGGTCCAATGATAGAAATGATTTTATTTATAACCAGAAAGAAAAGAGTTTCTCGCCCTGTGCATTTTACAGAGTTAGTTGGTAAGCTAACATACATTAACTAACCATAAGCACTGCATAGGATTAGTTGATACACAACCATATCACACACCACATGAAATTATGAGCTGACTAAGGCTGTAAAAATGCACAGGTTTAGTAGGTTACATAATACAAAGTGTGCAGGATTCAAGAAACTAATGGAAATAATTATATTAGATTGTAGAAATTTTTTAAAGCAAATTCCAAAAATGAAAACAATAGCTTGTTTAAGGTGCTTACCAATGCAATTTAGTATCTTTTTAACAATTACTTGCCCTATTTCCTAGCATGCAATGAATAGTAATTATTTAAGGCAGTCTGTATAGGCAGCCAAGACTTAACTAGAAATTATTGGCAGAATAATTTCATGATTGTTGAGAAGACCCCCTAGAGCACTCCATGTAAACGCACCAATTCTGTATTGTTAAAATTGGCAAAAAACGGAATTAGTCCTTGAACTGGTAAAGAACATTTTTCTTGACCATTTATTTCTTTCATCATATATTGCTCTCTTACATTTAATTTAATAGTGCCATCAGGCATGGTCTAATCAAATGTAACAGAACAATATATTATAAACCAAATCCAATTCTCGCTAGGGTTAATAGAAGACGTTCTTCAATTGAGTCAGGCTTTGCTTTTTGAACAAAGGACCAGGCCTGAAAAAAGATCTGTCTTTCCATTGACTTGGTCTGCACCGGGCGTATTTTCATTTCTTCATATCATCTATTGAATGCAACAAGACACTATCAGAAATGATATAATGTTCATATTTTTATTAAAATCAATCATAAATGAATTCAGTGTTGCTGAATAATCACTTGCCCCTCAACTGGGTTGATTTTTGTGGAAACATGCACGTAAATGTATGACCTTCCAGTTGGAGAAATGGAAAAAATCCCATCTCTCTTTATTACTTTGACTGATAAAATTCACTTCACTCTTTGTTAGAACACTCAGTTTTTTACTAGGTGCGTAAAAGATGAAATCTTTATCTCCTGTACAGTGTTACACATTTCCTTTTCATTTGTGGTTTGCTTTAAGGTTCAGGGCCGTTCTTGCACAAAGTTGATCAGAATTACAGGACCAAGAAAAAAGCCCTGTATATGCAAAACATGGGGCTGATCAGCTCCCTTAAAATGTTGAGTCTGTTGAGTGCAGATGTTTTAGTCACAACCTGTGGTAATTGGTTTGGTAAAGCCAATATACATGTATGCGCATAGAGCACTCTACCATCTGAGGGTTAAGCTGTCATTACAGTCATCAAATAAAAAAATAACTGGCCAGTTTTTTCACAAATTTACAAAAATCCAAATATGTTCTGAATGAGGTCAAATTTCCCATTTCATGGGGCCTGGGCCCCATTCCCAAAGTAATCAGGAAAATCATTTTGCTGTTTTCATTCTTACTGCCATCCTGTTAATTGAATACCAGTAAGAATTATTCAATTAAACTAGAGTATTCAATTAACAGTGATCTAGTCACTGTCCTGTATTATTGAGATAATCTGAGAATTTATTCTATAATATGTTGTTTGACAGAGCTCGTGTATCTCAGCCAAATATGATATAATAGATTAAATACCTGTACTGGATGTTTTTTGGCCAAATAGGTCAAAAAACAATGAAATTTGGTGATTGTTAGGATAATTTCTCAACATATCACACAATTTTAACACAAGTTTAGTCTATAACCTACAGTTAACAGTCAAATTTGTACTGGTAAATGGCTTTGTGTTT
This sequence comes from Pictodentalium vernedei, assembly GCA_031216915.1. NCBI lineage: Eukaryota > Metazoa > Mollusca > Scaphopoda > Dentaliida > Dentaliidae > Pictodentalium > Pictodentalium vernedei. The sequence goes on from CM062293.1 coordinate 277,452,764, forward strand.
CGAGGTTAAATTAAATTAACAGGATTATTCAGTTGAGAGATATCCAATTGATTGGGCTCCACTGTAGAGCAGCACTTGTTCACTGTGATAAACAAGTTCTGCTTTACTTGCTAGATTATTGGGATTTAACTCTTTTACTGCCACACCCACTATATCCGTATATGGATGACCTCTATGTACACCTGTATGCGAGGAAGTGTAATAAAATTTTAACATACTTGAAACCCAATCATCTGATTAATTGTTGGAAAGGGCTCTCTGAGCCCTTTCCCACAATTAAGCAGATGGTAGGTTTGATCTGCTCATGTCAAAATGTACAGATAATCATCATAAAATAGGTGACAATAGTCGTTTTCGGCAGCATAAGTGTTAACAACTCTGTCAACATCCAGGGTCATATGTCTGACACTTAACAGGTGGATGAATCCAGAGAACCCAGCGAGAACCACTGAGCAGTTTTGTGCACTTGGTGTTTAAGATCACATATTTCAGCACAATGGCTAATCAGGACCTCGACAGTTTTAACGGGTGGAGGAAGCCAGAGTACCTGAAGAGAACCTGAGGTGTGGTTGGGGTACATAATATAAGGTATGATTGGGGTATGTCTGAGGTGTAGTTAGGGTACTGCCATAATCTTTGCCTGTGGTATGGTTGGGGTACCACCATAGGTTGTCCCAGGGGTGTGGTTAGGGTATGCCTGGGGTACCCCTATGAGGTGTTTTTGGGGGTATGTCTGAGGTGTGCTTGGGGTACCCCCGGAGGTGTCAAGGATGTGGTTTGGATATGGTTGGGGGTACCGCCATTGGGGTGTGGTTGGGACATACCTATGGTTTGCTTACGGTACCTACACTTGTAGTGTCTGGTGTGTGCTTGGGGTACCTCCACAAGGTTTGTGTGCCTGTGGTGTTTCTAGGATTAGCCAGCACCTGTTGGGTACATGCAGTGCTCTGTCCGAGGTATTTTGACAGCATGAATTTATACATTTAAATATAGTATACCTTACACTTACTGGTTTGGAATATGCAGTATGAGAAACAATAAACATATCATGATTTATTTATCAGTTTATCCATGTAGTGTCAAAATGTAAAACTAGAGATGGACGTTGGGGTGGCTGATCCCCCTGAAATAATCCCGAGTACAGTAACCACACATACCTTTATCTCTAGTGCATTGGCCCATACCTTAACCACACCCTAACCATACCTTTAGTTGAGGTGTGACACTGGAAAAGTATAAGGGCTGATATCACGATAGTGAATAATTGATACCAAATCCTATCAACTCTGAGGGATATTTTGACCAACCCTTGGCATTTTGACCAACTCTTGGCATTGTGACCAAAACTCGCAGTGGACGTTTTGGTTTGGGGACATTTTGATCAGCACTAGTGCCAGATCTGGAGGAAGAAGAGGAACCACAGAGGGTAACAGAGGCCCAGTAACAAGCTGCTTCCCTTTGAATTTTATTCCATTTTCACCTACATATCAATGAATTAGTCAGTTTTCCATTATCAATTTCCTCAATTACAACTACGTATCAAAAATTGCTTCTGTTTGGTCACTTTCTGAATGTTCATTATTGACAGACTTGGCAGCTTGCTTTAGTTTGAATTTACTGAACACAATAAACAATATCGATTCAAATGAAATTTTCCTCAACCATTTTTAGCTTATCTTGACAAAGTCAAGCTAAGTTATTGTCATGGGGCATGCGGAAGTCTGTGAGTCTGTCTGTACACAATTTGTATGGCGCAGGCTACATGCCGTAGTTCTTATCCGATCATCTCTAAATTTCATATGCATGTTGGGGTTGGTGTCTAGATGAGAACGTCCTATTTTGGTCATGGTCGGCTGGTTACATTGGCTGCTGCAGCAGCCATCATAAATTTTGTATGGCGCAGGCTACAGGCCGTAGTTCTCATCTGATCATCACCAAATTTCATATGCATGTTCGGGTTGATGTCTAGATGAGAATGTCCTATTTTGGACACAGCTGGCTGCACACAGTGGCTGCTGCAGCAGCAGTGTGAGGTGATTTTAAATTTTTTTTTTATCTTAACCAATTTTCTTGAAATTTGGCAGGTTGTCTTAGACTGACGAGTTGATGAAACCTTCCTATTTTGGTCATGGTGGCTGCCCCTGGGGTGTGGGAATTGAGGGGTGAAATTGTTTTGGCTTGTTTTCTCTTCTACTACATTGAGTGAAAAAAAACAATAAAGCACTGAATAAAATTGGCTTTGTGTGAATGTAATATGATATCTCAGGCATGTCGGACACTGTCATCAACTGTGTGTGTTTGAGATCAGTAAGTACATTCTAAATGTGTATTTATTTTCTCCAATTGATGAAATTTCATTTGCAGGTTTTTATAGCTTTGACCATGACTACTTTTCGTAATGTTTGACTTCAAATCAGCCAATGGTGGCATGGCTGCTGCATCCATGTATTTTTTTTCCCCGATTTTAACCAAATTTCATATGCAGGTTTAGCTTTGACCATGACTACTTTTCATAATGTTTGACTTCAAATCAGCCAATGGTAGCATGGGTGCTGCAGCCATGTATTTTTTTCTCTGATTTTTACTAAATTTTATATACGAGTTCAGCTTTGACCATGACTACTTTTCATAATGTTTGGCTTTAAATCAGCCAATGGTAGCATGGCTGCTGCAGCCATGTATTTTTTTCTCCGATTTCAACAAAATTTCACATGTAGGTTTAGCTTTGACCATGTCTACTTTTCATAATGTTTGTCTTCAAATCAGCCAATGGTAGCATGGCTGCTGCAATCATGTATTTTTTTTCTCCCAATTTCAACGAAATTTCATTAGCAGGTTCAGCTTTGACTATCAGTCCTTTTCATAATGGTTGGCTTCAAATCGGCCAATGGTAGCATGGCTACTACTGCAGCTATATTTTTTTCTGCTTTCAGATGTGTTTTGAAGGATTGGAAGTGATTTTATGCAATATATATATATATATATATATAATTGTCCAGTTCAGCCCATGGGGGATGGGGTTGGGGGTCCCATGGGTGAATTTTTTTTAGCTCATCTTGACAAAGTCAAGCTGAGCTAATCTAATCGCTCTCCGTCCGTTGTCCGTCAATACCATGTTTTGGTCTTCTCCTCCAAAGCCTCTGGGCCAATTCAAGTGAAAGTTTGTGTGAGTGATGGTCCCAAAGGGGGCATTTCATTTTTAGCTCAACTTTGACGAAGTCAAATTTGAGCTATTGTCATGGCCCGTCGTCCGTCTGTCCGTCCGTCCGTCCGTCCGTCTGTCTGTCCGTCTGGCCTTCTGGCCGTCTGTCCGTACGTCAACAATTGACTATGGCTCGGGCTAGAGGTCGTATTTATGAACCGATCTTTACGAAACTTCTTGTGTACCTTTGTTATGACCCTGGGACGGGAACGAGTGTTTTTAGGTGTGGTCCGAAATTCAAGATGGCTGCCAGTGGCCATTTTGTACCGATGATGCAAAAATCAGTTTTTTGTACAGAACTTCTGTATGAAAGTTCTGATTTGAATAAAGTTTTGTATAAATGTTTAGTACCATGGGATACATCACATATAATACGGGTTTTTTTCTCGTGCGTAAATTATGCAAATTAGACTGACTTTGATTTATTTAGTGTTACTTTCAGAGCTGTAAGTGCCAAGCTGCTATGGCTCGGGTTAGAGGCCGTATTTATGAACCGATCTTTACGAAACTTCTTGGGTACCTTTGTTATGACCGTGGGACGAGAACGAGTGTTTTTGGGTGCGGTCCGAAATTCAAGATGGCTGCCAGCTGCCATTTTGTACCGACGATGCAGAAATCTGTTTTTTGTACAGAACTTCCATATGAAAGCTCTGATTTGAATAATTTTTTGTATGAATGTTTAGTACCATGAGATACATCACATATAATACGGGTTTTTTTCTCGTACGTAAATTGTGCAAATTAGACTAATTGTGATGTTTTTTTGGGGTTACTTTCAGCACTGTAAGTGCAAATGCCAATACGGCTCGGGCTAGAGGCCGTATTTATGAACCGATCTTTACGAAACTTCTTGGGTACCTTTGGTATCACCGTGGGACGAGAACGAGTGTTTTGGGGTCCGGTCCGAAATTCAAGATGGCTGATGGCAGCCATTTTGTACAAAATTAGGTGCAATCAGATTTTTGCACAGAACTTCCATATGAAAGCCCTGATTTGAATAATTTTTTTGTGTGAATGTTTAGTACCATGGGATGCATCACATATAATACGGGTTTTTTTCTCGTGCAGAAATTATGCAAATTAGATGAACTTTGATTTTTTCAGCGCGACTTACACACAGTAAGTACACATGTCAATACGGCTCAGACTAGAGTCTGTATTTATGAACTGATCTTCACAAAATGTCTTGGGTACCTTTGTTATCACTTGGGACGAGAACGAGTGTTTCTGGGTGCGGTCTAAAATTCAAGATGGCTGCTAGTGGCCATTTTGTACCGAAATTAGGTCTAATCAGTTTTTTGTACACAACTTCTATACAGCTCAGACTAGAGGCCATATTTATGAACCAATCTTTACGAAACTTCTTGGGTACCTTTGTTATCACCGTGGGATAAGAGCGAGTGTTTTTGGGTGTGGTCCAAAATTCAAGATGGCCACCAGCAGCCATTTTGTACCAAAATTAGTGCAATCAGTCTTTTGTATAGAACTTCTGTATGAAAGTTCTGATTTTAATAAATTTTTTGTATGAATGTTTAGTAACATGGAATAAGGGGGTTTTTTTTCGTGCAGAAATTATGCAAATTAGATGAACTTTGATTTATTCAGTGCTACTTACACAATGTAAGCACACATGTCAATACGGCTCAGGGTAGAGGCTGTATTTATGAACCGATCTTCACAAAACTTCTTGGGTACCTTTGTTATCTCCTTGGGATGAGAATGAGTGTTTCTGGGTACGGTCCAAAATTCAAGATGGCTGCCAGTGGCCATTTTGTACCGAAATTAGGTCCAATCAGTTTTTTGTCACAAGTTCTATACAGCTCGTATTTATGAACTGATCTTCACAAAACTTCTTGAGTACTTTTGTTTTCACCTTGGGACAGGAACGAGTGTGTTTTGGGGTGCCTTTGTTATCACTGTGCTATGAGAACAAATATTTTGGGGTTCAGTCAGACTCACTCTGGGACTCAAAGATTTTTTCTAGTTCAGCATCTGACTGTCACCCACCTTTACAATACTTTACCTATACATTTGTTACAGGCAACTGTCAGTATTTATGTACAGACCGTTACAATACTTTATATGTACCTTTGTTATCAGGTCATTACCTAGATGTTTGTCATTGTGTCACATACTATACATGTACATGTCTTTGTCTTGACAAGTTGAGCTACAGTGTCATTGACACTTTCATTTTTTCAACTCAGCATGCCCAGCCCCATAGGGAGGGAGTGGGGGAAAATGCTGCAAAATATTTTTAAAATCTTCTTCTCAAGAACCAGTGTGTACAATGACTTGATATTTGCTATGGAGCTTCCATATGAGGTGTAGAATCAAGTTTGTTCAACGAAGTTCGTGAAGTAATATTTGGCTTTGTAATAGGAGGGGTAAGATTTTTGGCCCCGCCCAAAATTTCTATTTTCTGAACTGATGGTCCGGTATGAACCAAATTTGGTTTGTGGTAGTATTGGGTCATAAGTACTTGACCCATGTAAAAAAAAAATTTCCTGCATCCCCATGGGAACCCTGGAGCTAAAAATAGAAATGTTTTCAAACTCCCATATTTACCAAACCCCACGGAACAGAGAGCTTTTATTTGGTATGAAGTATCCTTATAACCAATAGAATTGAATGGTGAAAAAAAATTGCCATCGGTTATGTTAGGGTGTTCTTTAATGGGCATGAGTTAGCATATTTGCAAAAATTTTAAAAATCTTTTCTCCAGAACCAATCATCAGAATCTTTTGATATTTGGTATACTGCATTCATAGGGGGGTCAGATAGAAGTTTGTTGAAATAAAGCTCATTGGTTCATATTTGGGCTCTCTACAGGAGCCCGAAGTTTTAACATAGGGTAATATGGGGGGGAATATTCTTTAAAAATCTTCTTCTTCAGAACCACCAGTCAGAATCTTTTAATATTTGGTATACATCATTATTATGAGTGTCAAATTCTAGATTGTTCAAACCAAGTCCCTAGGTTAATATTTGGGCTTCCTACAGAAGCCCAAATTTTATCATTGTTCAATATGGAGGGTAATTTAGAAAAATCTTCTTCAGATCCACCAGTCAGAATGCTTTGATATTTGGTATGCAACATCTCTATGGGGCTCAGATTCAAGTTTGTTCAAATCAGATCCCTAGGTATATATTTGGGCTCACTATGGTAGCCCAAATTTTTACTTAGCGCAATATGAGGAAATTTCTTTAAAAATCTTCTTCTTCAGATCCACCAGTCGGAATGCTTTTATATTTGGTATACAACCTCTCTAGGGGGGGCAGATTCCAGGTTGTTCAATTCGAGTGCCTAGGTTAATATTTGGGCTCCATATGGGAACATGAAATTTAACTTAGTACAATATGAGGGCATTTCTTCAAAAATCATCTTCTTCAGATTCACTTGTCAAAATGCTTTCACATTTGGTATACAACATCTCATGGGGGGGGGGGGGGGGGGGGGGGGGGGCAGATTCAAGTTTGTTCAAATCAGATCCATAGGTTAATATTTGGGCTCTCTATGGTAGCCCAAATTTGAACTTAGTGCAATTCGAAGAAATTTCTTTACAATTTCTCTTCTTCAGATCCAACAGTCAGAATGTTTTCATATTCGGTACACAACATCTCTAGGGAAGTCAGATTTAACTGTGTTCAAATCAAGAGCCTGGGTTAATATTTGGGCTCTCTATGGGAGCCGGAATTGGCCATTTTGCTGAAGAATTAAAAATTTTGTATTCAGTACCCTCTAGAGGTACTAAGATTAATCCACATAGGTTGTATCAAGGGGCTTCATAGGGGAGCGCTACATTTTACTTTATGATCAACTGAAAAAAAGGCATGATGCCCAGATTATTTTTGTCACTCCTGAGGGACTCAAAGTTTGACCGTGTAGCCTATGGAGATGGCTTGCTTAATGTAGACTCATTCTTGGACTCTGTTTAAATTGTGTTCTGTACAAGATGAGCGCTTCAGGCCCCGTGGGGCCTCTTGTTTTGCTTTAGAGTTAGTTTATTTTGGGGGATTTTGAGTAATTTCATGACAAAAAAATTTCATCCACGGAGCGATTCAATTTATTTATTTTTTTTCTGCATGAAATCACTAAAAATGCCCCCAAACACATTTTAAGGACAATGAAAAAAATTGTTCACCCAGTTCACCACATGGGGTGGGGTCCAGGGGAGGGGGGGGGGGGGGCTGGTTTTTTTTTTTTTTTTACCTTTATTTTACCTTTATTTTAAAATGTGTTTCGGGGGATTTTGAGTGATTTCATGAAAAAAAAAAAAAATCACCCAATTGACTGACCCCATACAGTTGGGCTTGGGGTGATAGGTTCATGGGGTGAAATTTTTTTAATAAAATCTCTCAAAATCCCACAAAACACAATTAGGTGCAATATTTTTTCCTTTGGCACACCCTACAGGGCACATTTATGATTGGATTGCTTTGAAACCTGGTATTCTTGTTTAGGGTGACCTCTAGATGGGAGCTATCGATTTTCTTCAATTTCTGTCAAAAAAAGTTGCCACGGCCAACGTTCTTAGAACTTAGTTTAGTCAGACCTCAATATTTCCCTTTGGCACGCCCTACAGTGCACATTTATGATCGGATTGCTTTGAAACCTGGTATGCTTGTTTGGGGGGACCTCTAGATGGGAGCTATCGATTTTCTTCAATTTCCGTCGAAAAATGTTGCCGCTGCCAATGTTCTTAGAACTTAGTTTAGTCAGACCTCAATATTTCCCTTTGGCACACCCTACAGGGCACATTTATGATTGGATTGCTTTGAAACCTGGCATGCTTGTTTGGGGAGACCTCTAGATGGGAGCTATCGATTTTCTTCAATTTCCGTCGTCAAAAAATGTTGCTGCGGCCAACGTACTTAGAACTTAGTTTAGTCAGACCTCAATATTTCTTTTTGGCACAGCCTACAGGGCACATTTTTGTTCGGATTGCTTTGAAACCTGGCATGCTTGTTTGGGAGCTATCGATTTTCTTCGATTTCCGTCAAAAAATGTTGCCACTGGCAATGACCTTCAATGAACTTAGTAAAAACTTAGCGCAGTTAAGCATCAGTATTTGCCCTTGACACACCCTGCAGGGCACATTTA